>BLSH010458670.1:590806-607424 GCA_018402905.1 Glandirana rugosa | reverse complement strand
CATGTCATTTTCATTTTTTTATACATACACCTGGAATTTACTTCGAGTGCTCCATCCATGTATAATAATAATAAAATAATAATATGTCCTAAATATATCGCGCTGTCAAACACGTCGCGAAATGTTATAACCCCGTCTGTCATGTTAATGTTATGTTAAGTTATGTCCTCCTTTGTCTAACGGGACGAGTAATCTCGAATGTTAGATCCTCCCTCCCAGTTCACTATGCTTTCCCGTTATTGACACCCCCTACCCGACTACTTCTTTTATTTTCACGTCAACGATCCACCGCCGTCCTATCCGAAGGGACCATCCTCTGGAATTCCCTACCCCAATCTGTCAGACTGTCCCCAAATCTATCCACTTTCAGGCGATCCCTGAAAACTTTTCTCTTCAGGGAAGCCTATCCTGCCGCCACCTAGCAACTGCACTTTTATTTTCTTCATCAGCCCATCCCCCACAGTTATTGCCCTTTCGTATCACTTGACCCTCCCTCCTAGATTGTAAGCTCTAATGAGCAGGGCAATCTGTTTCCTCCTGTATTGAATTGTATTGTAATTGTACTGTCTGCCCCAATATTGTAAAGCGCTGCACAAACTGTCGCGCTATATAAATCCTGTATAATAATAAAATAATAATAATATGTACCTACCTCGTGAGCTTCATTTAAGGTCCACATACATATTTTTTTACTTTTACTGTACTATTTATATATTTTGTTCAATCATATTATCCTAAGCCTCTTATTTTGGAATTATTAGCAGTCGTTTCCCTTATCTATGCTAACATCTTGTCCTAGTGGTTCCCCAATCCGCCCTGTGGATGCCTAGTAGTGACTCTGGTGTGACATTTGGATGATGTCGGTGTGTGTGCTACCATGATTTTTATGACTTCACAGCTGAGTTAACTCCAATACCAAAGATATCATGAAAGTGTTCCCATGCCTGTGCATATTGAATTACACTGAAACTGATATTTAAAGTAATTATGTCTTCTGATATATACAGTATCTCCCAAAAGTTCATACACCCCTCACATTTTTGTAAATAATTTATTACATCTTTTCATGTGACAGCACTGAAGAAATGACACTTTGCTACAATGTAAAGTAGTGAGTGTACAGCTTGTATAACAGTGTATATTTGCTGCCCCCTCAAAACAACTCAATACACAGCCATTATGTCTAAATCACTGGCAACAAAAGTGAGTACACCCCTAAGTGGAAATGTTGAAATTGGGTCCAAAGTGTCAATATTTTGTATGGTCACCATTATTTTCCAACACTGCTTTAACCCTCTTGGGCACCAGTTGCCACTGGAGTCCTCTTTCACTCCTCCATGACGACATCACGGAGCTGGTGGATGTTAGAGACCTTGCGCTCCTCCACCTTCTGTTTGAGGATGCCCCACAGATGCTCAATAGGGTTTAGGTCTGGAGACATGATTGGCTGATCCATCACCTTTACACTCAGCTTCTTTAGCAAGGCAGTGGTCTTCTTGGAGGTGTGTTTGGGGTCGTTATCATGTTGGAATACTGCCCTGCGGCCCAGTCTCTGAAGGGAGGGGATCATGCTCTACTTCAGTATGTCACAGTACATGTTGGCATTCATGGTTTCCTCAATGAACTGTAGCTCCCCAGTGACAGCAGCACTCATGCAGCCCCAGACCATGGCACTACCACCCCCATGCTTGGCTGTAGGCAAGACACACTTGTCTTTGTACTCCTCAGCTGGTTGCCACCACGCATGCTTGACAACATTGGAACCAAATAAATTTACCTTGGTCTCAACAGAACACAGGACATGGTTTCAGTAAACCATGACTTTAGTCTGCTTGTCTTCAGCAAACTGTTTGCAGGCTTTCTTGTGTATCATCTTTAGAAGAGGCTTCCTTCTGGGACGACAACCATACAGACCAATTTGATGCATTGTGCGGCGTATGGTCAGAGCACTGACAGGCTGACCCCCCACCCCTTCAACCTCTGCAGCAATTAAATGTAATAAATGTATCATCACATGTGATATTCCCGATCGAGGAAGCAGTTCTCTCTAGGGGATTAACGTTTTGTCCTCAGCAAAACACTGACATCTATGAAACAATAACAGATTTGCAGCTTTTTGCTCGCAAACTTCTGCTTAAATGCACCTACACCAAAGATAATAAATGACTGGACGATATTGACTGGTCACAGTATAGTATGCGGGAGTTTAGAGCCTTAAAGGACCTAACCCTCCTTTTTTGAGGAAAATAATACAATCAATCTGATTGACCAGATCGATTTGGATCAAATATTGGAGGAAGTCAATAAGTCCACACGTAATCCAACGACTTGCTTTAAAAAAACCTTCCTCAAAATTTCCCTGCCTGAATACCAACCCAAATATAGCCACCTTTCTCAAACAAACCCTGAAGGAGATCTGCAAATTACCTTGCAAGAAATCTCCCCCCGAAAATCTTTCAGCTGACGAAATGGCTGCCTTAGAGTCCCTTGCAAACAATAAGAACATTACTATAAAGCCATCTGACAAAGGTGGCAATGTTGTGTTAATAGACAATGCATTCTACAAAACCATGTGTGAGAATATCCTTCTCAACAAGGAGTGGTATAGACCCATCCCTCGAACTCTCATTGATAAGTTCAATGAGAAATTCTACAACATGATAGATCTGGCGCACCGTAGGGGTACTATAAATAAAGATCTGTACGAATATGTAAAAACAAAATACCCAAAAGTGCTGACCTTTTACAGTCTCCCAAAAATTCATAAAAATCCCTTGGTGCCCACTGGAAGACCTATCATTTCAGGGAATGGGGGAATATCCGAAAATCTGAGCAGTTATTGATGAGTACCTCCAACCATATGTCGTGTCATTACCTTCTTTTGTGAAGGATACTATTCATTTTCTGAAAATGTTGGATGACCTTGTTGTGCCACTAGAAGCCTTCCTGGTCACCATAGACGTAGAAGCACTGTACAGTTCCATCCCCCATTCTAGGGGGCTGGCTACTGTACACAGAGTGCTACAGCAAGGCTCCACACATGATGAAGCACTTACTGAGTTCCTCCTCAATGGTTTGGACTATATCTTACATCACAATGCCTTCACTTTTGATGGCTCCCACTACCTCCAGGTGCAGGGTGTAGCGATGGGGACATGTTGTGCCCCATCCTACGCCAATGTGTACCTGGGGGGTGTGGGAGCAGTCTCTCCTGCTTGGCGAGGACCTTTTCGTGTACACGAGCCATATATTGGTGTGGCTCAGGTACATCGACGATGTCTTCACCATCTGGGATGGGCCAAGGGAGAAACTCCTTGAGTTTCTGGGGCTCCTGAACCATAGTGATTTAAATCTGAAATTTACTTCTGCATTCGATCAAGAAACATTCACTTTTTTGGATGTAAAAATCTGCAAAAATGATGAAGGCAAACTGATGAGTAAACTTTATAGCAAAAGCACCGCTGGCAATACAATTTTGCATGCGGATAGCTTCCATCCCATGGCTCTCAAAAAATCCATACCATATGGACAGTACCTCCGTTTAAGGAGGAATTGTTCAGATGATCTTACATACAAAAAAGAGGCAGCACTTCTCCAAAGTAGACTACTGGAAAGAGGGTATAGCCGGTCCTGCTTGAAGCAGGCCTTCAATCAGGCCTCACAACACACCCGACAACACCTTATGTTCCAAAAGAAGCCTTCCCTACCATCAGAATGCGATACAACACGTATCATTATGAGGTACTCAAAACAGCATTCGAAGATCCGTGAAATTATCAGCAGACATTGGTCCATTCTAACCGACGACCCCGACCTAAAAAGATTTTTACCATCAATTCCCTCCATTACATATAGGAGGGCAACATCCATCAAAGACAGATTAGTACACAGTGAGTTCAAAGGTGTATCTGAGAAGTCACACTGCCTTGCCTTGGGTACCTACCCCTGTGGGCATTGTGCACAATGCCCACGGATTAGGAAGGGCAAAACTATGGTACTCCCTAATGGGAGCACCTTTTGTGCCAAACATTTTGCCAACTGTCAGATCTGTGAATGTGGGGCTTATTATGTGGGAAAAACTAAACAAGAACTCCATAAAAGAATAGCTAAACATATGTACAGTATGGAAATTGGGAACCGCTATCTTCCAATCAGACATCACAACTACCACATGTCCAAGGTACAGTTTACCGTCCTCGATTGGGTTCATCCCCCCGACCGAGGAGGCGATTGGAACAAAACATTGCTCCAATGGGAACAAAGATGGATCTTCAGACTACAGGCGACTACGTTCCCGGGTCTGATTGAAGCCATCTCATATGCCCCTTTTTTAAGGGGGTTTGTTTCTGGAAAAACCCAGTAACAAGAAAGAAACCCCCCCGCTCCCGCCCCCACATTTGGGGCCCCCCTCCCTTTCCCCCCTTTTTTCTCTTTTGTTTTACATGTCATAGATATGATAGTACACCAATTCTCCTATAGCTCTCCCTTAGGTGGTTGAGATGATCAATTCCGGTGCAATTCCTCCCCCCTAAGGCTATATATTCGATTTTTGTAAAACATTTAAATCCATATTAATATACTCACATTTTTGCAAAAGTATTTTTCCTTCTTTTGTTTTTTTATTCTTCCAATTCTTCAATTGATTTATAGTTATTTACTTGATTTATTCCATGCTTTGTTTGTGTTTGTGTCATGCTGCAACAGCCCTGAATCTCCAATCTGCCATCCGTGGCGCTGCTTTGCTGACATGGGAACCTCCCTGCCTGGGAAGGAGAAGCTTGACTCCTCTGACTGTCCCACCTGGAGATCACCCAGAGGTTTCCCCGCTGTGAGTCTCCTAGTGGGTCAATCCAGGCCGGCGGCATCCCGGATCCCTTCCGCGCGGCTTGCTGGGGCCACGGCCTTGGCAAGGCCGGATGTGACCTTGCTTTGTCACCTCACCATCAGTGGGAAGTGATGGCGGATGCCAGGGAAACTTCCGGGACGCCGAGGAGCCCACACGAGGGCCGCCAGCGTGGCCAGCTGATGTCCATCAGCTGATTGTTGTCATATTCCATTGAGCACGGAGTATTTAAAGAGTAGCAGAGTGACAGGTAAGGTGTATGGGGGGTTTTTTCCTCCATCCCGGCCGATGCACCTGGCTACCTCCTGCAGGTAAGGGTTTCTCTCTAACTTACACCATTACTTCCTGAGATGATCTCTCAGTAAAACCCCCCCCCTCTGGGATACTATTGGGACTTCTCTCTGAGAAATCTGCTTTGTACATGTCTCCTGCAGTGACCGGTTCCGGTACCATTCATGAGACCGTGGATACCCTCAACACCTCAAGCCTCCAGGCCACTAGTAAGTATTTTGGTTCTCCCATCTAATGTATAGGTATGTATGCTCCTAATGTATATTTACTTTTGTATACATGGGTTCCTTTTTAAGTGTTTAGATGCCCTGAGGTGTGCATCCATATTCATTTATATACATTTAGGCTCTTTTCCCTGATGTTTAAGAGCATGGGTGTGTGCATCTTTGTCCTTCCACGAGCATTATAGCCTGCTGTCTATCAGTGGTGTGTATTCTTGCTTGCTTATGGACTCCACATGATAAACCCCTGCAACAATAAGAAACATGAATTTCAGCTATAGCTGTTGAAGGCCCCCTCCCCTTTTTTAGATATAAATTACTTTTAGGCACTGGAGTAATTGTGTATGCACTATAGCTAATTCACTACACATGCCCTTCTAGCTGTTATAAAATCAATTCTACCATAATCTTATTTATTATTTCCCAGGAACAGTAACCGCAACCTCCCCTCGCAAAAGAGAGGACTGAGTGTGGCCTCTTGTAAGTTCCCTTGATCGATGGTGAGGGCCGTTTCTGGGCGGCAGACGGAGACATTACACAGTGAGCTTGTGCAGGTTCTTTTTTATACCAATTACCATTTTAATATGCTCTGGCTTTTTGAGACCTGTATCTAGTGATCATTTTGCAGCGATGTAAGTGTTAAAAACCTGTCATTTTAATGATTAACTACTTCTGTATGTAACATGTATGATTCTAATTATATCACTTTTCAACATTATTGTAGAAAGGGTTGTGCTTATGATCCCCCTGAAGAAGACCTATACATACATATGAATGGTCAAAACGCGTAGGGGACCTTATGCAGCCATCAGGCTGCACAGTATGCCATTTCCCCCTCTTTTTGTTTGTAACCAATTGTATGCAATACATGTCCTGTTTATGCACAACCAGAGCTCCTCTTTTTAATTACCATTTTTGTATGTTGAGTCTTTATCTATAAATAAATGAATTTTGTAAAGAATTTTTCATATTAATTTTGTATTACTTTTTTGGGAAAAAGTTTTTCTTTATCTTTACTGCCATTAAACCCTAAATGGGGGGTACTTTCCTAAATTTTGTTGGCAGCAATTATACCTCTGTTTCCCAAAGACAACCTCTGGATATGATGCCGAGCATGTGCACTCAACTTCTTTGGTTGACCATTGCTAGGCCTGTTCTGAGTGGAACCTGTTCTGTTAAACGACTGTATGGTCTTGGCCACCGTGCTGCAGCTCAGTTTCAGGGTCTTGGCAATCTTCTTATAGCCTAGGCCATCTTTATGTAGAGCAAAAAATCTTTTTTTCAGATCCTCAGAGAGTTTTTGCCATGAGGTGCCATGTTGAACTTCCAGTGACTAGTATGAGAGAGTGATAACACCAAATTTAACACACCTGCTCCCCATTCACACCTGAGACATTACAACACTAATGAGTCACATGACACTGGGGAGGGAAAATGGCTAATTGTACCCAATTTGGGCATTTTCTCTTAGGGGTGTACTCACTTTTGCTGCCAGCGGTTTAGATATTAATGGCTGTGTGTTGAGTTATTTTGAGGGGACATCACATTTACACTGTTATACAAGCTGTACACTCACTACTTTACATTGTAGCAAAGTTTAATTTCTTCAGTGTTGTCACATGAAAGATATAATAAAATATTTACAAAAATGTGAGGTGTGTACTTACTTTTGTGAGATACTGTATGGTTTCATTGTACATTTTTTAATTACACATCTCTTGATATGGACCCCTGAAAAAAGAAATTAAATTACATGTGTTGGGTACTCCCCACCAGTGACTCATCATTGATTGGAGGATATGCGGAAAGTTTTTTAGTTCCATATTATTCATGGCTCATACATTGTAATGTATTGAAATAGTAATATGATCAATCAGCCGTTTTCTTTTTTAACCACTTGCCGACCAGCCGCCGTCATTTCACTGCGGCAGGTCAGCCATTCCCGCGAATCGCTGTCATTGTACGTCGGTCATGGGAATCCATGCACTCCTACTGGCCAGCGGGGGAGCCAATCTGCAGGTGGGGCAGACTTGATGTCCACTGGCCACCGTGCCCCGCAGTGACAGGACAGGGATCTGCCTGTGTAAACAAGGCAGGTCTCCATTCTGACAGGGGAGATCACACAGATCCTGTCTTTCTGCTGTGCATTTGTGCATATCTGTGCATTTCCCCAGGCAGCCCATCCCCCATACAGTTAGAACACACTCCCAGGGAACACATTTAACCCCTTGATCACCCCTAGTGTTTACCCCTTCACTGTCAGTGTCATTAGTACAATAACTGCATATTTTTAGCACTGATTACTGTAATAATGTTCCCAAAAAAGTGACAACATGTCAGTTAGGTGTTTGATCTGTCCTTCGCAATGTCGCAGTCCCACTAAAAATCTCTGATCGCTGCCATTACTAGTAAAAAAAAATAATAATAATAAAAATGTCATAAATCTATCCCCTATTTTATAGACGCTATAACTGTTGCGCAAACCAATCAATATACGCTTATTTCGATTTTTTTTTAATCAAAAATATGTAGAAGCATACATATTAGCCTAAATTCATGAAGAAATTTGTTTTTTTGCGGATATGTATATGTATTATAGCAAAAAGTAAAAAATATTGTTTTTTTTTTTCAAAATTGTCGCTCTTTTTTGGTTTATAGCACAAAAAATAAAAACCACAGAGGTGATAAAATACCACCAAAAGAAAGCTTTATTTGTGCAAAAAAAAGGACATACATTTTGTTTGGGTACAGCGTCGCATAAAGTCATAGCTGTGATGTAGTACTTGCACAATCACATATGTAAATTTAGAAGCTATAGTGAAAATTGAATGTGGTTGGCAAAAATTCAGTTGGCCAGACTAGAGGGAAGCCTGTCAACTTCAAAGTAATGAATGGATTACTTTCAATCAGCTTTTACTGAATAACTCAAAACCAAATATATTCTTCCAGCTTGTAGTTGGGTTTTAAAGCAAGAAATAGGGGAAAAATGCCCATTTGCTTTGTAGAAGTAAATTACCTCTGTTGATGCCTGACCCACATTTGGTTGCTTTTCCTTTTATTAGAACTGCATTCAGATATCAGAGCACTGTAAGTGATGAATGTCCAGAGCTGAAACTTGTAGCTCTGATTGTAGTACATTGATCATAGCAGCTCATTTGTTTTAGTCCTCCCTCCATTCGGAAAAAGCCTTGTATTATTTTCATTGAATTCAAAACTGTGATTGGAGGAGTGAGATTATAACATCCATCCACCCTCAAATCACGGAAAGCCTTTTATTCAGTGAAAACAAAAGTAGGCTTTTTCTGAGGAAGGGGGGTGTACAGCGAGCGACCTGCTATGATCAGTGTATCACCGCCAAAAATAAATTTTTTAGCACTAGACATCTCTTGTCTACAGTACTGTTGTGGTTGAGTACAGTAACAAGTTTGCTGAAGGAATAAGTATAATAAAGGTCATTTATTTTTACACAGCAAATGGCCCAATTTTCTTTTTTTCCCTGGAGTTTAGCTTTAAGCATGGCATGCAAGAGGTTGGTGCTTTGGTTGTTATAGCCTTGACTCCAGTAACATGAAGCTAATATCATGTATTATCACTACCTAAATCTGCAACAAAATCCCAGCATTAAAATTGCAGAATGTGCACATGTGTTCGAGGTTAGCCATGGAAGCATATGCTTTTGAAAAACCGAGGACTTATACAGCAGCTTATTTGAGGATGAAGAACACATAATACAGTATAATCAAATATCTCTACTTTGTTTGAATTTGCCATGCAATATTTTTGTGTTTATCAGCACTCACACAAATAATTCTCTGTACATTTATAGAGTAATAGAGTATTTTATATCATCACTAACCTAATGGGCAATGGCATTAAAGCAGTATGCAGTGATTTTACTCCCTGCAGTATTTTCCTTGTTTATTGCATCATAGCTCTAAAGCAGCCTTAACAGCAGCTGCTTGGCACAGTTCATTCATATTCAGCTTGTTATCCACAGACATCCTCAACGTTAATCCATCATGGCACACTGGCTTATTAGTCACATAAAAAGAGAAAAATGCTTAATACGGGCATGAATTCCCTGATAGGTTAGACAAGCAGAATGGATGGTCATTTTGACATTTTAGAACACATTCAGTATAATATAGTTATTCAATTAATTTTAATATCATTACTGCTTGAGATATGTCCACAACGGTATGCTTTAGGATTTGTTTATTTTTAGTGGAAAAAAAGAATCTGAGCTATAAGATAAGGCATATCATAACCATATTATATAAAACATGGGACTTTAAAGGTTCCAAATTATTAAACATAACCTGAACAAAGTAAACTGAATAAAATGTATAGACTTCTTTTTAAATTATTTTGATATTTAAAAAAATAAGACATGCTAAACAGTTTGCAATACAGTTTTTTCAATATTTTATTAAGCTTTATTTTTGGAAATGCTGATATTTATCAAAATAGCTAATGTATATTTCCCATGCAAGTGTTCACTTTCTCCCATTTGGGTGCTCATACACTCTGTGTAAAGATATGATGTAACTCAACAAGCAGGGGGGGAATCACACTCGATGCTTCATTGATCTTACACCTGCATTTGAACAAATATAACTATGTATACTTCGTGTCTGAAATATTTAATGTGTGATGGAAACTGATGTCTACATTTAGCAGCTAAATAGTAGTAGAAACAGGTGACAGAAGAAATTTTGTTACAATGCATTTTCTGGCTATGATATTCACTTGTATTCTGTTTAGGGGATGACAGACAAATTTGATCTGAAGTCGTATTTGCCATATGATAGCGTTGTCTATGTATACTTTATGAAAATTAATGCTTTTTTGTTTAATATTTCTGCTCATAAAGTCAATTCAGATGTCAAGAGCTATATACTGAATTCAAAACAGATAGAAACAATGAAAGACTTCAAAGAGAAGGCCACATTGTGCAAATATTCAAACTAGGCACGCGTTGTATTAGCAAGGCTAATGATCAAAACATTTAGCAATGCAATGTGTGACATTTGTTTTTATTGAGCTATTTTTTCAAAAAAAATAAAATGCAAATTGAAAAATATGCTAACTGAATAATGGGCTCAATTCACAAAGCTTTAATGCCGGCCTAAAACACTTTTCTTTCAATAATGTGTCTTTAATTTTTAAATATAATATCATTAGACGTAACTGAAAATAGCAGTCCCTTTTAAAAAAAAAATAAAGATACCTATCCTGATGTGTAAGCTTTGTGAATTGAGCCAAACTATTTCCTGGCCCTTACAGGTAGCGTAGTGACCAAGATGTTGACACTGTTGGTTCTGGCCTCAGTTTCCACTAGACACATGTTTGTCTATACTTTTTATGCTCTCACTGTTTTTCCCTAAGTTTTCTGTAATCATTTCCAAAAAAAAACTATACTAGACAGTTATTTGATTTCAGTTTAACTGCCCACACTGTGCATGTATGTGTATGCGAGTGGCTGTGAATTCTTATGTAGCAGGGACTGTGTAAAAAGAGTTTGTTTATAGTATTCTAAAAACCTCAGTGAAATGCTATAAAGCAGTTATATGGGTTAAGGGCATATATTGTATACTACAGATACAGTGTATTATGCATTCTCCCTTAAGCCAGCCATAGACGCATTAAAATTTAGCTGCTTCAGTAGACAAGTTTTGATCTAGCTATGGCCAGGCTCCTTGTACCGAAGGCAAACTATTGATTGACTTCAGTACAACCAGCCTGTCAGGTTTTTTTTGTATGATCACGGCAACTGGCTATAGCTAGCAGCAGTGATCTTTGTTTTTTGATGGCAGGGGCACCTTCTGCTGTCAGAATACAATAGCACAACGACAGGAATTCCCCCATCAACAATGACTGTGTTGAAGAGGAAATTAGGCAATTGTCTTTCCTTCAACCCATGGTTAAAGGAAAGAAAACTGCATCATGTATGGCAAGGCTATAGCCCCGTACACATGGGCAGAATGCCGGGAGACATTTGACGGTACAAAAAATACTGGCTGACATTCTGTCCATGTGTATGTCAGTCTGTCCGACAGAAGCCGGCCATTCGGCCAACTTCTGTCGGAACGTGCATGCTGGAAAACCAGCAGCCAACTGACAGAGAGCGCTGATCAGAGTTTTATGGCTGGGGGCCTCAGTGAGGGAGATTGCTGGACTAACCTCACATGGTTAGTACAGTGGCTCCTGACTGGGGCTGTCAGTTTTTTTTCTGTGCAACCCGTGGGGTTGCACAAAAAAAAACTGTAGTGTGTACCAGGTTTAAGAAAAGGGTTTTGAAGGTTAAAGGTAGAGGAAATTACTTGAGAAGGCTTTTAATTACCTCTCTTTTCACAAAGAACAAAGACGAAATAGCCAGTGCTTTCTTGACTATCTGATAAATAGGTGGTGGTTAAAGAGTTTTCTGTTATGACCCCTTTCTTTATGTACAGAGTGTCTTGACATAATCCTAATAAGAACACGAGCAGCCACTTTCCTTAGGTAAGAACATGCAATACAACACTACTAATGTACATTAATAAAAGGACATTGCAAAAGTAATTTGACAGACAAATAACCATTGTGAATACTTGTCCTGACTAAAGGGAAAATCCCTGCATCCTAGCATCCCTGAAGTGTATGATAACATCACCTAGCAATGATCAGTTAATGAATGATGAATCCTGCATACAGACAAACATATTTTTCAATGTTATTCCACCAAACAGTATATGCATAAACATATGGGCTTATACTTCCTGGAAAAATAAAAGGGATCCTAAATCCCTGTCTCTCTGAAATGTAACAGGGCCTTCATTTTAGAACATGATGCAAAGTCAAGTAAACACTAAAAGGCATTGTATTGCAAGAGAGAACACATGTAACCCAAGCCTTTCATACATTATCACCAGTTAAGGTTTGGTACTTCAGCTGCTGTAATAAGCAAGTCACCAGAAATAACAGAGAACACTTACCAATGAAAGTTGTTATGTCTAAACTTAACCCTAATCCTTTAATGCTTGCAATAAGTAGAGTAACAATATATGGATGAAAAAGTACCAAAATTGCTTACCTGTTTTATTGCTCACTGCCATTGAAAAACAAAGCGGGAGCATGACCTTCATGATGACATAAATAATCCATAGTAAAACAAGCTTCATTTCTTAAAGGAACCATATGATCCAATATCCAAAATAGTCTGTAGTGCACAAACAAAATAACAGGGTATTATTAGGAATACCTGCTAAGTGGTACAAAATTAACACTGCTAAATGTTTTTTCAATTATCATTATATTGCAAAAAATACCACAATAAACACTAGGATAAGTGCATCTGAATGTGATTTTAAAGCAACACAATTTTTAACATCCAGACAATAATTCACCAATAAATGTAACAATTTAAAAATGACAACTGTTGCATAAACACATTAATAAATCATCAATATTTGTATGTAGTTCAGACTGTACACATGATTTAAGAAAACTACTGAATTTGACACACAAAAAAAAAAAAGAACACAAGCACTAAAAAAAATGATTTTTTTCTTTTGTTTATCTACTGTAGGATACTGATCTGTGAACAATTTCTGATGTCATCTATTAACATAAACGCCAAGCTCCCAACTCTCCCTCTTTGGAATGGGCATTCCTTTTGGAACAAAATACAATAACTCCTAACTAAATCTGATGTACACACCTATACGGTATACATTGTATACATTCCTGCACTTTATAACAGTAGAAAAGATTTAAATTGCACTAAACATTTCATATTTCCTTCAACTGACTAGATCATATTTCCAGCAATAGTATAAAGGAAAAGCCCATTGTATTTGTTCTTCATTTTTCATGTACTCATGGGGTGGCAAGTGTGTACTTCTTGCCTAAATATTTTAAAAATGTGTTCGTCTTTACCTTCTCAGAAAGTTGTCAGGCGTCTGTGATACATTATATGGCTGCTATAGGGCCTCAAAGCACAGAGGAATGAGTTGTATATAAGGTTACATTCACATGGACGTTTGTATCTGACATCAGCTAAGCACCAGAAATCAGCACTTGAAAAAGTTGAAATATTTCCTGCAGGTAGTTGGGGTTTGTAAATGAGTTTATTTGAGTTTAGCTGTATTTAACTGCATTTCTGTGTGTCAACATTTTCAGGCATTTTTGCCCAATACCTCATTCTTGGGGAGGTATTATACCACAGGCACTTCCTCTTCTTTGGAGTTAGTCTTCTGTACAGATAGAGTTGTGCAATTGAACTGTAGTACAGAGTAAAGCTGGTGCTTACCATTATGTGCTTACTTGGGAGGAGAAGAAGATTGAGGACTGAAGTGCTTCTGTGCGATTTCCTGCAGTGTGGTTTGACAGTCCATTCATTTTAATGGGCTGAAAATTACACTGGAACAAGGAAAAAGTAGTGCATGCACTATTTTTAAAAACACACAGCACCAAACCACATGGTACTGTGGCACCATGCAATTTGGTGCCCACAAATACACTGCATTTGCAATCTGTGTTTGGGGAGCCATAAACAATTCATTGGCGCCCGCATGCAGATCACAAGGACAATGTGGTCACCTGCAGTGCAGGAAACATGCACAGAATGTACTTTTCCTTCAGTGCGTTCTGAGGTGAACCCACCCTGAGGCAGGTAGAGAGGCAAATGAAGTGAAGATGGGTACATCCATTCATTTTTCAGTGTCTAACTTGGGGAGATTTTGTTCTGATGTATGAGGAAATCAGAACCTATCTTAATAAATTTTTACAACTTTACCGGAATGTCAGTGTCCACCTTTGACAGTTTACTAACTACTGTTAAGCCACATCTGCAAACAATGAACAACAACATGAGGATGGATGATGACCAATATGAGAATGAATACCAACATTTCAGGAAGAAAAGGGGAAATGTGTCATTTTGTGTTGCTAAACATCTGAAGCCAAACCTAATGTGCATTTAGTTTCAGATAGAAACAAAAAGCCAACCCTGGACACAGGACTTTCCTGCATTTCCTAAATGCAGTCAAATGGTATGCAACTAAACGTTGATGCCTTGCATTGTGAGTCCAGCTGCTTTTTGAAAAGTCTTCTAAAGACAACTAAACTCTGAAATTTAGAAGCCTGTGGGAATGTGGCCTAATGGCTACATAATGATTTGCCAACACAACAGCTGATATACCGTTTGTACAGCTCTATTAGACTGCCTTGGGAGCAGAACATATGCTAAAGAGTTATAAGTTTAAAGGTAATGGTCTCAGTAGTTATAGGTTGGGGCAGTGACCACTTGTTTGTACTGTGAATTATATTGGCCAGGCCAACACACTGACTGTTCAGTGTGCCCCTGTGCCTTTAATGTTTCCTGCCCACCACCTGTCTATCAAAATGCATGTGCTTCCATTGTTGGAGACTCACAGAAATTAGAGTTAGGTCCACAGAATATGGGGTGCCTTACCGGGCCTCTGTGGCTTACGCATGTATTTGCAAATGTGTGCAACTATACCCCTGTATTAATGCATACTGTTGGACAGGTTAACCACTTCATATCCGCACCTGTTTTTTGGACTTGGTGTTTACAAGTTAAAACCATTTTTTTTGCTATAAAATTAAACCCCCCCCCGAACATTATATATATTTTTTTCTAACACCCTAGAGAATAAAATGACGGTCATTGCAATACTTTATGTCACATCGTATTTGTGCAGCGGTCTTACAAACGCAATTTTAATTTTTAAAAAATTCACTTTTTTGAGTGAAAAAATAAGACAACAGTAAAGTTAGCCCAATTTTTTTCCATATTGTGAAAGATAATGTTATGCCAAGTAAATTGATATCCAACATGTCATGCTTTAAAATTGCGCCAGCTCGCAGAATGGCGACAAACTTTGCAACCTAAAAATCTCCATTGGCAACATTTAAAAATTCCTACAGGTTACCAATTTTGAGTTACAGAGGAGGTCTAGTGCTAGAATTATTGCTCTTGCTCCAATGATCTCGGCGATACCTCACATGTGTGGTTTTAACACCGTTTTCATATGCGGACTGGATTTCCGTATGCGTTCACTTCTGCGCGCGAGCTCGCGGGGACAGGGTGCTTTAAAATTTTTCTTTTCTTATTTATTTTACTTTTTATTTTTGAATTTTACACTGTCCTTAAAAAAAAAAGATCACTTTCATCCCTATTACAAGAAATGTAAACATTTTTTGTAATAGAAAAAATCATGCCAGGACCTCTTAAGTATGAGAACGGGGGTCAAAAAAACCTCAGATTTCATATTTACAGTTAAATGCAAAAAAAAATGTAAAAAAATGACAGTTCAAAAGAAAAATGCCTCCTTTAAGAGCATTGAGCGGAAGTGACTTGTGATGTTGCTTCCACCCTGCAATGTTATGGAGCCGAGTGGGTGGCATCTTCCACTCACTCGGCTTCCTGTGCAGGGGGGAATGGATCCGGTAATCTCTGCCACTGCCAGCAGTCCGGTAAGTGGCGGAGATGATGGGAAAGTGGCGAGAGGGGGGGCAACTCTCCCGCTACCGATAAAAGTGATATCACGGTGCATCTGCTGCTAAGACCACTTTTATCTCACACAGAATCACCGGCTCTGAAAAAGGTATCTGAATGGTGCCTGTAGCTGAAGGCACCATTCAGATATCGGTGCTCAAAGTCCAGGACATCATATGAAGGCCTGTGGGCGTGAAGTAGTTAATTTGGTTGGTCGCAGGCTCCTCGTAAGTTGAGCATGGAAATTTCCTTGGTTTTGTTTTACATGTGTTGTCATTCCAATGCTGTTGCTGCAGTGACCAGTGATAGGTGGGGGCAGTGACCACTTGTTTGTACAATGGTCTCAGTAGTGGCACTACCTTTAACCACTTGCCGACCGTGTAGCGTAGATACACGTCGGCAAGTGGCACCCATTGTTGTGGGAGGACGTTATATAACGTCCTCCCACAATCGCGCTCCCGCGCGCCCCCTGGGGCGCGCACCTGGGAGCATCCGTGACCGCCGGGTCTATGAGACCCGGCGCATCACGGATCACGGTAAATGGCCGCTTGGAGCGGCCGTTTACCATGTGATCGCTCCGTCAAATGACGGAGCATCACATGTAAACAAGCCGGCGGAAGTGCCGGCTTGTCTCCCCCCTCTCCGCACCGATCGGTGCAGTGTGACAGGGGAGGGGGGAGAGGGGGGAGAGAGGAGATGCAGCGGTGCTGTGGGCAGGATCTGAAGTGCCCACAGCACCGCTATGTGAAAGGCAGGGACCCC
>BLSH010458670.1:546900-562898 GCA_018402905.1 Glandirana rugosa | reverse complement strand
AGGATCGGACTCGGGTACAGATGACCGTTACCTCACACTGAACAGTATGCTAAACCTTGACAGTTTACCGTACTGTTTAACGTGGTAACACTTGCTCCCGGTTTTCGGGCTGTGTGAGATAAATTTATATTTTTTACGTTCAAACCGAAATCGATATAAAATATTTTTTTACAGATACAGTAACGTTGGGACTGTCATCGTACATCGGGAACTCCGTTACCTGTCGAAGTCAAATTCAGAAGAGTGAATCCACATACTGAAAAACTGTCCAAGTGTAATTCTAGAATCGTAACGACTTTACTAAAGGGAAAAGTAACGGGTCTACGGCATTTATTTTAAGGATTCCTGTCCTCCAGTGGTAAACATACACAGGCAGATCGTTCGTTCAGTTTGATGAAAGATTTCATATCTGGCTGCTCTCCAAACAGTAGCTGAGAAATGCAGACGCACGCAAAGATCATACACAATGGTCCCCTGCCAATATGAAGGGGGCTTTGTTACAAATGGAAAATGTTTTCCTTTTGCTTTCAAGCATCTGGGCAATGAAAAGGGAAATCATTTCAGCAATGCTAAGATCTTAATGTGAACCTGTCAAAAAGTCATACACCTAAGTGAGAAGACTTAAACTGAAGCTGTCCATTGCCTCAAGGGCTACATGCTACTGTCAGGGTTGCAATGACATAGACATTTTTTTATAAAATATAGCTAAAGCCAAACTTGCATTTTTTATATTTAAATAGAGTGTGTCGGGCTTTTGGCCCTCGTTCACAATGGTGCAATTTGTCATGCCATTTGACAGTTCCAAATCGTATGACAAGTCACACTCCATTGCCAGTAGACATGGGCTCAGGCTAGGATTGCCGCCTCATCCCTTTAAACCCAAACACATATGAATTACACAGGTTCTGAGGTTGATTTAGCGCACATAAGGCACCAAGTGAGTTTAATTACCACCCTAATCATCCACAGAACCTGCGCATTAAATTAGCCTCAGAACCTGTGTAATTCATATGTGTCCTGGATTAAAGGGATGATGTGGCAAACTTAGGGATTGGACGTGTGAGATTTCTAATACCACCGAGCCCATCTCTAATTACCAGCAATGGAACCATTCAAATTGCCGTGACTCATGTCGCAGCGACTTTGAATAAAGGTTCCTGCACTACTTTTTTCCTTTTGCATTGCGACTTGCATAGACTTCTGTTAAATGAAGTTGCACTGATGTAAATCACACTTACCTGCGGCTTTGAAATTGCACTTAAGTAGCACGATTTCAAAGCTAGACTGGTGTGAACTAGGGCTGAGCATTGTCTGTGACCCCACTTAGTAGATTCATCCTCTATTTGTTCTGGTGACCACTGTCCCTAGGAATGAAAATGATTGGAAATAAAACATTTTGCAGTTGTCTTTGAAATAAGGGGTAAGAAAAAATCATCCAAAAGGGACACCTGTTCCAGTAACAACTGTCTAAGTGGAGAGATTTCCTCTTTTCCTCTGACTTCCTGTTGTGTCTCTGGAAAGGACATGAAAGGAAATAACCAAAATGGGACACAGCCAGTAGAAACAAAACAAAAAAAACCAAGAGTTTAAGGGTCCTTTCACACGCATGGAGCCCATTTTGATGGACTCCGCTGCTCAGCGGCGATTGATCCCCGCTGAGCCAGTGGATGACAGGTCAGTCTCTGCACTCTGCTGAGACAGACCTGTCAGAGCTCTGTTCTCCTCTATGGGGGGGGGTCTGTCCATTTTCATATGATCCGATACGTGAGACGGATGGAAAATTCATATGTAACTCTGTGATTACAGCCCTTCCCCCTCTGTCAGAACAGAGGTCCATGTTTACATACACGGACCTCCATTCTTTCACTGCAGGGGAGCCATTGCGGGTAGCCGGTGGAGATAGAGTCTGCCTTACCTGCTCCCTGGCCACCCCCGGAACACAGTGAGGGGGGGGAGCGTGCCTACGGCGGCGTGCTCTCGCTCACAATACTAGTTATCGCGTCCTCCATCAGGTGACGGCATTTCTCGCTAACGAGCCAATTTGCCGCCGTCAAGCCATGGCAGGCGGTCAGCAAGTGGTTAAGGCTAGGTTCACATCTATTCAAGTTGCGGTTGATTGCATTTTCCAGCACCTTTTGCATTTTTGAACACGCATTGTTGATGTGTCTTGCTTTTTTTTCTTTTTTTTTTTGGCTAATAGGAAAGTATGACAGTTCAGTTTGTGGAATACAACTTTGATGGGACTTTGATGCAAATTTACACTCTCTGGCACTCAAGTAGCATCAAAGTAGTACAGGGACTTTTATGTGTTCAAAGTCGCATGTTATGTTTAGGGCTAAGGGCTAGGGTTAGGATTAAATGTTAGGGTTTGAGTTAGGGATAGGGTTAATGGTAATCATTAGGGTTAGCTGTTATCGTTAGTGTTAGCAATAATCATTAAGGTTATGGTTATTAATAATCATTAGGGTTAGCATTCTAACCCTAACAATTACAGCTAACCCTAACAATTTCCGCAAACCCTAACTCTAACCCTTAACCCTAACATGCAACTTTGGACACATAAAGGTTTCTGCACTGCTTTGATGCAACTTTGATGCTACTTGAGTGCCTGAGAGTGTAAAGTCTCATCAAAGTCTCACTCTATGAACAAAACTGTCATACTTTCCTATTAGACAAAAAAAACGCAAAACACATCAAAAACACAACACTTGAAAGCCATTGAAGTCTACAGTGCCTTGAAAAAGTATTCATATCCCTTGAAAATTCTCCACATTTTGTCATGTTACAACCAAAAACGTAAATGTATTTTATTGGGATTTTATGTGATAGACCAACACAAAGTGGCACAAAATTGTGAAGTGGAAGGAAAATTATAAATGGTTTTCAAAATTGTTTACAAATATCTGAAAAGTGTGGCGTGCATTTGTATTCATCCCCCATGGGTCAATAATTTGTAGAACCACCTTTCGCTGCAATTACAGCTGGAAGGCTTTTGGGGATGTCTACCAGATTTGCACATCTAGAGAGTGAAATTTTTGCCCATTCTGCTGTGCAAAATAGCTCAAGCTCTGTCAGATTGGATGGAGGGCGTCTGTAAACAGCAATTTTCAAGTCTTGCTACAGTTTCTCAATTGGATTTAGGTCTGGACTTTGACTGGGCCATTCTAACACATGAATATACTTTGATCTAAACCGTTCCATTGTAGCTCTGGCTGTATGTTTAGGGTCATTGTCCTGCTGGAAGGTGAATCTCCACCCAAGTCTCAAGTCTTTTGCAGACTCAAACAGGTTTTCTTCTAAGATTGCCCTGTATTTGGCTCCATCCATCTTCCCATCAACTCTGACCAGCTTCCCTGTCCCTGCTGAAGAAAAGCATCCCCACAACATGATGCTGCCACCACCATGTTTCACAGTGGGGATGGTGTGTTCAGGGTGATGTGCAGAGTTAGTTTGCTGCCACACATAGCATTTTGCTTTTAGGTAAAAAAGTTCAATTTTGGTCTCATCTGACCAGAGCATCTTCTTCCACATGCTTGTTGCATCCCCCATGTGACTTCTTGCAAACTGCAAACTGGACTTCTTATGGCTTTCTTTCAACAATGGCTTTCTTCTTGCCACTCTTCCATAAAAGTCAGATTTGTGGAGTGCGCGACTAATAGTTGTCCTGTGAACAAATTCTCCCACCTGAGCTGTGGATCTCTGCAGCTTCTCCATAGTTATCATGGGCCTCTTGGCTGCTTCTCTGATTAATGCTCTCCTTGCCCAGCCTGTCAGTTTAGGTTGACGGCCATGTCTTGGTAGGTTTGCAGTTGTGCCATACTCTTTCCATTTTCCAATGATGGATTGAACAATGCTCAGTGAGATGTTCAAAGCTTAGGATATTTTTTTATAACCTAATCCTGCTTTGAACTTCTCCACAACTTTATCCCTGACCTGTCTGGTGTGTTACTTGGCCTTCATGATGCTGTTTGTTCACTAATGATCTCTAACAAGCCTCTGAAGGCATCACAGAACAGCTGTATTTATACTGAGATGAAATTACACACAGGTGGACTCTATTTACTAATTAGGTGACTTCTGATGGCAATTGGTTCCACTAGATTTTAGTTAGGGGTATCAGAGTTAAGGGGGCTGAATACAAATGCATGCCACACTTTTCACATATTTATTCATAAAAAAATTTGAAAACCATTTTTTATTTTCCTTCCACGTCACAATCATGTGCCACTTTGTGTTGGCCTATCACATAAAATCCCAATAAAATACATTTACATTTTTGGTTATAACATGACAAAATGTGGAAAAGGGGTATGAAAACTTTTTCAAGGCACTGTATTACACGCAAAACACAATTTGCTGCAGGAAAAAAAGTCCCTGACCCATTCCAAAAAATACACCAGCTCAAAACACACAGATGTGAACTAGATGCATATGAAACCATGTTATATGGACTAAAGTCCATGTGTGCAAAACACACTAAAAAATGCATAGGTGTGAACAAAGAGTAAATTTGTGTTCAGTATGACATTTACATGATTATATGCCTGCCGTACAATATTTTCATTATACATATCCTCTAATGACTATCTGCATAAAAGTCAGAGTAAATCTAAAGAGTTTTTTTCCAACAGTTGGGGCAGACTAATAGACTCGCACTGTGGTAGAAGTACTACAATGCTGGACTACAAACACAAAGCACAGCCTACATGTATAATAGCAAATTTTGCCCATGTCCATGCCAATAAATAAATAGCATTTACTGTACACATAGAACTGGTACAGACTTGTACCGGGTTGCAGACTTCATCAAGCTTTCAGCAAGCATAGGTGTCGTTATCAGCTGTCTACAGGCTTTTTAGCAAGCTTCAAACAGCATGTTTAAAATAACAGGCAGTCATCTTTTAAAGTGTATGTAAACCCTAATAATGAATGTCTCTTTATTTGCTTCCTTTTATTCTGTTAAAGTAGATGTAAAGACTGCTTAGGAGGGTGAGCTCTTGTCATAATGTGCAGGCATCCACAACATACTCACACATTATGAGACACTTATTTAAAGCGGGGTTCCACCCAAAAGTGGAACTTCCGCTTTAAGTGTAGGTGACCCCTGACATGCCACAATTAGCATGTCATTTTTTGGGGGGGGGAGCGGGTATCTAGTTTTCATAGGTACCTAGCTCCCACTTCCTCTCCTGGCACCGTGGCGCCAGAAAGGAAGTTCACCTCTCCCCCCTCCCTCCCTGTCATCTTCCGGGACACGTCGCAGGTCCCAGAAGATTGCCTGTCCATTCATAAGGCGCAGCGCGTGCCCCGCTGTGAAGTAGTAGTGAGTGTACAGCTTGTATAACAGTGTAAATTTGCTGTCCCGTCAAAATAACTCAACACACAGCCATTAATGTCTAAACCGCTGGCAACAAAAGTGAGTACACCCCTAAGTAAAAATGTCCAAATTGGGCCCAATTAGCCATTTTCCCTCCCCGTGACTCATTAGTGTTACAAGGTCTCAGGTGTGAATGAGGAGCAAGTGTGTTAAATTTGGTGCTATCATTCTCACTTTCTCATACTGGTCACTGGAAGTTCAACATGGCACCTCATGGCAAATAACTCTCTGAGGATCTGAAAAAAAGAATTGTTGCTCTACATAAAGATGGCCTAAGCTATAAGAAGATTGCCAAGACCCTGAAACTGAGCTGCAGCACAGTGGCCAAGACCATACAGCAGTATAACAGGACAGCTTCCACTCCGAACAGGCCTCGCCATGGTCGACCAAAGAAGTTAGGTGCACATGCTCAGCGTCATATCCAGAGGTTGTCTTTGAGAAATAGAGGTATGAGTGCTGCCAGCATTGCTGCAGAGGTTGAAGGGGTGGGGGGTCAGCCTGTCAGTGCTCAGACCATACACCGTACACTGCATCAAATTTGTCTGCATGGCTGTCATCCCAGAAGGAAGCCTCTTCTGAAGATGATGCACAAGAAATCCTGCAAACAGTTTGCTGAAGACAAGCAGACTAAGGACATGGATTACTGTAACCATGTCCTGTGGTCTGATGAGACCAAGATAAACTTATTTGGTTCAGATGGTGTCAAGCGTGTGTGACGGCAATCAGGTGAGGAGTACAAAGACAAGTGTGTCTTGCCTACAGTCAAGCATGGTAGTGGGAGTGTCATGGTGGGGCTGCATGAGTGCTGCAGGCACTGGGGAGCTACAGTTCATTGAGGGAACGATGAATGCCAACATGTACTGTGACATACTGAAGCAGAGCATGATCCCCCTCCTTCAGAGACTGGGCCGCAGGAAAGTATTCCAACATAACGACCCCAAACACCCCTCCAAGACGAATACTGCCCTGCTAAAGAAGCTGAGGGTAAAGGTAATGGACTGGCCAAGCATGTCTCCAGACCTAAACCTTATTTGTGGTTTATGAGTATCTGTGGGGCATCCTAAAATGGAAGGTGGAGGAGCGCAAGGTCTCTAACATCCACCAGCTCCGTGATGTCATCATGGAGGAGTGGAAGAGGACTCCAGTGGCAACCTGCGAAGGTCTGGTGAACTCCATGCCCAAGGGAGTTAAGGCAGTGCTAGTTTAGACATTAATGGTGGTGTTTTGAGCTATTTTGAAGGGGCAGCAAATTTACACTGTTATGCAAGCTGTACACTCACTACTTTACATTGTAGCAAAGTGTCATTTCTTCAGTGCTGTCGCATGAAAAGGTAGAATAAAATATTTACAAAAAAGTGAGGGGTGTACTCACTTTTGTGAGATACTGTACATTACAAGGATTATAATAAACTTTGTTCTAGATTCCTACCTTGTTATTCTGAAGATATCCCTGTTTGTTTCTCTGTGCCTCTGTACTGAGTGAGTCTAATGGGAGTAGTTTCATAATTATCTATCAGGTGTGCAGCTGGAGAGCACTAATGAGGAAATCTGCTGGACCTGCATCTCTTTAGGCGTGTTCCTATTGAACGTAACTCACCAAAAATGACATTTTTGTTGCAGGGGATGCCTGAAATCTGACTTGTATCTTAGTGCAGAGTTCTGGGAAAATTGGTGAGCCAATCACTCAAGCAGGAAATTATGTTTCCAGGGAGTGGTCAGTACACACTCTGTCAGTACACATATTGCAATGCATTCTCAGAAAATTACAGCAGCTGCAGATTGACAAGGAAAGGTCATTTTTAATGACATTCAATTACAATATGACTTGTATCACAATTGTACACGCTGTATTATTTTTTCTTTATTTATTTTTTTTCCCCACGAAAGTGAAGTTACCCTTCAACGGTTATGTCCTCCAGTGCTGAGCCATCTAGGCTATCAGTCGTTATTTTGTTCCTCGCCAATGTCATCTCCTCGACAGCTACTTCCAAATTCCCCATCATCCTCTTCAGCCAGGAGGTGGCCTTTGATGATGTAACTCCTACACATGGGCACAGATGCTAGAAATGGGCAGGGATGCACACTGCATGGCATAGGGGGTCATACATTGTAAACAGGAAAAGAAACAGTTTTTGGCCAAAGACATCTTGCATGTCTATGCTGCCAACAAACTTGCTTCCAATCATGTTTTCATTTTTTTAAGTTTAGTTCAGCTGTATATGGACCATTGACAGTGTTTTTTTTATATCTGTGCAATAAATGCAAAACATACCTGTTGATCCTGCCATAAATCCAGTGCTATACACTCTGCAATTTTATCTCTAACAACGCTGCCAGGAATGATGTTAGATTACATTACAACTCAACTTAAGCTATGCAGCTAAGGAACGGGGGAGGTGTTCTGTAGTCCTAACAGAATTCCAGTCCCTGTGTAACAACACAGCTGTTCAATAGATATAGTATAATAAATGTGTTGTCATCCTAGGACAAGTAGATGTAAACCCTCACATATCCAGTGAAGTGACTGGCTTTAGATGATACACAAGGATAAAACAAATCTCCCTACATAGGTTTTACATGTTTATCTGCAGTCTTCTCCTCTCTTCCCATCAGAACACAATAGCTCAGCGGGGAGAATGCTGTACTAACATTGAATAGTGAGGACAGTGACCTCCTCAGTTTTTTCGTTCAGCCCACTGCATTAAACAAAAAAGAAAGAACTGAGCTGTAGATCTCTTGGAGGAAGTGAAAAAAGTGTGAATATTTTGAAAAAAAAAAACACACTTTTTTTTAGTTTCTATGATAATATTTTGCAAATAAGTCATTTTCCTTCATAACTTTGGGCCAAAACCTATACTGCTACATATTTTTGGTAAAAATAACCCAAATAAGTGTATATTATTTGGTCTGTGTGAAAGCTATAGAGTCTACAAGCTATGATGCCAATCACTGAAAATTGATCACACCTGATGTACTGACAGCGTATCTCATTTCTTGAGGCCCTGAAATGTCAGGAAAGTACAAATATCTCCCAAATGACCCCTTTTTGAAAAATAGACATTCCAAGGTATTTAGTAAGAGGCATGGAGAGTTTTTTGAAGTATTTTTTCCCACAACTCTTGGGAAAATTAGGACATTTTTTTTTTTTTTACGCAAAATTGTCATAACAAAAAGTTATTTCTCACACACAGCATATGCATACTTCCAATTACACCCCAAAATACATTCTGCTACTCCTCCCAAGTATAGCGATACCACATGTGTGAGACTTTTACACAGTCTGGTCACATAGGGAGGTGCAACATGCAGGGAGCACCGTCAAGCGCTCTAGGAGCATAAATTACACATAAAATTTCCTAATGACCTATTACACTTTTGAAGGCCCTGGAGCACCAGAACAGTGGAATTACCCGAAAAATTACCTAATTTTGAAAAGCAAACACCCCAACATATATTCTATCAGGCATTATGAGTCTTTTGTACGGTTCATTTTTTTCCACAAGTCTTCGGAAAACGTGGAAAACGTGGAAGAAAATGAAAATGTATTTTTCTTTACGCAGTGTTGTTAATTTATATGATATTTCTAACACATAGCATGTACATAGCA
Organism: Glandirana rugosa; assembly: GCA_018402905.1. Lineage (NCBI taxonomy): Eukaryota > Metazoa > Chordata > Amphibia > Anura > Ranidae > Glandirana > Glandirana rugosa. The sequence continues at coordinate 553,914 of BLSH010458670.1, read as the reverse complement.
AAAATTACCCCCCAAAATACATTCTGCTACTTGTCCCGATTGTGGCGACACCACATGTGTGAGACTTTTGCACAGCCTGGCCACATAGAGAGGTCCTACATTGAAGCAGTACCTTCCGGCGTTCTAGGAGCATAAATTACACATCTAATTTCATTCCTACCTATCACACTTTTGAAGGTCCAAAAGCACCAGGACAGTGGAATACCCACAAAATGACCCCATTTTGGAAAGCAAATACCCCAAGGTATATTCTATGAGGCATGGGTTGCAGATGCGTACTCGGGTACTCTGATGGGCTAGTGACTGGTACTCTGATGGGCTGGTGACAGGTATTTGGGTACTCTGATGGGCTGGTGACAGGTACTCAGGTACTATGATGGGCTGGTGACAGGTACTCAGGTACTATGATGGGCTGGTGACAGGTACTCTGATGGGCTGGCTGGTGATAGGTACTCGGGTACTCAGATGGGCTGGTGACAGGTATTTGGGTACTCAGATGGGCTGGTGATAGGTAGTCGGGTACTCTGATGGGCTGGTGACAGGTACTCAGGTACCCTGATTGGGCTGGTGATAGGTACTCGGGTACTCAGATGGGCTGGTGACAGGTATTTGGGTACTCAGATGGGCTGGTGATAGGTAGTCGGGTACTCTGATGGGCTGGTGACAGGCACTCTGGTAATCTGATGGGCTGATAACAGGTACTCGGGTACTCAGATGGGCTGGTGACAGGTACTCGGGTACTCAGATGGGCTGGTGACAGGTACTCGGGTACTCTGATGGGCTGGTGACAGGTACTCGGGTACTCAGATGGGCTGATGACAGGTACTCGGGTACTTTAGTGGGCAGGTGACAGGTACATGATGGGCTGTGACAAGTACTTTGGTGGGGTGGTGACAGGTACTCTTTATTACTGGGGGGCAATCAGTATTCTTGGTGTGCACTGTAAGCAGTAACAGGCTGTTACCGCAATCTCCTTCTCACACACGAACGGTGTGTGAGAGGGAGAACCCCGTAACAGCTCGTTACCGTTTGTTGACATTCTGTGACCGGCTGTGATTGGAAACAGCCAGTCACGTGGTAAAGAGCCAATTTCATTGGCTCTTTACCCCGATAGGGGCTGGACTTTGTCCGAGGGAGTAGCAGCGAAATACCGAGGACATCATATGACGCCCGCCCAGGATGGGAGATTCCATCTGCGGACGTCATTTGACTATAGCCCAGTATTGAAGGGGTTAATGAATGCTCAAATATGCCCAGTGTTTAGGCACGTTTACGTGCGTGAAGTATTTTTCTTGCTCAAATGCTTCTCTCTTGAATGTGCAAGCGATTGTTTTTTTTTTTAGTCTGTAAATGCTTCTCTTCTAATATGCCTGTAAATGACTATGTGTGCATGACCATATTGGCCATCATAGAGGAGCGTTTAGAGGCTGACAAAAAAAAACAATTGTAAAAACGGTGTTTATTTACATGCTATATGCATGAGACTAAAGCCTAGTAAACATAGGTCGCATGTCAGCCGGCATCGGCCGGCTCAATAGAAACCAGCCGATATCCGGCCCACGTGTATGGTACTCGGTCCGACGGCTTCTGTCGAAGGCTCTTGACCGAAAAAGGTCTGAGATCGCTGACCGAAGTGTTCTGGTGGGGGGACCGTCCCACTGTCAGATCAAAATAGCTCAGCAGGAGAAATCACTGTACTAACATCAGATTGTTAGTACAGTTGCTCCGACCTGAGCTGTCAGTTGAACAAGAAAAAAACTAGTGGTGTGTACTGGGCTTTACAGCAGACTTGTGGGTAGCCAAGTGTCTGGGACACTTAAGTTTATCTGTAAGCATCTGGCTTGCCCAGAAAACTAGGTACTGTATAATAGGGAAAATTGTAGTCACAATAGGTATACGAGGAGAAGAAGCAACTGTGTATTAGAAAGCTATTTTCAGAGATCAGATCCTTGTAATGCAGCATTACTGATGAAGTGTGGAGGCTGGCATTGCTTACCACGTTTTATGAAAATGCTAGCTGCCATGCCAAATCAATGGTTTCATAAGTATATGTGAGTTTTGACTTTTCTGATCTAAATATTTGTTCCACATCATTGACTCACAAATTGTTAAAGCCAGATCGACAGTGGCAACCAATTTCTCTGAGTGCAGGTTTCCTTTCATCTTCAATTTTGGCTTGAACACAACTACTTATGTGGAGCATGTGATATTATGTTGTATCCATCACCTTTTATTCAAAGATAACCCAATCTGACAACTGGTTGAGTGCTCACACATAATAAAGCAGATATGAAAGACACACATGAACGCAGCTCTATATTGATCATTAGTACATCATTACTTTTGTTTTTAAATGTAAGCAGAATATGTTCCTTTCAAATTATCATTAGCAATCATTTAGCCAAACCTTGTCCATAAATACCCAACAATCTATAGGGCAATGTCTTCAATATACTCAGTGGTATATCGAACCCCCCCCCCCATTGATGCACAATCTTCTATTTAAACTGAATTACACTTTCTAATATTACTAATTGAGGCCTCCTTCCTTTCCTTAAGCCGGCCATAGATGGATTGAAGTTTGACCGCTTCAGCAGGAACCGGCTGAATTTCAATCCATGTATGGGCAGGCTGGTTGTACTGAATACATTGTCAGCAGCTATTGCCCCAAGCAGTGATCATTATTCTATAGGCTGGGAAATGTCCCGTTGTCATAATACAAAAGTTCTATGGGTGGGATAAATGGTGCAATTTTCTTTCCTTCGAGCTGTGGTTGAAGGAAAATAAAATGGTCAATGTATGGCCTGCCTTAGACCCTACACTGCTAGGACATTTTGTTCTCAAACTAAGCTAGTAAACTGTTTTATGTCTTTACACGATTGGTCTTCAAAAAGTTTCCGCATATATATATATATATATGTTTAACAAAAGTGCAGAAACGTTTTGAAGAACCCAAACCCTTGTACATTGACTTTTTGGTCAAATGTTGCACTCAGTGTTATTGTTTAACCACATTCTTGCATCAAAATAGAAATATAAAAAAAAAAAAACTATAATTCTCCTGAAATTGCCTGTACGAACGTTTAGACTAGGGAAGGAGAAGGAGCACAAGGAGCTGCAGTGTGCTGCAGTGCAAGGAGCATGCTGATAGGAGTGGAGAGTGGAATGACCGAAAGATGAGCCCATCAGTTTGCTGCTCCTTTCAATGTCCAATAACAGGGTGGGAAATGGTTAAAATAGTTCTAAAACCTTATGGCTTTTTTTTTTACCTTAATGCATTCTAAGCTTTAAAGTGGATGTAAACCCACCACTTGCCCAGTATAAATGGCACATTAATGTACATGTACATGCAAGCCTCCTGCATTTATCCCTCCCTTGCAAATGTCACCCGCTTCAGCAGTAGTAGCCTCACAAATCTCTGGAATCAGTGAGTAGGTCTCTTTGCTGGAGCTCGGTGGGTGAAGTTGTGATGTCACAAGACTCCCCACCCACCTCTACACTCTCCTACTTTGCTGTTCCGGAGTTTTGAGAAACATCTAGTCAAAACTCAGGAATGACACCACATGACTTCAGCATATCCTATCATGCCGAGGTGTGGAGCAGCCAATCCTGGGAGAGCTGGAGGAGAAAGGAGAGGGAAGTGTGATGCTTCGTCTGCTCCATGCATGAGATAAGGAAATGACCTGTCACTCACACAGCACTGGAAAGAAACATCTCCTATTTCTCAGTTAGTCTTTTTTTTTTAATTACTGAAAAAAGATAAGGGGATTGATTGCTCAGAGCTGGACTAACTGCTTGTGGCAAGACTGGTCACAGATGACATGACATGCTTTACTCTACTAGGCAGAATTATTAATTAATTTTTTTTCTGGTTTACATCCACTTTAAGTAAAACACATTCTGTGCTGCAGGACTCCATGCCCCCCCCCCCCCAGCTCCTCTTTATACATACCTGAGTGGTAGATCTCTCTGCTCTCTCCCTCCTTGCTGGGCAGATTGATAGCAGCAGGAGCCATCGGCTCCTGCCACTGTCAATCGAATCCTGTGACAAGGGAGCAGGAGGTGGGGCTGAGATGCTCTGTCTGTGTCAATACAGTGAGCCCACACAAGTGCCCCCAAAGAAAACGGCTTTCTATGGGGGCACACGCTGAAGAGCAGAGGCGTCACTAGGGGGGAGTGGGCCACACCAGGGTGACATCCGCTAGAGGGGTGACACCATCCGATTGGCAACCTTGGCAGACATTTTTTTTTTTTGCCGCTAACCCGGGAGTTCGGAACAATGCAGCGCAGCGGCCGCACCTGGCCTGCTTTGTGTCTTTTCTCCTCCTCAGCCTGCGCCTGTCACTAATGATCTCTGCCCATGCGGCGCAGCCCTTTCCTCCCCAGCTGCCGCCGGCTGGGTGTACAGCTGGTGCTGCTGCGGTAACGAACGGGGGTGTCATGTCCGCGTCGAGGTCAGGTGTCTGTCTGTCTGTGATAGGTGAGGAGGGGCCGGCCAGGTGTTGCCATGGTGAGTGTGTCGCCAGCTTGTGAAAGGTGTTCTGTGAGTAGCTTAGCGGGAGATATGAAGCAAATGGCTGCTATGGCTGCCTAAGTCATGTAAAGGGGAACCAGCCTGAGAGGAGGGAGGCATAATTGGTGAGTGAAATTTTGCACACAGAACAAAACCCCTGTCTCCCCCCCACCACCTTTTGCACTCCCCCCTTCTCCCATCTACCCTCTATCTCTCTCTCTCTCTCCCCCCCCCCTTTCTTTATCTCCCCCCCTCTCTCTCCCCCTCTCTCTCTCCTCCCTCTCTCTCCTCCCTCTCTCTCTCTGTCAGGTTTCTGCAGCTAGGCAGACCAGACACGTAGCTACACAATGGAACCGAGACCAAACAAAGTATATAACGTTAAGGTGATATTTATTTACAGTGAAACACACACCAAAACATACACAGCAAACAGCAAGCAAAACAAACCTCATGGACAAAAACAAGAACCAACCCTCCAATGCACAAACAAGAATAACTAATAAACCTAACTACACTATGGACCAAAAATAACTATATACAATATCTGTAATATAAAGGACAAGAGTACAGGGTATACAAGGAAGCAAGCTATCAAGGCTGGGTACTAGGGCAGGAAGCAGAAGCAAGGCAGGTGGGTACAGGAAGGTTCAGGATATCAGGGGACACGAGCACAAGGATCTGGCAGCAAGGAGGCGAACAGGATCGTGATGCACTGGGGAAAGGGAGGAACAGTCTTAAATAGCCATCCAATGGCTGAACCCAGGTGTGGCTGATTGTTACAGCTTGCTGGCTCTGGGGAGACACCTGCTGGTGGCCACTGGAGCTACAGCAAACAGCCCAGAGCAGCACAGCGCCACCAGTAGGTAATCTTAATCCTGACAGAGTCCCCCCCTTAAGGAGCAGCCTCCGGACGTTCCATAGGGCCCCCCCACCAGGGTCTGCAAGCCAACTGAGTACCACACTTCCAGCGTCTGAAGGCTTAGTGCAAATCCCGCCACCGGGGTTCCAAAACTGGCTGGGTTTCCTGTTGGTCAGATCCCTAAGGAGGCACAACACCGAAGGCTTGTTCTTACAAGCAGCCTGTGTCCCAATGCTGGGACACTGAAAGCTACCTGAACGCTTAATGCCAGAGTCCCTGGTCCGTGCAGGCACCCTGATGCCAGGGTGTCCCATCACACCTGGACCTCCTATCTCTCAGTTTTTAGAGACTGCTCTGTGTTTTACTAGCCACTCAGGTATACTCAGGGCATAGGTTCCCCAAATGCGCTAGGGAATCGCAGAGATGACCCCTGGGTCAGGACAAGGTTCATATGGAACTCTACCCTTTCCCATAGGACCTCTACTACTGGGGCTGTAACAGCAGAGATAGTTCTCATGTTCAGAGTGGATATCAGGACCTCCTGGCCTTGGCATACCAAGATTAGCTAGCTGCAAAAAGAACTTGGAGCGGATAGCAGGAGGGATCTTAACCCACACAGAAAACCCATATGACAGCGAAACTGCAGAAGCCTCAGACACCTCAGCAAGTGGGAGTTTAACCCAGACAACAGAGTCCAACTTGACAGCAAGTAGTGAATCAGCATAGTCCAGAGGGGCGACAGCCCGGGAATCAGCATAGTCCAGAGGAGTGACAGCCCGGGAGGCAGCATAGTCCAGAGGGGCGACAGCCCGGGAATCAGCATAGTTCAGAGGGGCGACAGCCCGGGAATCAGCATAGTCCAGAGGGGCGACAGCCCGGGAATCAGCATAGTCCAGCTGGGTGGCAGGCTGCAGATCAACCGTGGAAGGCTTTACAACAGGTGACCACATGGAGGAGGCATGGACACCCTTGGCAGGCGGCAACATGGAGGAGGCATGGACACCCTCAGCAGGTGGCAACATGGAGGAGGCATGGACACCCTCGGCAGGCGGTAACATGGAGGAGGCATGGACACCCTCGGCAGGCGGCAACATGGAGGAGGCATGGACACCCTTTGGCAGGCGGCAACATGGACGAGGTGTGGATACCATCGGCAGGTGGCAGCATGGGGGAGGACTGGATCTCATCAGCAGCAGTCAACAGCATGGAGGAGGACTGGATCTCATCAGCAGCAGGCAGCAGCATGGTCTAGGTCAGTAGGAGGTACGACGACGGACGACGACTACTCTAGGTCAGGAGGAGGTACGACAACTGACGACGACTACTCTAGGTCAGGAGGGGGTACGACGGTGGACGGCTACCATAGGTGTGGAGCAGGTACAACGGCGGACGGTTTCCCACAGGTACGGAGGAGGTACAACGGCGGACGGCTCCCACAGGTACGGAGGAGGTACAATGGCGGACGGCTCCCACAGGTACGGAGGAGGTACAACGGTGGACGACTCCCACAGGTACGGAGGAGGTACAACGGCGGACGGTTCCCACAGGTACGGAGGAGGTACACCAGTGGACAACATTTCGGAAGGTGCCAACTAGACGTCGGACGGTGGGTCGACCTGATACGACTAAGGGCCCGACAGCG
>BLSH010458670.1:530718-545089 GCA_018402905.1 Glandirana rugosa | reverse complement strand
GGGGTTGACACCATGTTTTTCTGCACCAGGTGACACCAACCCTAGTGATGCCACTGCTGAAGAAGAAGAACCAGAAGCACCAGCTTTCAAGGACCCCAGAAGAAGAGGATCAGTGCTGCTCTGTGCCATACCATTGCGCAGAGAAGGTAAGTATACCATGTTTATTATTTTAACTTAGAGTGATATTAAAGCTTTAAATGTTATTTTATTAGAAATATTACACAACTCCACTGAAATGGTTCAGAATAAAGTATAAAAATGGCCCAATAAACAATTCCCAGATATAAAAGCAATTTACTATGCACAATGTGAGTACTGAAATAGATACATCCCATATGAATGTTTAATGTTGCCAGTGTATGCTATATTTATTAAATATTTAAAGCTGAACTCCAGGAACTATCATTTTATTTTTAAAATTTACACTGGTCCAACCTACATCTTACAGTTACATCTAATTTATCATATTTCACTTCTGGAGGGCCACTGGGGATACAGAAGTTCACTGTACTGTAGTAGTCAATGCTACATAAGGTTAGTGCTGTTCAAGCGATTTGGTATATACTGACCACAGGTGGGTGATGGGGGCTCACTCTGCACCTCTGCCATTCAGAGAATGCCTTGTATAAGATGGACCAATGGAAGGTTTAAAAAAGGATAATACTTAGAGTAGAAATATAAAAAATACACAATAAAAAAACTAGCAAAACGTGAGGCCATTCATGGGAAATGTAATCATGTGCTGCAGTGCACAGTGATCAGATCCTCAAGAGATCTTTTGTTACATGACATGCAAATCCACTGTAAGAACATTTCCCTGGTATTCCCTAAATGCAGCATGGTTGAAGTTTTTCTGCTCCCTATTAACCAACTGCTTACTGGGCACATAAACTCCCCTCCTGCCCAGACCAATTTTCAGCTTTCAGTGCTGTCACGCTTTGAATGACAATTGCGCGGTCATGCAACACTGTACGCATATGAAATTGTTATCATGTTTTTTTCCCACAAATAGAGCTTTCTTTTGGTGATATTTATTCACTGCTGAGTTTTTAAAAAAAAAAAAAAAAAAAGACCGAACATTTTGAAAAAAAAAAAACTTTCATAGTTGTTTATAAAATTTTGAAAACGGGTCATTTTTTTCCTTCACTTATGTGTACTGATGAGGCTGCACTGATGGGCACTGATAGGCTGCGCTGATGGGCACTGATAGGCTGCACTGATGGGCGATGATGGGCACTAATAGGCTGCACTGATGGGCACTGATAGGTATCACTGATAAGCACAGATGGGTGGCACTGATGGATGGCACTGATGGGCACTGATGGGTGGCACTGATAAGCATCACTGATAGGTGGCACTGATGGGCACTGGTGGACACTAGTAGGTGACACGAATAGGCAGCACTGATCAGTGGCACTGATGGGCAGCACTGGTGGGCAGAGGTAGGTGTCACTAGTGGGCAAAGGTAGGTGGCACTGTGGGCACTGGTAGGTGGCACTGTGGGCACTGGTAGATGGCACTGGTGGGTAGTGGCAGGTGGCATTGATGGGTAATGATAGGTGGCACTGACAGGGGGCACAGACAGCCATCCGCGGCTCTCTGTGCGAGGGACTGATGTCCCTCTGACAGAAGCCGGTGATTGGCTTCTTTTTCCCCTCATGCTGAAAAAAAAGCCTCATGGACTTGGTGATCACAAAACGCGTTATACGCAACCTGCAGGGATATGCTGACAGTGCATGCTCAAGAGGACGTACATGGACGCCCTCCCGGCAATTCAGGTCCGCGCTGTAGCCATATTTCAGCTATAGCACGGATGCAAAGTGGTTAAAGTGATTGTAAACAATGACCTTGAAAAATAACCCATTCAGTTTCAAGTAGAAATGAAAGGCAAAACATTTTTGTATAGATATATAAAAAAAATTATAAATACCTTCTTTCCCTTTTTTATAAGTGATCACAGCAGCACACTGAGCTTCCCAGTGAATGGTTGTGCAGTGGGGGCGTGTCAGGACAAGCCTTATCATTGGAGGAGAGCATACTGAGTTCCCAGTATAGCTAGAGAAATGACCATGGTGTGCTCTTATGCTTAGTGTGGTCAGTTTTAATAAGAAAGCAGAGGGAATGGCAGGAACACCAGAGATTTCACATAAAGGAAGCAATACAAAGAGATCAGACTACTTTCTCATACAAGAACATGGTACAGCAGGCACACATCAGGAATATGAAATGTTGGAGCAACAAACACTTTAACAAAAAACAATAGAGGATCTTGTCAACCTGTATTCTTTTTTAGTTGCTATGCTAGCCTGTGATATTTTTTTTTTCTAAAAGGCAGAACCAACCCCCTTGGCTTTAGCATTAAAATAATTGAATATAGCAAAATTCCGTAGATGAAGATGTAATATATCTGCGCTCCGCACAGCCTGCCCTCTGTCCATAAACACTAAGATCCAACGTTCCAGCCCAGGGCATACAGCAGCCTGTAGACAGGTCATGACTATAGGAGATGTTGTCAGTCCCTGTCTCCGTTTTGGCACAAATCCTCGGGGCCTCTTGTATTTTAGAGCGATTTGCTCTCTGTAGATCATTGTTTGCCTATATCTTGTATTGCTGATAGCTTTGACATGTGCTTTTTACTGAAAGTAAAGTCCGCTGATGTATTTTTTTCACTGCATTTCACTCAGATTGAATTGTCCTGAAAAACTGTAATAGTCTTAATTTCCAGCAGAAATAAGTTGTTGCTGTACATTAAAGTGGAATTAAACCCAAAACCAAAAATATAATATATTGCAGCTAATCCAATCATTAGAGGTGCTGGCTGCATTAGTTTTCTTTTTTTAGGCTTCTTTCCCTCTGTTCTCACCTGCTAATCTGGCCAGTAACACACCTCCTGTATGAGAGTGCATACACTCTGGATGAAGGATCACAGAGACCCTGTTGGACAGCAGCATTGCCAGTTTGTGGGAATGGAGTGTGAGATGTAGTAGCGGATTATAATACACTAACAAATTGAAGCTAAATTTCTTTTTGAGATAAATGAATAAAAGGTGATCATTGGAAGCACCCCTGTCAGTAGTAAATAGTTTGTCTCATTCCTCTAACTGCTACATCTGCAGAACAGCTTGCTCTGTTGAAAAACGGCAGACTTACAGGCTGGATCACCAGGTGAAAATAAAACAAAGCCTAAAAAAGCTACAAATGCATCACATCTACGAATTAGTAAGCTGCAATGTAATAATTGTTTGCTTTTTGGGTTTATTACCACTTTACCTTGTGACTTGGGCTGTCAAAGCATTGCGGATGTCACATACCTGCACCTTTTTTATCAGTGCAGTGCAGCACAACGCATAAATGCTTTACATTTGTGCATTGTGGTCCTCTAAAACTCATGTGCACAGTGATGTACTGTCTAAATGAATGCCACTGCAATGCAATGCATAGGGAGCTGAGCTTTTGTATGCATTCTTGTACATGTTTAACACAGGTTGTACCACATTTCTAGAATGTGATCACTTTTGCACATTGACGTGCTACCCACATAGGGAAGCCCATTAGCTTTGTGCATGTTCATGAAAAACTATAGTGTGAATGAAGCCTGAAAGGTTTCCTGTTGCAATCATTTGAGTTCTGTAGTGGGTAAGGCCAACCATACATGGTTCAAACCATTAATGGGCAGGCTGAATGTACTAAGTTGATCAATCAACTTGGGTACAACCAGCCTGCTGGATTTGCTTGCGATTATCACAAGTGGCTGCTATAGCCACTAGCGATAATCACTGTCTTCTCCCAACGCTTGCTATGCAACTTGCTATGGGGGCAACCAAGCCGAGCCGCAGCTCCGCGTGTCCATTCAGGCCCCGCCCCCTCTCTATTCTCATTGGCTCCCTGTCTTTGATTGATAGCAACAGGAGCCAATGGTGCTTCTCTGCTGTCTCAATCAATGAAGAGGGAGAGTCCCAGACAACCAAGTCTCTCATGCAACATCACTGGATAGAGATGGGGCTCAGGTAAGTATTAGAGGGGCTGCTGCACACAGAAGGCTTTTTATCTGAATGCATAGAATGCATCAAGATAGAAAAAACCTTCTGACTTTACAACCACTTTAATGCACAACTGCAACAACAGAGTTTGTACCTTGTAAACCCTGTTTCCAATATGTCAGCATAAAGTTATGTGCCAGCTGCACATCCTTACATCCCCTTTACTTGGAAAAAGTTTGCTTTGTATGCAAATGATGTTTTGGAAAGATACGCTGATGAATGTTCGAGGGGGTAAAGCGTGCAGCATTCAGTTTTAGCCCTGGTTCACATTGGAGCGATTTGTCATGCAATTTGACAGGTCACAGCCTATTGCTGGCAATGGCACTGTTCCAATTGGTGCGACATCAACTTTGCAGCGCCACACCGATTTGCAGATGTAATTCCTGCACTACTTTTGCCAATTTCAGGTGCAACTTCAATAGACATCTGTGCATGAAGCCGCACAGATGTCTTTCATGTAGCACCTGAAATCGTGCTGACCTGCTACTTTGAAATTGTGCTACTTCAAGTGAAGTAGCACAATTTCAAAGTAGCATCAATATGAACCAGGGCTGACTGTGCTCCAGAAGAAGGCTGGCCATACACACATAGATTTCTTTTATTATTTTGGCTGTTATACTCTGACAACCAGCACACGCAGCTGTCAGAATACCCGAACAGTCATGACAGCTGATTGAGGAAGCAGAAAATTCGATCTGTATATAGCCAGCTTAAGATACGATATGGGTCAACTTTTCTATAACAATGAAACTTCATTATTAACAAAGAAGGAACAGAGGGGTTTGCAAAATCTTGACATTGCACTAGTGCACTAGGCAATATGCAACTGTTACCGTTGATAGATTTAACTCTTTAACAGACAAAATCACATCACTTAAAGTGGACCTCCGCATAACAATGAAAGTACTGCTCACCCCCCCCCCCCCACATTTACACCTAGGTGAGAGTTACGTCAGCTTGGCCCTGCTAATGCTGACTGCAACCTCCTGGGACAAATATTCCAGGAGGCTGTAGAACCAGTTCCATAGCAGGTCATAGGCCATGGGCTGGTAAGTGTATTTCTAAAATGTCGGTAGCTACAGTAATTGTAGCTGCTGACTAATTTAAAAAAAAAAAAATCCTCTTCAAAATATATCTAAAGCCAAATGGTTGAAACTACTAACAGGTTTTTTATTACATTTTGACCCATTGAAAAGATTTTCTTTACTTCTTGTCCAGCGGATACACCTCTGGCTGTGTGATGCTGGAGCTACCCGTCAGGCTAAAACTTTGGGACCACGATATACCCCCTGCTTGTACAGTCTATGATTGCTTCCTCAATATGCGATCTTTGTGAGAGCCCGGCGTTGTGCGCTTTCATCCTGATTTAGTGGTCACCCCTGGCCCCCATAGACTTCTGTCCTCGGGACGAACTTCCACCTTTATCCCTGGGCATGTTCCATCTGTGGGACCTAATGAGAAGGACTGTTGTGAGGGCAGTGAGGATTCCGGCCATGTGTTTTTTGATCACTTTTGTAGCTGCTAGTACTATACAGCTTGCCTGCTATGTCCCCTGAAGAAGGAGCAAGATTCCGAAACATGGTGGGACATTCGGCATAATCATTGGCGGCGTGATATCTCTACTTTTTTGATCTACCACCATACATACACCAGCTACATAGGCCTCTGATTTTATGACAATTTTTATTTTTTTTTATTTTAGGTGCTTATATAGTACCGTCAATTTAAGCAGCACTTTACATATACATTGTACATTCACATCAGTCCCTACCCTGAATGAGCTTAAAATCTAAGGTCCCTAACTCACATGCATACATACACATACTAGAGGCAATATTAGACAGGATCTAATTAACCTACCAGCATGTCTTGTATCTTTGTTTTTTAATATTATATAATAAAATTGTAATACTTTTATACATTTGATACTCCTTCTTACTTGGGGGAACCTATGCCTATAAAGTCCCAGGGGTATAATTTGTGTCTTGTCTCTCTTGTCCAGCGGACACAAGTAGAGATAGAAAATCTCTCATAACCGAGAGGAATGCCTCTTACTTAGACAGTTGCCACATGAACAGGTGTCCCTTTCGGAAGATTTCCCCTCTATCTCTGCTCTGGTGACAGCTCAAAATTTTAGATTTTCCTCCACTTCCAGGGGGGATAGTGGTCATTATGTCAAAAATGGGGAATGCATCTCCCTAAGCCTTAAAGAGGAAGTAAACCCTGATGGGGTTTACTTCCTCTGTATTCCCCTGCAAACTAGAAATATAATGGGCTACTATGCATCGCATAGTAGCCCATTATGTGTCACTTACCTGCAAACAAAGCCTGCCATGTCCAGCGATGTCCCCTGTGCAGGCAGCGTCCATCTTCAGCCCCTCTTCCTTCCGGGGCCACAATCTCCGGCTCTGTGACTAACCGGAGTCGCGTGACATCACGCGCGGGAGCCGCCAGTCACGGCACGATCACAGTGAAGAAAAGGCACAGAGGCCATTTCTTCACTGCACATGTGCCAAAATGACGTTGGCACAGCTAGTATACTGTATATCTCCTGAACCGTGCAGGTTTGGAAGATATGCAGGGAATCTACAGGTAAGCCTTATTATAGGCTTACCTGCAGTTTAAAGTGGTTGTCACAGGTTGACAACCACTTTAATTAGCACCTGAACTGACACATTACCAATGATTTTGAAGTGAGTTTTTTCTGTGTTTTTAAAGCATTTTACAAGTGTCATAAGTGTTATAAGTGTTATAAGTTATACATTTTTGCACTTTTATCAAGTTTCAGACACTTGTTTACCTGGCTGGGCAAGGGGGAGAGGTCAGTATTAGAGGAAGAGAGTTTTTCAGGTGTGCAAATAACATGTGCAAAAACATGAATGATATGTTTTTGACGTGTTTTTAAGGCGTTTTACAAGCCTTGTGCAAGTGTTTTTGCATTTTTATCAAGTTTCAGGCACTTGTTTACTAGGCTGGGCATGGGAAAGTGTGCAGTCCTAGAGCTGGACAGTTATTCAGGTGTGCAGCAAAATGTGCAAAGACGTGAGTGATGTGTGTTTACAGGCACTCCCTTTAAAGTCGATAGAGCCAGAAATGCCTGATTACACTAAATAGCTCATGTACTTGAGTGTGGGGCATCAAGCAACAAGTAAATAACCCTTGACATGTGTACAGGAGCATTTACAAACAATAGGATCCTGCATTTTGAGTGTAGGAATGAGCTCAGGTGTGCTCAGATCTTAGTTCAAACCTACCTGAGCTTTTTTACTATGAAGCAGTCACTACATAAATCCAATCATAATTGGCTAAAGCCTAGTACACATGGGGAAAATGTTGGATGACATCGGCCAGTTCAATAGAAACCAGCCGACATTCAGCCTGTGTGTTACTGCAGCTGGTCTGACAGAAGCCAGACGTTCGGGGCATGACCGAAAAAGGTCTGTCAATCGGCTCCCGATCAGCCAATGGCTGAGAGCGCTCACCAGAGTGTTCTGGCGGGGGGGGGGGGGGGCCTGGGGCTGTCTCCATCAGAACACAATAGCTCAGCAAGGGAGATCACTGTACTAACATTGTATTGTTAGTACAGTGGCTCTGACTGGAATGGTCAGTTTTTTTTGTTCAACCCAACAGGTTGAATGAAAAAAAATTATTGGAGTGTACTAGGCATAAGGCATTGCCTGCCCTGCACCCACTTGTAAACAAAGGACTTGGAATGACACAGCCAGTTATGATTGGCTTTGTGTAGTGACAGCTTCCTGGTAGGATAGCTCAGGTGGCTTTCCGACTAGGATCCGAACACACCTGAGACCATCTCTAGTCAAGTGCAGTCAAGTGTAGGGGAGCACATCCCAAAACACTCAGATGTCAATGAATGGTAATGGGGACACAGACAGCAATAAAAACTTGACATGGGCTCTAATTCCCTCACAACTCTATCCAAATTAAATAAAAATTGTTTGGCTTTAGGTACATGTTGACAACTGGCAGTCCACTCCCACTGTCTGGCCAAAAACCACCTTAGTAGTAAAATTACGACTGTCTGACATAGCAAAGTTTATGCATCATCCAGGTCTCCATGCTGGGACTATTTAATCTTACTCCCAACATCAAAACTTGCTTGTTTCTTTCAACTTTCTACTGTGGACTAGCAAAGTAGATATGAATTTAGCAATGTTTTAGCTTTAGGGACACTTTGACAACTGATAGTCCAATCCCACTGTCTGGCCAAAAATCACCTTAGTAGTAAGATTATGCCTGTCTGACCTAGCAAAGTTTATGCATCATCCAGGTCTCCGTGCCGGGACTATTTCATCTTACTCCCAACATCAAAACTTGCTTGTTTCTTCCAACTTTCTACTGTGGACTAGCAAGTATATATGAATTTAGCAATGTTTTAGCTTTAGGGACACTGACAACTGGCAGTCCACTCCCACTGTCTAGCCAAAAATCACCTTAGTAGTAAAATTATGACTGTCTGACCTAGCAAAGTTTATCCATCATCCAGGTCTCCATGCTGGGCCTATTACATCTTACTCCCAACATCAAAACGTGCTTGTTTCTTCCAACTTTCTATTGTGGACTAGCAAAGTAGATATGAATTTAGCAATGTTTTAGCTTTAGGGACACTTTGACAACTGGCATTCCACTCCCACTGTCTGGCCAAAAATCACCTTATTTGTAAGATTACGCCTGTCTGACCTAGCAAAGTTTATGCATCACCCAGGTCTCCATGCTGGGACTATTTCATCTTACTCCCAACATCAAAACTTGCTTGTTTCTTCCAACTTTCTACTGTGGACTAGCAAGTAGATATGAATTTAGCAATATTTTAGCTTTAGGGACACTGACAACTGGCAGTCCACTCCCACTGTCTGGCCAAAAATGACCTTAGTAGTAAGATTACGACTATCTGACCTAGCAAAGTTTATGCATCATCCAGGTCTCCATGCCGGGACTATTTCATCTTACTCCCAAAATAAAAACTTGCTTGTTTCTTCCAACTTTCTACTGTGTACTAGCAGAGTAGATATGAATTTAGCAATGCTTTACCTTTAGGGACACTTTGACAACTGACAGTGCAATTCCATTGTCTAGCCAAAAATCACCATAGTAGTAAGATTACGACTGTCTGGCTTTAGGGACACTTTGACAACTGGCAGTCGGATCCCAATGTCTGGCCAAATATCACCTTAGCAGTAAGGTTTTATGCCTGTCTGACCTAGCAAAGTTTATGCATCATCCAGGTCTCCGTGCCGGGACTATTTCATCTTACTCCCAACATCAAAACTTTTTCTTCCAACTTTCTACTGTGGACTAGCAGAGTAGGTATAACTTTAGCAATACTTTTATACATCTGTCCCTCCTCTGCTGTCAGCTGATTTTTACAGGTCATTCCTATTACTTTGTGTTTCTTGATTTCACAAGTCTTTTGAAAACATATCATTCTTTATTAAGATATCAGGTATTTATAGCATACATCCGATATGGTGTATATAGTATGTTATGTGGCTGGAGACAGATTGCTCACACTTATGTTTCCCTGTCCTCCATGAATCATGTCAGTGCTGAATGACCCAACACATTGCTCTGTGAGTAAGGCACGGAGTCTCTGGCTGCATCTCAGGAGACTTTACTAGGATCAGATGGGATGGAGAAAAATCTTCCGGATCCCATGCCATCTCATAATGCTCTGATTAGCTTAGTCTTGGTGATCATCTCTCACTGTGCGCTCTGCCAACCTCCTTAACCTTTTCAACATTTGCAAGAGCATGTTTGGCAGCCTAAACTTTAAACCATGCGAGTTTCCTCTTTAGTATATACTTAGATTGTTAATTGAACCTGACAAGAATGCAGCACATGTTGCATCAAAGAAACAATTTCCTGAGTCTGTTCTAAGCAGAAACTACAATAAAAATGTATAATAAAAATCAATTAAAATTTACGATCATTGCCTGCAAGTTTAAAAGTGATTAGCAATACACCAATGAGTTAAATCAAAACTGAACTGCAAATGTGTTGGCTGTCGTAGCACATCAATAAATAGCGATTAGCACGTGAAGAGGATGGAAAATAGCCAAACATTTGGAAAATGTGACAGCGAGGAGGAACCCATTGGAAGGAAATGATCAACTGGATTTTCTCCTGGGACACGATCAAAGCAACAGAAAACCATTAGCATTGTCTTTAATCCTTAAAAATTCAAGGGCTATCTTTCACGAGGCTAAATACGAAGTAAGATTAATATTAGCACGCTAGTGAGAGTTCTATACGCAGCCAATAACAAGTCGATATGATTACGTACCCTTTCAAAAAAAAAAAATTATCAATGCACAACTGATCTTAACAGCATCTTAGTGTCAGGAAAGGTGAATCCATAATATGTGAACAGTTGAGAGAACAGGCGTGACTGCACGCAATCATCTGTGAAAGATGATTGTTTTCAAATAATCCCGTTATTTGGGGATTTATTTAGTGCTGCTAGAATGATCTGATGTCACCCCATGCCATGAACTTCCTATCCCTGACCTGCCACTAATCATTTCTCTACCTTAAGTGCATCTGATGGGGACATGCGAGTGGCAAGTGACATCAAGATAAATTGATAAAATGACAGCAAAGATTTTTTTTTTTTATCAGCTAGCGGTACCACGGTGCTGTGTTAACACTTTAACAGTCTGTGTCTAATAGGCATCACAAATCATTTCATTCTACAAAATGAATTGCTCTGCAGCACTCTCTCCCCAATTAAAAGCCCCGGCTCTGAACTCAATCTAGGCCTCCCTAATCAGCCAACACACAAACTTTAATTAGTGTCACTCGCCTGCAATGGAAATAGTTCTTTTCATCCCTAATGTCATCACTTTACTAATGTAAAGCTGATTTTTTTTTTTCATCTTATTATGTTTGTCAGAACAGCAATGCTGAAGGCTGAACTTTCAAAGAGACATAAAAAAAAAAATCATAATAGAAAAAAAAAAAAAAAAGAACAAACTGCTCTGTAAGCACGACAAGCCCTGACTGCCGGTGTTATCTTACCTTTAATCTGTTTGAATAAAATCCCACAGTCAAAATGATACAAAGCTGCAAGTGCTGAACTTACTGGATTCAGCCTCCCAAAGAGTGGGAGAGGGTAGAATCAGCTCTGTCCTTATTAGTCTCCCAGTGTGATCCTCCCACTCAGTCAGCAGACAGGACGGCCACCAACACAGATAACCAGCACATTGCTCTCGGGGAACAAAATCTGAGCAATCTCCCTTTTTAGTAGCAGCTGGATACATTTAAGATCCCTCCAAGTGGCAATGTTGTGCAGGCCTTTGCTAGCACACAGCACAAGGCATTGCTACATTCCGTCTATAACTTGCTTGGGGATTTACAGTAAGCAGGCGATGTTTTATTCATTCACAGGCTGTACCCATGTGCATGTGTGCCATTAACTTTACACAGAGCTCAGGGGACTCGTAGCATTTATTACATTCCCATTTAGACTTCGCTCACACGGGCATATGCTTATTCTCTGCATGGATTGCAAGATCCTACGTAAAATACGCGCCGAAAGTAAACTTACATTTAGGGCTTAATCACACAAAAATACAGCAAGGTGACAGGTATTTCCTGTGCATCCCATTCACACAGCAACGCATGGCGCAGCTGTATTAAAAGGCAGACATGCATAATTATTATTATTATATAGGATTTATATAACGCCAACAGTTTGCGCAGGGCTTTACAATGTAAAAGGAGACAATACTCCAACAGTACAATTCAAAACAAGAGGCTTAAGCCTCATACACACGGTGCGACGGTCGTACGACCGAACGGTCCAAATCGTATGTTGGCTGATGTATCTCTCGTACTGACATGCACTAAATGATCGTACGACCAAGCCGACCGTAGTGACGTGTTATGTACCTATAAAGAGAAAGTTCAGGTGCATGTCATTTGTAAATTAGGAACGAACGGATACATCCGGCCGTTCCTGACTTCTGAGCATGTGTGTTTTGCACAGTACAACTTGTTGGACCAACTTCTCTGTACACACGATACAATGATCCTACAACCACTTGTTGGTACAACCAAAGTTTTCTAGTCTGCTCATCCAACGCCTGTTGTACCACTGTCATACGTCGGCTGTTCTAATCGTGCATACTAACGGTCGGATGATCGTACAACGAGCGGTTGTACGACCGTTTTCCTACGACCATCGCACCGTGTGTATGAGGCTTTAGAGGAGCCCTGCTCCTGCGAGCTTACAATCTAAAAAGGAGTGGCTGGTGAAACAAAAGGTAGGGACTGTGAGGGATGGACTGATTAGGGGAGTAGAAGATTTGGTTGTTAGCTGAAGGCAAGATAGGCCTCCCTAAAGAGATGAGTTTTCAGGGGTCGCCTAAAAGTGGACAGAGTAGGAGATAACCAGACAGGTTGGGGTAGTGAGTCCCAGAGGATGGGAGAGGCTCTGGAGAAGTCCTGGAAACGAGCATGGGAGGGGGAGACATGCATGCATTTTATCACAGTACTCTGTATAGAATCGCATGGCACTGTACAGCAGCACAGCTCATCGCACTGTAGTACAGCAACATGAATAAAGCGTACTTTACTACACTTTTGTGTATGATGCTCTGAACCATGCACCACACTGTCCCCTACTACAGTTGGGAACGTAGAGCCATCAAGAGGTAAAGCGCTGCGGAAGCTGTTTGCTCCTGCGTGAATACAGCCTTATACACGTATGGCGATTATATGCCTATAGTTCCTCTAATGACTTATGCATGTATACATAGAGGTGTGCACAGGGTGTGGTGGGCATACCTGGGCACACCCTGATCACCCTGTGTGGCACAGACGTTTAAACCCCAGATATTTCAGCAAAGCCCCTAATTGGGTTCTGAAAAACGTGAAGGAAAAAATCATTAAAAAAAATAAAATTGTAAAAAAATAATAAAAATAAAAACTACCATCCACTGTACTACTGACACTGTCAGTATATATACAAAAATGCATGTGTATGAGCTTTGAGGTGCACCCCCTAATGCAATAGGCTGTGCACACCTATGCATGTATTTACATGCGTACACACGTAACATTTGCAGCTACAGTACGTACAGCCCTAGACACTGCTGTTTCCTACTTCTTTTTCTAAGCCGCTAAACACAGTGCACATTTTCAATTGTAGATGCAACTGTGTGTATGGCCACATTGATTTGCTATAGTGCTATGTTTAGATGTGTACAAAACTATTCGCTGCATGTATCCAAATACAGCATTTTAGATGCCCATGGGAATTAGCTTACATTAGTTCTAAAGGCATAAGGGTTTTTCCCTTAAGACATTCTTAGCTCCCTCCTAGCCCCCAACTCCTTAAATATATACCTGTCTCAATTCAGCACTATGCCTACCTGCAGCAGTGCTGCTCTCTCTTCCTGTATTCACAGGACACAGAGGCATCAGTGAGAGCCACTGGCTCCTTCTGCTGACAATCAAAGGAGGAGGTAACAGGGGGTGGGGCCATGCTGTTTGTGTCTATGGGAGCACACAGCACAGTATGGGCGCCACATTGAGGGGGGGAGCCAAAGCTGACAGGAGTAGTGAGGAAGCAAGGAGGAGAGAGCCCAGAGGCAGTGCAGTATGTGTTCTCTTTCCCCCTTCTCCATCCTGCCAATGCAGCACTCTTGCTGCCTGTACTGTTCTGCCATTGAGTGGCTGCCCTCTGTGTGGGCTGACCAAAGCTTCCTGGGAAGTTTGTGTGCATGAGGAAGGAGCGAGTCAAGTAAGCCCTTCCTCTAGCAGGCACAGTTTGTTTTCTAGGTCCAGGAGGAATAGAGCAGGGCCCGACCGTACCATCCTCCTCCACATCAACAGATCACAGCCAGACTAGGAAGGAAGGCTTGTCACTGATTGTTGGGCACTGTGTGTGTGCAGGCTGGAGGATCACAACCTGCTTGTTACACTGAATGTAGGACTGTTTCAGCAATCACTGATCTCTCATTGCATAGAATTGATCTTTGAGCTGCAAGTGGCAATGACAAGAGCAGCTGCAAGATCATATTCTGAGCAGTTACTGCTACTGTAGGGTTCTAAAACTCTGCACATCTTCCACATCCTCCCCCAGCTCCCAAAGGAGGACAGAACTTCCCCATTGCTCCTCTCTTGGCTCCTGCTGAGCTGCTACAACAATGCTGGGTAAGGTAGGGGCGCATATTGATGTAACAACATCGTCGAGTCGTCCTCGGTTCTCTCCTCGTTACCCCTTCAAGACAGGAGGAAACCCTCGACCCCCTCCTACACCTTCTACACGTCTCAAAATCTTGGGATGTCATCGTCATTGACGAGTCTTA
>BLSH010458670.1:488662-513148 GCA_018402905.1 Glandirana rugosa | reverse complement strand
GAACTTCGTGGAATTATAAAAACCTGATACCTTCGTGTGATTCTTAACACATAAAACACCTGACAAAAAGTTATACGTGATGACAAAACTTCTGACTAAACGTTAATCATACAACTATACAGCAGTATCCGTGATAACCGTATCCGTCCTCTTCCCGTCACACCTGTTGACAACCCAGACCTTCTCATTCCGGACACCTGGTATTTGTACATCGAAAACCAAACTGTGATGTATTGGGGATATCACAAGAAAGACTCGATCTTCGTCTATGTTTCCGACGTTTGTATCGACCCTCTTACAATTGAATCACCAACAAGAAGATGACTTCTCCTTTTAGGAGCCTTATCCACAACTCTTGCCTGGTGAGCAGCTTCAGATAAAACAATTACTTTTGGAATTGCACTTTTTTTCTCAAGCTCCTCCATGTGCAGAGAAGGGTTGCCAATCTCACAAGCAGCTATGTTTGCAGCCTTTGTATCTGCTCAGAAAGAACACTATAGGGGTTATGTAGTGTCAAACCAAAAGCTACATGTTTATGGTCCACAGGCCTTACTCTTCCAGACCCAACAGTTGTCCACACTGCCCTTCTCCTGCCTATGCCAATAGTGCCTATGACGACATATCAACATACTAATTGCAAATCAGTCTTCAAAACAGTAGTGCATATTGAAAAACAGTCCACAAAATACACAATTCTTAGTGTGCTTCCATAGTCCAAAAATATTAAGGTGCTTCAAGTGAATAAAGTGCAGAGATTCCAGCAATATATTCCAGGTGACACAGGAAAGGAAAGGGTGATAAGGATTCCTCCACCTCAGGGACAGGCGATCACACACCCTACTTACCAGATTTCAGTGATCTCTATTACGGAGATCTTTACCGTATGTAGGGATGTGGACAATCCAAATGGAACAGCTGGGCTAACTTCACGGTGAACTCCAGGTATCAATCATGTGTGGATGACAAAAAAACGAGAAGCTTCCATAGTGAAGAACACCAAAGGCTTGGTTTATTAAAACTTAAAACGATGTAAAAATCCAAAGGTTGCATATAGGAAGCACGTCTGACAAAACGGCGTTGGGTAATGAGATCTGCAACACGTCACTTCCGCTCAGAGGAATGCGGCTGGAGCGCCATTGCGAACCCCAGCTTCCTATATGCAACCTTTGGATTTTTACATCTTTTAAGAGGATGTGTACAATAAGTGACCTGCTATGATCAGTATTCTACCACCGGAACTACAATACTCAGTGGCAGATATTCAGTGCTTACAGTACTGTGAGGGCTGAATAAGAGTAACAGATTTATTGAACAAAGCAGCAGAAAAAAATGAAACAGACATTATTAGAGGAAATTTATTTTTACACAACAAATGCCCCAAAATAGTTGTTTTCCCAATACTAAGCTTTAATGGATAAAGCTTAATTACAGTAAAAAAAAATCTGTCTGCTGGTTATTGTAAAAATCCTCCCTCGCCCAGGCACCGTGAGCAGAGGTGGTGGGGGGGTGCCGAAGTTCAAGTGGCACACATTGGGGGGGTGTAAGGGGGTGTTATCCTTACACACCCTTGTCAGAGCCCTCCCCTTCCTCCTTCTCTCCTTGTGTGAATCATGCAGAGCGGCAATCTCCCACTGTGTCATGCAGTGGCTGCCAAACTTTAAAAAGTTTGGCAGCCACTGTAATAAAGTCCTGCCTCCTAGACCAGCTGCTGTGATAGACGGCACACTGATCCGATGCCGGGAAATCGAATCAGTGTGACGTGTATCATAGGAGCCGGCCTAGGAGACAGGACTTTGTTACAGCGGGCGCCCGGGCAATTCAAATCCAAGCTCCGTGACACAGCAGAAGATTGTCGCTTTGTGTGATCCAGGCACTGGTGAGACTGCATTTGATGGGCACTGGTGAGGCTGCATTGATGCATTGATCTCCTGTATCATGTCTGCAGTCTCTAACCATCTCTTGTGTCATGTCTGTAGTCTTTTACCATCTCCTGTATCATGTCTGCAGTTTCTAACCATCTCCTGTATCATGTTTGCCATCTCGGACCATCTCTTGTAATATGTCTGCAGTTTCTAACCCTCTCTTGTATCATGTCCTCAGTCTCTGACAATCTCTTCTATCATGTCCTCAATCTCTGACCATCTCTTGTATCATGTCCTCAGTCTCTAACCATCTCCTATAGTATGTATGAAATCTTTTATTTGAAGTAAACACATTGCTAATAGTATTAGCTATCTGTTTATGCCAAAGGTAGGACTGTGCAGGGGAGGCAGAGAGTAAAAGGGGGGTACTGTGATTAGAGAGATGGGGGCAGACTGCAAGGGGCACTGTAATGGGGGGCTGTGAAATTTGTGCAATAAATATTCTTGAAAACATTACAAATTTGTGTGGGTGCTTTTACATTTTAAAGTTGGGGGGGTGCCAGATATAGGATCCATCCCGGGTACCAAATGCTCTAGGTACACCATTTCAAGTAGCACTCCCTTACATTCAGCCATGCGCTGCCTCCCTGGGCATGGCACCATGGTGCTTTAATTCAAGCCGGGAGGTAGTAGTGAAGCTGAAAGTGGAAGGAGGTCCCAGACAGTGCACGGAGGTGCACAACATCTTAACATCACACGAGGTTCATGACGTGTGCCGCTTGCATGGGCCCTTTACTTTAGGGCACTCAGTCCCCTCCCAAAGCACCAACGGCTCCAGCCCCAGCAGCCAGACCCCAAGTCCCAGAAGCCAGCCCCAGGAGAACCAGCAGCCAGCCGCAGGATGACCAGCAGCCAGTCCCAGTACCCATTATTTAAGGTAAGTGATGTCTTCTAGGCCTAGGCAAAGCTGTTGACTAAGTTATTTTCAAAGCATTTAGATTACAAAAAGTGGTGGGGCTTATAGATGGAGAGGTGAAGTCGTTTGCCATAGAACCATTTGTAAAGAGGAGGGGTTAGTAAGATGACCACGCCCATGTGGGGACGCCAGAAATATTTCTGCACACAGGCGCCTGTGACCCTAGGATTAGTCTTGCAGCCAGTGATGGATTTTTTTTTTTCTATCTTGCCTTCTTCTTGCATAGATTGTTTGGTAGAGTGTGCAGGAGCTGAGCAATAGAGCTGTAGTATTGAAAACAGGAGAAGTATATCCTGGGTTCTGTAAAGCTCACCATACACTATACAATCTGATTGTACAATCTCCTTTAAATCTACCATCAACTAGTAGTGCAAGAGCCTGCCTGATTGGCTACAGAGTATTAGGATAGATGGTGTTTCCTCATATTATATAGTTTTGGTAAATTTAAAGGAGATTGTACAGAGAGTGTACAATCTGTTTGTATAGTGTATGGCCACCTTTATACACCTAAAGTTAACTAGTTGCACTTTCTGTACCATTAATTGTTAACGGCACACCAAACCCATATGAAAACACAAATTTTGCCATATGAAAAAATCGAGCGACAAACACAATAAAATGCACATTAAAAAAATGTGCAACACACCAAAATGTCCCATGAGCTACTTGACACTGTGACATAGGCTGCCCTATGCGTGTCACTGGAAAAAGGACCCAAAAAGGTGCATTCCACTAGGTGTGAAAAAATCGAGCGACAAACACAATAAAATGCACATTAAAAAAATGTGCAACACACCAAAATGTCCCATGAGCTACTTGACACCGTGACATGGGCTGCCCTATGCGTGTCACTGGAAAAAGGACCCAAAAAGGTGCATTCCACTAGGTGTGAACAAGGCCCAAAATTGAAGTTGCTTTGTTTGCACAAGAAAAAAACACGGAAAATGCATGCTTTGCTTTGGATTTCAGAAATGTGCTGCAAACACACCAAAAAGCACAAAAATAATGCACCATACTCCTTTCTAAAAAAAATTCTGGAGCTTCTTTAGGGGGATTGTTGTGTGTAGGGCATCTCATTATGTCAATGGGCTGCCGTATGTGACTAGCGAAAATGCTCCAAAACACCCACAAAATGCATGCGGAATGTGAGTTCCCACTACGCAGAGATGTGATTGTGGCCTGACAACTGAGTGTTTCCATCCACTCCCTCCTATGTACTTGTATAAAGCTAGCCATACACTATACAATCTGATTGTACAATCTCTGTACGGAGTCCTTAAGATTTATATAATAATAGAGACAAAGCAGAGCTCTCAAAGGGAACACACCCTGGATTAAATGAATTGAATCCAAACTTGGGTGCTCTGGCTCCAAAAGTGTCCCCCAATTACTGGGTACAAACAAGTAGTAGAAAGAGCCGGCAGCTCTAGAAATCCTTTTTGAATACTTTATTGTAGATACAGGAGTGAATATAAAACATGCTAACATATTTTGGCAAAGTAGCCTTGTTCACAGAAAGGCTACTTTGCTGAAATGCATTAGCATGTTTTATATTCATTCCTGTATCTAAAATAAAGTCTTCAAAAAGGATTTTTGTATTTGCCAGTTCTTCCTACTCTTTGTCCTTTAGATATACTGAAACTATGGAATAGGAAGGCACACCTAAACAATCTATTCAATTTGTATCTTTCAGGGCTGGGCTTTTAGCAGCTCTTCTCAGTGCTGCTCAGCTGTCTGATAATTAGCAGCCACTCATTGTTTCCACAATGACTCACCTGGTTACCATTACGTGCCTCATCAGTCCAGCCTTCAGCCAGTGCTCATTACTTTTGTGCCTTCGCCTTGGTCAACATATCGAGTGTGTCTCTCTGCTGTCTTCCTGTTTGACTATGCCTGGCTGACATTTCTTCTGGTTCATGATCCTGATCTTTGGCTTCTGACTATGCTGATTCTGGGCTCCCTGCTCCCTCTGATTACCTGTTTTGGCTTCCTAACCCTGACTTCTGTTTTTGACTACATTCCTGACTTGTATTATTTCACTATTACATTAAAGGTGTGATTTTTAACTGCATTTTCTGTCTCTGTCTGGTTCATGGTCCCTGACAGTATCAAATCAGACAGGACCTTGCACTACACAGCTGATGGGAGATCTAAAGGAGATTGTACAATCTGATTGTACAGAAAATGGATGGTGCCAGATGGTATAGTAATGAGGGAGGTGTGGTCCAGAGTGGTGAACACTCCCTATCATGCCCTTTTCTGTGATGCAGTGCAGTCTGGGATTTAAAGCTTCCTGGATGTCACATGATCTACAGGAACTGATGAATGCAAAAACCATTTTCAAACAGCCAAACACATGAAATTTCAAAGCTTTCATGAATGAGGTAAGTGAGAGATGAGCACAGTGGGATAGCTGGGGCAGAAATAAAATTACAAAAGAGCAGGTACCTAGGTTTCTCCCCCAACCCCTGGAACCTTCTGGAACATGTCACTCATCCCAGAAGGCTGACAATTCTCAAAGTGCAGCATGGGTCATGCCTGGGCAGTGGGCATCCAGCTGTGAAACTGCAAGGAGTCAGTCGGCTGCCAACAGTTAACATGCCGGAGCCAGGTACTGAAGACCAGTGAAGAAACCAGCACGGGTGATGGCGGCGCTAGATACTTGGCCAGGTGAGTGTTTCTTAAAAGTCAGCAGCTACGCTTTTTGTTGCTGCTGACTTTTAATTTTCGCACATCTGAATGAAGCTCCTATTTACATCACCTCATCTCCATCCTGTCACTGTATGTGACATTACTGTATCTATTGCATCATTATTGAACTATATGTTTTGATCAAATCAACCCCAGCATATTTTTTTCATTTTAAAAAAAAATGTGGTAAAAAAATCTGATCCTTTTTGGGTG
This sequence comes from Glandirana rugosa, assembly GCA_018402905.1. Lineage (NCBI taxonomy): Eukaryota > Metazoa > Chordata > Amphibia > Anura > Ranidae > Glandirana > Glandirana rugosa. The sequence goes on along the minus strand of BLSH010458670.1, from coordinate 507,406 downwards.
GCCACTTTCCAAAGAGGGGTCCTTTCGTGGGTTTTTGTATTGTTCTGGCCTGAGGAAACAGGCTTTTTTCAACATTTTTGGTACATTTTTACTTTTATAATAAAGAATAAAAATCCAGTGGTTATTAAGTACCACTAAAAGATCTTTTTTTAACCCTTTGACCTACCTCCTCTCCTAAAATTCACTTAACAGTCACCTATTTTTTAGCCTTACATGTCAGTCAACCTATTTACTTGTTTAAAGCAAGGAATATATATTTAAAGTGCTTTTATGCTTTGAAGTTGTAGATTTTACTACCTGCGGAGAGTGCTGAAATTTTTTTAATGCATTCTGTATTTTCAGCATCAGAAAAACATACACTTATTGAAAAAAAAGGTGATGTCAAGACATAAATGTCAACTGTGACAATGTTCATTTGGCATAGCAACAAACACGTCATAACTTCATCTATCAAAACCATGAATTGAAACTTGTCTATGAAGTCCAATTATTTTGGCTATCGCCTATAACAATACACACAGTATTTAAATTAGGACAAATATACCTGGCACAGGTTAAGTGAGTCATAGTGGTGCCTGATATTAACATTTTTTTTTGTACTAGTGGGAGGAAAGAGGGACTGAAGACTAATGCAAATACTGGGCAGGATAGGACATGTGTATGGGTAAAAATCTGAGGGTGAATAAAAGAGAGATAGGGTTTGGGAAGGAAAGAATAGGATACAAGGAAGGGTATAAGCCTGGTGGGAGTCACTCCAGTTGCCATAGGCGGGGGAGATTATAAGGACCATCCAATAGAACCGGGTCTTATGAAATTTGGCATATGTGCCCTTGATAGAGCTTGTCAAATTGTCCATAAGTTTGTCATCTTTAACTCTACATTGACATAGCTGGATCGTTGGCGGAGAGGGGCATTTCTATCTTGTTTGCTTTAAACATGACAATGTTATGGTGTAGGAGAAAATATGCAGGTTAGTACATTTTTGGGTTATTGCGTGAACTTGTGACCAAAATGTTAGTAATATGGGGCATGACCAAAATAGGTGTAACATGTCACCGGTAGGGATGGGCGAACGGTTCGGCCCAAGAATAAGTTCGGGCCGAACTTCCATTGTTCTCCCGATCCCCGAATTTAGAACATTATGGGGTGTTCGGCGCAACTTTGCCACCGCCGAACGCCCCCGTAATGCATAGTGCGCAGACAGCGCATGTGGGGGCTGCCGCCGTCGGTGCTTGCTTTGTTTTAAAAGTTTATTTATAGTGAAGGGCGGGGCCACCCATTGACATATGGGTGACCCCGTCCCCTTCTGATGCCATGTGAAGTCAGAGGGGCGGGTCACTCAATTACGTCACCGGGTGGCCCTGCCCTCCACTATTAGGCTCCATGCACACTGAAGCTGATAAACGACCGTTTATGGTCATGAAAAGGTTTAATAAATGATTTACATAAATTTGAGGGGTGTACTCACTTTAATGAGATACTATATATATATATATATATATATATATATATATATATATATATACTGTATATATATATATCTATATACACACACACACACACACACACACACACACACACACGTGTGTGTGTTTGAGTTTTGGAGTGCACACCCTGTACTAGGCTGAGCAAACCTATGCTTCTGCCAGATTTCCATGACACTAGGCAATCCTGGGAGATGTTCCCCTATCTCCTTCTTTAGCACACAGAAGGTAATTGACAGCCCCAGATGTACATGTTTCCCAATGAGACTGTGTAGAGGGAGATGTGTCCATTCCCTCTACTCAGGTCTTAGATTACACTCAACTCCATGCTGTGTAGTATGTGACATTAGATCCCCACCCCTGCCTTCTGGAAGCTGAGTATACTGTGTATTTTAGAAGACTGTAGAGGAGTGAAGGCTGCAGACAAACAGGTACAGCTTATGTATGAGGATTTAATTTATCACTGTGTATTGTCTGAGGTTAGTCACTTCAGTATGCTATCACTCTAAAACCCCTAAAACTTTATATATTTTCTGAAAGTAGAGACCCTGTAGAACAAAATGGTGTCAGACGCAATTTTTTTATGTCACAAAATAATTGCGCTACTGTTTAATAAATCTTTATTTTCATAAAAAAAAAGTGAGTACACCCCTAAGTAAAAATGTCCAAATTGGGCCCAATTGGCCGTTTTCCCTCCCCAGTGTCATGTGACTTATTAGTGTTAGAAGGTCTCAGGTGTGAATGGGGAGCAGGTGTGTTCAATTTGGTGTTATTGCTCTCACTCTCTTATGCTGATCACTGAAAGTTCAACGTGGCACCTAATGGCAAAGAACTTTCTGAGGATCTGAAAAAAGAATTTTTTCTCTACATAAAGATGGCCTAGGCTATAAGAAGATTGCCAAGACCCTAAAATGGAGCTGCAGCACGGTGGCCAAGACCACACAGCGGTTTAACAGGACAGGTTCCACTCAAAACAGCCCTCGCCATGGTCGAACAAAGAAGTTGAGTGCGCGTGCTCAGCATCATATCCAGAAGTTGTCTTTGGGAGATAGACGTATGAGTGCTGCCAGCATTGAGCAGAGGTTGAAGGGGGTGGGGGGTCAGCCTGTCAGTGCTCCGACTATACGCTGCACACTGCATCAACTTGGTCTGCATGGCTATCATCCCAGACAGAAGCTTCTTCTAAAGATGATGCACAAAAAAGCCCACAAACAGTTTGCTTAAGACAGGCAGACTAAGGGCACGGGTTACTGGAACCATGCCCCATGGTCTGATGAGACCAAGATAAACTTATTTGGTTCAGATGGTGTCACATGTGTGTGGCGGCAACCAGGTGAGGAGTACAAAGACAAGTGTGTCTTGCCTACAGTCAAGCATGGTGGTAGGAGTGTCATGGTCTGGGGCTGCATTAGTGCTGCAGGCCCTGGGGAGCTACAGTTCATTGAGGGAACCATGAATACCAACATGTACTGTTACATACTGAAGTAGAGCATGATCTCCTCCCTTCAAACACTGAGCACCTCCAAGACAACCACGGCCTTGCTAAAGAAGCTGAGGGTAAAGATGATGGACTGGCCAAGCATGTCTCTAGACCTAAACACTATTGAGCATCTGTGGGGCATCCTCAAATGGAAGATGGAGGAGCGCAAGGCCTCTAACATCCACCAGCTCTGTGATGTTGTCATGGAGGAGTGGAAGAGGACTCCAGTGGCAGCCTGTGAAGCTCTGGTGAACTCCATGCCCAAGAGGGTTAAGGCAGTGCTGGAAAATAACGGTGGCCACACAAAATATTGACACTTTGGGCACAATTTGGACATTTTCACTTAGGGGTGTACTCACTTTTGTTCAGAGATACTGGACATACACTAACACACACACACACACACACACACACACACACACACACACACACACACACGTGTTTGAGCTTTGGGGTGCACACCCTAATGCAATAGGCTGCTCACACCTATCCTGAACACTATATGTTGGGCAAAAGAATGTTCAGATCCAGGCAGAGGTTGTTGCAAGTTGCAGACAAGAGTAGTCAGGTCAATCTGGTTTAACAATGAACCAGGTAGTCAATAGTATAGTTTAGATATGGTACGCAAAGCAGTGTAGTTGTCAGGAAGACAAAGCACCAGCCACCTCCAAGGGTGATTCTTAAATACCTTTTGTGTCAAAAGAAATACCCAGCATTGTTTCAGGGAATTCTGAAAGCCCTGGCAGGGATTATGTGAGCACCATTGGAAATACAGACAGCAATTTTGCAAATACCATTGGAAGTAACAACAACAATTGGCAACAATTCTGGAAGTCCTGGTGGACCTTGAGGTCTCCGGAGCCCCAGGAAATTTAGAGATGGGAGGTGTAGGAGCATATGTTGGAAATGCAGCAGTGAGCCAATCTCTTTGCAAGGGATCTCTCTATGGGGCACTGGGATAGCAGTAACAATTTGACGAAGGTTCAAATTTTTTCCATACTCCATCCAAAACTGAAAAAAAAAAGTTTTGACTAAACATGTACTTTAAACTGACATTTAGTGGTAATTAAAGAGGATTTTTAGGCTATACTGAAAAAATTAAAAGCCAGCAGCTGCAAATACTGTAGCTGCTGACTTAAACAGACACTTACCTGTCCAAAGATCCAGTGTCATCCTCACCTGGGCCAGTCCTTCACCAGACTTTGGGCTGTGACTCTGTGTGGCTTAACAGCCAGCTTCCCTCTGTGCATGTGCAAGCCGCTTTGTGAATGGTCCCGCAGCATTCTTGGACCTGTGATGTGTCCCAGAAGTCTGCGGGCAAAGGAGGGGGCAAACTTCCACTCAGAACGTGCTACCTGTCAAACCAGGTACCTGCTCCCCAAAAGAGAAAAAATGTATCCAATAGTGATAAAGGAGGCAGAGAGGGGGCAAAAAAGCAGAACTTTCCATTTTGGGTGAAGTTCTGCTTTAGGACCAAAGCAAGGCAATATCTTCACTCATCTGAAAAATGCAGCAGACAGTAGCTCTTTCTTTGAGTCGTTCTGCTCTGTCTAAACAACTAGAAACAAAAGTAGATAAATCCCAGGACAACCTTGTCTCAAGAAAAGAGAAAACCACTATATTAGGCTTCAAGAGCACCATCGCATACAGAATGACTTGGTTTACAACTGTTTTTGCAGTGAAAGAAATTCCACAAATACATCCATGGAGCTAGTTTAAATATGTATTCTAACACCAAACCACTGCATGGTAATGTCAAGACGCATTGATCAGAGTTTTTCAAAACTACAAAGAATGTGAATTCAGCTACAGAAATATGACTTAACAGTGACTTATGCTAGTGGAAAACTGACGGCTATTTCAGACATGCTTTTCAAAGCAGTTGATACAAATAGCATGAATAGTGGTGAGAAATATTTTGGTGGAAAAAGTGGTTTATTCAAAGCAGTCAACAGAACAATTACGTTCTGAGCCGTAAAAGAAGACAAACAGAAAAATGTCATTTTGACAGCAATGCTTCTCATCCTTCTGGAGTTTTAGCCAATGAGACATTCACTCTTAATTACCAGTAATGGCATGCTTATTTTCTTGTAACCCCATGAAATGCTATTGCATATGGTTCATCAAAACGCTCAGCGTTCCAAATCAAAGACAAGAATGATAATGTAAGGTACTGCTAATAGTGCAAATAATGTCAAGAAAACAGATCAATATTACGTTCACCTTCTTTTTCAACCTTCCCATTCCAGAGCAAATGATCCCCTCTCAGTTACATCCTGTCTATGTGCACTTGATCCAGTGTCATCGTCACATGATTGCTCTGGATCAGTTTCATAATAATGACAGGACCATGCCTGTGCAATGTTTATTAGTGAAGACACTTGTATTCTCCATCAGGGACACAGAGACATTTTCACCCTTAAAAAAAATTAAGTTTGTAAATAGTGACCTTCATGGTAGAGTGATCAGAGATTTGTTTAATGACAACTGTAGTTTTAAAAAGGTTGAAAACAGCTTTTGGAATTGCATTAAAGGGTACTGTAACTTCACTTTTGTTGAGAAAAAAAAACAATTCCCTCTGCATGATCAATGTACATTTCAAGGATTTTAACCATTTAAGGACCGGAAGGATTTCCCACTGTAGGACCAGAGCACTTTTTGTGATTCGGCACTGCGTCGCTTTAAATAACAATTGCGCGGTAGTGCAAAGTTGTACCCAAATGAAATTGACACCCTTTTTTTCTTACAAATAGAGCTTTCTTTTGGTGGGATTTGATCCCCTCTGCATCTTTTCTGATCACCGCTATTAACAAAAAAAGAGCAACAATTTTGAAAAAAAAAAACAGTATTTTTTCCTTTTTGCTATAATACATATCCAAAAAAAAAAAAAGTATTCATCAGTTTGGCCAATATATATTCTTCCTCATATTTTTGGTTAAAAAAATTGCAATCAGCGTTTATTGGTTGCTTTTAGCAAAAGTTGCCGCGTTTACAAACCATGAGAATTAATTTATGGCGTTTTTACTATATTTTTTTTTACTAGTAATGGTGGCGATCTGCAATTTTTATCAGGACTGCGATATTGCAGCAGACATGTCAGACATTTTTGACACTTTTTTGGGACCAATGACATTTATACAGCGATCAGAAATGTAAATATCCACTGATTACTGTGTAAGTGTCATTTACATTGAAGGGGTTAACCTGCAGGGGGCGATCTAGAGGTTAACTGTGTTCCCTGTTTGTGTTCTAACTGTGAGGGGGCTGGGCTGCCAGGGGCATAAGAGATCTAACTGATGCCAGTGACAGGGATCAGTAGATGTAAACACGGCGGTTCCCCGTTTTTCTTCTGTGCCAGGATATCGCGGGTCACCAGAGGACATCGAGTTCGCCCAACCCGCGGCCATACTGCTGGAGAGTGCGTCGGGCATGAGAGCCTGTCCGCTAGCCACGCACGCGTAAGCCGCCATTTATAGACGGCGATTCGCGATATCGTGCCACTCTCCAGCAGTAAATGTACGCGAGCCGGTCGGGTACCGGTTAACAAACTGTTGGAGATTCCTACCTGTTTCTGCTCTGAAATAATAGCTCTTTGTTCTTCTGTGTCTTTTGAATACTGATGCTGAATGGGAGTGACGTTTTTATTATTAATCGGCTGATGCACTTGCAGTGTTCTAAGAAGGAAAGTTGCAGGGTCTGCATCATTTTAGGGGTAGTTAACCCTTTACCCATCTCACCAAAACTAAAAATTTTCTTGCAGAGGGTGCCTAAAATCTGAATTGTATCTTAAAGTGGTTGTAAACCCCAGTCAAGGAATTCATGAAAAGCACATATACTTATCTCTCTCCAAAGCTCTAAGTGTTGCTTCTCTCTGATGCTTCCTTCCTCTGTTATTAGCATGAGTCACTACTGAGAAGTTTTCCCAGCACATAAGATACATTTGTCTTGGGGGGGGGGGGCTCAGCAGACAGCTTGTCTATTCACAACACAGTTCTTCTGCTGTGTGGAGGGGGGTGTTCCTTTCCTCCAATCAGCTCCTCTGTGCTGCTGACAGATGAAGAAAGATTTTTAAAATTACCTGCACCTTTGAAGGGGTGTAGGGGGCAGAATACTGCAGATAAACAAGTAAAACCTATGTAGGAGGTTTTGTTTCATCCCTGTGTATCATCTGAGGCTGTTCACTTCACTGGGTATATGTGAGGGTTTACACCCACTTTAATGCAGACTTCTGGGAAATACAGTGAGCCAACCACAAAAGCAGGAAATTACATTTCTAGCGAAGATCAGTACACCAACTGTGTATAGAACAACTCCAGGTTACCTCCAGATTACACTGAACATTAAATTATAATATAGCTTGTGTTTAAATTGTGTATGCTATATTTTTATTTGCATTTTTCCCACAAACGTGGAGTAACCCTTTTACATTTTAAAGCTTATATGAGATTTTAGTGATTTACTTTAAAGCCCAACTTCTGGAAACCTAAAAACTATTATCTGTAGTGGGGCTGCACTTACAGTGCAAGGGCTAACTGCTCCTTTTTTTCTAGGGAGAAGAGAAGCATTGTTATTTACCTGATCCCCTGCCCTCCCAACATATGGCATTACCCACACTTTGGTGGTGGACAGTCCCTTGGTGCCATCAACTCCAATGCAGGGCTATGGACATCGGGATATTAGATGAGGAGAAGTTATTGTGGGGATCGGTGCAGATGCTAAGGTTTGGTAAGAAAATCTACTTTAATGTGTTCGCCAGACCTAAACAAGCAATTTATCCCTGCAGTGCTGGCCCATCCCCACCGCAAAAGATCATTTTAAAGTTTCCTGGAGTTGGGCTTTGACTTGGTTTACCAGGATCCAAACACCACAGAGATTTCATGTAAAGATGTAATAAGTTGATACAAACAGTTTTTTTGATAAAGACAAGAAAATATTATCAAAAGATGAAAACCCCTCGGAGGTTTACACACAAGCCTAGCAGTTGTCATTTCAGGGGGAGTTTTGCTGAAACCTGGTTATACAAAGGGGTTTTAAGTAAACTGAACCCTATTTGAGTGGTAAGTAAAAGTGACCCAGTGCCCTATTTATCAATCCCTTAAAATAATAACAATCTGTCTAACTGGAATTTATAGTTTGGTGTTTTGGTTATCAATTACTGGCAATATGATCTGAAATTGCTGGAAATTTCATTCATACTTTTGACCTAGTCAGTTTGCACTTCTGTCTTCTAGTTCAATGGTGACCTTGTAGTTGTGCAAAGCCTGTATTGCAGCGATTCTTAGGAATGACAGGTTGTATATCATTTTTCTTTACTGTGTTAATACCGGCGGTCTAAATATACTTGACATATAGTGACTTTGAAAAATGTCAGTAATGTATGATTTGGTATCTGAGGTAAAATTAAAACAGGGCACCTTTAAGCCCAGCACATTTTATCTGATGTAATGGAGGTGTTCTATTTCAAAGACATGCCATTATCTACAACTTAAAGTGATATTAAAGGCTGTCTTTTTTTGTTTTTAAAATAACAAACATGTCATACTCACCTGCTTTGTGCAGTGGTTTTGCACAGAACAGCCCTGATCCTCCTCTTCTTGGGTCCCCCGCTAGTGCTCCTGCTGGGTGCCCCCAGAGCAAACAGCTTGCAATGGGGGCACCCAAGCAGGCTCATTCCCGAGCTTGTCCATCCGCACACAGAGCCGCGGCTCAGCCTCACCTTCTCTCTCTCCTCATTGGCTCATTGGCTAATGGCTCCCACCGCTGTCCCAGCCAATGAGGTGGGAGAGTCCTCAGAGAGCCAAGGCTCTCGTGCACATTGCTGAATCGAGATGAGACTCATGTAAGCATTAAGGGGGCTGGGAGGGCTGCTGCAGAGAGGAGGTTTTTTACCTTCATGCATGATGGTAAGAAACCTTGAGCTTTTAAAACCACTTTAAGAACTGTCATTTCATAAAAAATCTTTTTTGTTTTCCCCTACTTATTGTGGCATGGGGGTGTTTAGCTCTTCTATGGTAGATGCATTTGGAGTGAGTTCACAACAGTAAGGTTCGCTTTTCGAGGGCATGGCAGCCCATGTTTATTAAAAGAGAAAAACAAAACAAAAGTCAAAGGGTTTTCCATGCAGTGGGTTTTCACCATCAACTTCAAATAAGGATAAATTCAGCCTCCTAGTTCATGCATATAGCAGTGCTTCTCAGGCCTTCCACTTCAGGCTCTTGTCTGTCTCCCGCAGACCATTCCCCTGTCAGCACTGTCCCTATAGACCACAGCTCCTTGCTGCTCTGACCTTTAGGCTTGGGTCTCTTTTCTCCCATTGCACACCTGCACTCTTTGGCTACTTTGGTGCACACCTGCACTCTCGGGCTTGTCCCTTGCAAGCCTGGACTCCTCGGGAGGGTGGAGCCAAGAACCATGGTCCTGACCCTCCTATCAGGCCCACACACACCTGGAAATCAATGTGCTGGCTATCCCTAAATCTTGGTCCCAGGATTGGGGATTTCGTCCCTCCCAGATCACTGAGAAATCTCCAAACTCCAGGCTCCCAATTGGATTTACCAAGCCTGGAAGAAACTGCCCAAAAGGTATTCTTCCATGTCAAATAGTCCTGGAGCCTGTCAACCTGCCTATTTGACAATCCTGGGGGCCGCTCCGCATGACAGGGAACCGCCATGTCACATATCCCCCCTCTGTTCCAAACCGTAGGGGGTGGGACACACCAGGCCACACTCTTGAGTGGCACCTCTGCGCCAGCTGACCACTGCGTGGGCTCACTCTTTCTTTCAGGTGTGTTTCCACGCATGCCCTAGCCTCACTTGTTTCTCATGTATACTGTATGCTTAATTTTGTCAGCTTCATCACTAACATCCTCCTATGACTGCAGCCTCCTTCTAGTCTCTCTCTGAAGGGCATCCCAACTGTCTTGCCACTCTGAGGTTTTTAAGCCATGTGACACCTTTAAAGATTCCAACTCTTTATCCACATCCATCTGAGCCCCGGTCAGGATCTCTGCTGTTTTCTGGTCCACGCTCGGCCCTTCCATCTCACATGGTTTGTCCCCTGGTGCAGCAAATGCCCTTCAACGACACCAACAACTGACCAACACCACCGTGGACCATAGCAGCAGAAATGCTTTTCGCCTGGCTGTTAGAAGGTGAAACCTCTGACATTTTTTACACCTTTTCCATTTCTCTAAAGCCTTTCCCATATACCACTTTTACAGGAAGTAATCCAGCATCATACCCAGAGGCAACTTTTAACACTTGTAATAAATTCAGCAATAAACCATTTCTGTCTTGTTTTTTCACCAAATGGTACTCGACAGTACCAGACCATCAGACTGTGGAGAAGAAACACCAGTATCGCTTGGCTGTAAGTTCAAGCATCTCCTTGAGTGCTTTGGTTACAAACCAGCCCCATTTCCAGACCCAAATCCTTCCTGGGGACTTTCATGACACTGGGAATGCAAAGAGACTCACTTGCTGCGACCTGAGAAGTTGCAATGTTTAACAGAGGCTCCTCACAGTGGGGGGTAACCACAGCCTGGTGCTCTAATAGAGCGCTGCCAGATGCTGGACTTATATCCAAATTTTCAGGCTAAGCAACAGTGAACTGCTCCAGAACATTACCAGTGACAACGTAATTTTGACACTCCACATCAACATTACAGTCGAGCGTCATTGAGACAATCTCTGCTGTGGGTTTGCCCTTATCTGATCCTTGTTTCTCTTGAGGGTTATCCTCTGCATCAGCCACCACACCTTCAGCTACAGGCTGTTCTACAGTTCCCCCTGCTGGCACAGCAGAGACAGTGTCCACCTTATTTTTTTGCATAAAAGCCTTATCTATCAGGGAGATTAGATTTTTACGCCAACTATCCCAATCCATTGTATGTGTGCTCCCTTCACCAGTACTCCTCAGCACCGATCCATCTGCCCAAGAAGACACGTGCAAGAAGATGGGCTTAGCTGCAGACTCATTGCAAAAGTCAGTGTGAAACCTTTTAGGTCTTTAACCACAACTTGTGCTTTGTAACAACCAGGGGTTTTCCCAAAAGCATTACATTTATCATTATAATCATTGACAGCATTTTTACCTTTTGTGGGCTGTCCCAGCCCACTAACAATTTAAGACTGGGAGACATCAGACCCATCACTATTTCCCTCTTGAGAAGCACACCCAAGTGCAGGTTTGACTTTAACCCCTGCCTCCCCACTGTACAGTAAAAAGTCACTCTCAAGAACACATTCAGTGGTCCCACTAACTAGGGTCACTATCACATCATCAAGAACAGTCTCTTCACCAGTCCTTTTCAACGTAAACTCAGCGTTTCCAGACATCATTTCATTAAAGACAGTCTTACCCACCGCAGTAGTTGGGGTCACCATCTTCATTTGTGTATGTTGTCTATCCTCTGATGCACTGTCACGGGACAACTCTCCCTGGTAGCCACAGGATGAAACTGCAGCAGCCCTTTCTGATTCCTTAGCACCCTCTGCAGGCACAACAGGTACTTTGTCACTGTTGCCAGGGATGACTGCAAACATTTTTAAACAGGAATCTGGGCTTGCAGATAACAATTTTTGCCCCACAACATTTGTTCCTGCTGTATTCCAAAACCAGGGACAATAAAAAAAATCATGTCCCAATTGATCACATCCCAGACATGGTATCTGGTGACTTTCTCCTGTTGCTAAGGGAGATGGCACCCTGCCAACATGCAGAAACTCCTTTGCATCTTTATGGAAATGGTGGACCACTTCTCCCCTGTAGCTCCTCCTTCCGGTTGCAACATTTTCTCCTGCTGCTATGGGAGACCACACTCTCCCAGCTGCACATTGCTGGCTCCCCCAAACATAATGATTTTTCTTTCGGTGAAGCTGCGTTGCTTTAGACTTGCCATAATCCTTTGTAGGCAATACAGTTGTCTTGCAATTTATGGGTCTGACATCACTGGCATTGTTTGGGGAGACCACACTCCTCTCAAACTTCTGGTGAGCCTGTTGCTCACTCCTGGCACTTAGAGCAGGCTTCCCAAACACAGATGCAGACCTTTGCACTGGAGCCTGGGACAAAGGGCACTCGGAGACAGCATGCCCCCATTCACTGCACCGCAAACAGCGCTCTTGGCTCCATGTCAGGGCTTCCCATACTGCATCCTCTTGCAAGCTTAGGACTTTGCACCTTTATAGCTGGTCTCCTTGCACCAGCGTTGCTAGGGGCAACAGCATGCACTTCTCCTTTAAGTGCAGCAAAGAACAGGCTGTAATGCTCTCCAGCAAGCTCACACCCTTGCTTCATCTTTACAGTCACTCCATAACACTTTCGTGCAGTCCAGCAAAAACAAATGGAGCACTGTCTCTTCAAAGCAAATTCCTTTTCTATTGCAGGTTCTCCTCACCTGCACACACAGATTGTGCAGTCTCATGCACCAAAAGCACAGTTCATATAACAGCTGAAATTACTTACTTGCCGGGATCTTGGATTGTGCCCAAATCACTCCTCCAAAATGCTGTTCGCCTGGTTGCACTTCCACACACAGCCAAGATAACATGAACTCACTATGGAGCAGGGACCCGGATTCTACTGTCTTGTACCCGCATCCTCCACCACGTGTGGCATGGGGATGTTTAGCTCTTGTGGTAGATGAGTTTAGAGTGAGTTCATGACAGTCAGGTTCTCTTTTTGGCAGCCCATGTTTATTAAAAGAGAAAACAAAACAAAAGTAAAACGATTTACCTCACAGGGGGTTTTCACCATCAACCTCAAATAAGGATAAATTCAGCTGTCAGGTCACCTGAGGTCAGGTGACAGATGCACCCGCTGGGGTGTGAATCGCAGTGCTGAAGTGCGAATTGTATCGCTAAGGTTGCGACGCATGCCGCTAAGGTTGTGAACCCTTAACTGACTGTTGCGACTAGAGATCAAGATGGTGCAGGAAGTGGGACTGCTGGGACCCTAACAAAGATTGCACAGAGAGCTAGAGAACAAGTTCCCCAGGGCGTGGAGTCTAAGAGCCAGCAGATGTTCATCAGGAAACAACAAAAATAAAATTATAAAACAGCCCCAAAGGCTTTGAGAAAGTCAGCGATTGGCGGACGAAACGCGTCAGCGTCTCCATCATCACGCTTCTCTGGGACGCATCAGCTGGTCACCCACACGACCCCCCATGTGACTCCGGACCCGACGATCATGTGTTCCTGCACAGCCACGCCCACCCGCCTCCATGTTTGGATTGGAACCAGCGGTTCCTGTAACGGCGTATCCAAGCTGTGGTCTATGGAACATGCTGACAGCTTACAGAGAGGACTCCTCACAGGCTGGTCGAATCGGTGAAGACTGGTGAGAAACACCTACAATCTCTGTTTGCTCTAGTCATTGGGCACTGTCCATCACAGAGTGCATTTACTACTTGGGTGTCTTATACTGATCTCAGGCTCCCACTACACGCAGGATCATTGGACTTGGCCGAGCACGGCCCAACATCCACTTACTGATGGTGGGTGTTTTTGATCCATTGGACGCTTAGTCTTATTGGTCTCCATTATAATCCTCTGCTCCATCCTTCACGGATCCACTGCCCTGGTTTATCACCAACATTGTACGGAGACCGAAGGACAGTCCTCCCCCCCTTCCTCCCCTCCTTCTATTAGCCAGGCCCGTGGACGATGCATGCAGCTTGTGTGTGGTAGTGTATGGTGCATGTAGCCGGCTGATGTGTTCCCCCTGCTCTTAATTGACAACGTTGTCCATTTTACGTGTGCATTAACAGTGGTGATACTCGTGTGTGTTTATAGATTTTCATCAGGACCTCTGGTGGTGAGGATGGACTTGGCTGAAACTGGATCCCGGTCACAGCCCCCGGGGTCCCCCAGCTCACACTCACGGCAGGCTACAGTTGAAATGGAGAGAAAGCAGCAGTGCAAGATATCAAGAGAAGGTCAGTAGGAGAGCCAAGGGTCAGGGCTACAAGCAGACAGAAACAGACAGGAGGCATGCCAATGTTGATCAAAGAACAAGCCCAGATTGGGGACACTAGCAGACAAGGAAGATCAAAGAACAAGCCAAGATCAGTACACTGAAACAAAAGAAGAGTACACGGCAGAAGCAACCACACAAGCCTAACACTTAATAATTGGTCGGCAACGAGGCTACAGCACATGGTCTTAAATAGTGTTTCCTTAATTGGAGACTGGGATGGAGTTCTACAGAGGGAAGATTACTTAGCACACAGGTGATGATGTGCACGGCCTCTAAGCTGACACAACCAAAGAAGTAAGCAAACAGACAGGACATGAATTGTACTACAGGTTCATGACAGTACTTACAAGGCCTCCTCCTCCCTTGCCTAGGCCCAGGCTTGGAGGGAAATCTCAAATGAAACCTCCTCACCAGGCGAGGTGCAAATACCTCAGATGTGGGTATCCAAGACCTCTCCTCAGGACCAAACCATTTCCAATGCACAAGGTACTGAAGAATACCTTTACCTTTACTGGCCGGGAGTCCAGGACTAGACTAACCTTGTACTCCTGACCATCCTCTGAGACTGGATCCATGGTAGAGGGAGGACGAGAGAACTTATTGATGACTAAAGGCTTCAGAAGGGAAATGTGAAAGGAGGAGGCTTTTCAGAATCTGGAGTTTAAAACAAACCGGATTTAACTTAGCAATTATAGAGTACAGACCAATGAATCTTGGGGCAAATTTCAGAGAAGGAACCCTGAGCTTGATGTTCCTGGTAGAAAGCCTATGAACAGGTCATAGGTAGAGGAAGCTGAGGATTTCTTTCCTGTAAGAAAAGGTGTCTTCTGAGAACTGACGTTGACATGATTGTTGTGAGAGAATTCCGCCCACTGGAGTAGAGATGACCAATAATCATGATGAGCCGAGACCAAAGTTTGGAGAAAAACCTCTAACTCCTGATTAACCTTCTCAGTCTGTCCATTGGATTGAGGGTGGTAAGAGGAAGGGAAGTCCAGGACAATATTGAGGGACTTGCAGAAGGCTCTCCAAAATCGAGATGTAAATTGGACCCCTCTGTTCAAAACAATAAGGGAAGGAACCCCATGGAGGCGGAAGATTTCTCGAACAAAAATGGGAACCAAAGCAGGAGCAGAAGGAAGACCTGGAAGAGGAACAAAATGGGCCATCTTACAAAACCAATCAATTACCACCCAGACGACCGTATTCTTCTCAGATGGTGGGAGATCGGTAATGAAGTCCATGGCAATGTGAGACCAGGGTTCCTTAGGAGTGGGCAAAGGCATTAGAAGACCTGCAGGAGCTTGTGTGGAAGATTTGGACTGGGCACAGACATGACAGGCTTTAAAGTAATCTTTGACATCTGGACGAAGTGTAGGCCACCAGTAGTGGCGATTGATGAGTAGGAAGGATCGGAGGAATCCAGCATGACCTGCCACCTTGTAATCATGTCCCCAAATGAATGATCCAAGTTCTTAGCTCAGTGGGGATGAAGGTCTTGTCAGGAGGAATTTATGACTCCAGGGTGGTAGAATCGGCAAGAATGCATGAGGTCGGAATGATCCGCTCAGGTTCAGAGGTGGGCTCCTCATCCAGTGCCAAATGACCTAGACAGTGCATCAGCCCTACTGTTGTAGGAACCAGGTTTGTATGTAATCATGAAATTGAAACGAGAAAAGAAAAGACTCCACCTGGCCTGTCTGGGATTCATTCGTCTGGCATTCTGCAAGTACTGCAGATTTTTATGATCTGTGAATATAGTTATACAGTGAGGGGAGATGACGCTACTCCTCTAACGCCAATTCAATGGCAAGAAGCTCCCGATCACTAATGGCGTCATTTTTCTCTACCCGGGAATTTTTTTTGGAGAAAAATGCACATGGTTGGCGGTTTTTCTTAATAGATTGAAGAAGCACAGCTCCCACCCCAGTTGAAGAAGCATCCACTTCAATGCAAAATGGATCCTTAGGATTAGGTCTCCTCAAGAGAGGTCTATAAACAAAGGCTTGTTTCAATTCCTGGAATGCAGAGACAGCTTTAGAGGGCCATTCCTTAGCATTCACACCTTTCTTGGTCAAGGCGATAATAGGCGCATCAATGGAAGAGTAATTCCTAATGAACTGCCTATAATAATTTGTGAACCAGAGAAAGTGCTGTGTGGCCTTGAGGCTGGCGGGAAGGGGCCAGTTGGTAATGGCCAGAGACCTTCCCAGGATCCATAAGAAGACCCAAGCTAGAGACAAAGCATCCAAGAAACAGAACCTCAGAACTTTTGAAAGAGCATTTCTCCAGCTTGGCATACAGATTATTTTCTCTAAGGCGCTGAAGTACAATCCAGACATGGTTTCTGTGGACAGGCAGATTCTACGAAAAGATGAGAATGTCATCTAGGTAAATGACAACAAATTGATACAGCAGATCCCTGAAGATTTAGTTGACAAAGTTTTGGAACATAGCTAGGGCATTACTCAGACCAAAAGGCATAACCAAGTACTCGTAATGCCTATCTCTAGTGTTAAACCCGGTTTTCCATTCGTCAACTTCCTTTATCTGGATCAGATTGCATGCACCCCTGAGATCCAACTTGGTAAATAGAGGGACCTTTCAACCTGCCGAATAGTTCAGATATTAAAGGTAAGGGGTAACGATTTTTGATTGTCACCACATTTAAACCTCGATAGTCAATACAGGGTCTTAAAGTACCATCTTTTTTGGCAACAAAAAAGAACCCCACTCCCACAGGCGTTGAGGACTTCCAAATGAACCCCTTCTCTAGATTTTCAGCGACATACTCCGACATGGCCTGAGTCTCTGGAATGGACACGGCACGGCCCCTGGGCAGAGTCGCTCTGGGAAAAAGTACCTGGTGGACAAGTCTGACTTATGCAGGGGATCACCTGTCTTGTGGCCCTGGTTCGAGAACCCCTGGTAGTGCAGACAGGGAGCTCAAGAGCACAAGGAGGCACGAGGGTTGGACTGGGTCACTTGGTGGTGTGTGAAAGTCCACTGGAGCTCGTGCTAGGCAGGAGAGTGCTGGTGTGGTCTGGGTTGGCAACGGGCTGGCTATGCAGTACAGATGGAGCAGGCAGGTGGGTGGTCGGGTGCAGACAGGGTAATAAATGTGTGGGCGGCAAAGGTAAAGAAGGATCAGGTAAAAGAGTAGTCGTAGACAGGCTGGGGGTCAGGGCAGGCAGAAAGCAGCAAAGTCCAAGTAAAGCAGGGGTCACAGGTGCTGGAAAAGTCTCTCAAAGTAAGCACGGGGTCACAGGAACACTGTAGAATGGATAGCATGTGCTACAGGGTGCTGTCCACTTAAATAGGCCGTTTGACGCCATTGGCGCTCACGGGCGTGCACACGTGAATGCGCACGGATGCACGCGAACGCGCACAGGCAATCAGAAACGGCTATTTTCTTAACATTGCCCCCCCAAGGGGAAGCCTCCGGATGCCCAAATGGGCTCTTTTGGTCAGGTGTCTTCTCCAGAAGGCTCTGATCAATTCGTTTGCATGTAGATTTTCCTCTGGCTCCCAGGAGCTCTCTTTGGGTCCATAACCCTTCCATTTTACCAGGAATTGGGTGCTGCCTCCTCTTTACCTACAATCGAGGATGGTCTCCACCTCAAACTCCTCCTCTCCATCCACCAAGACTGGTTCTGGGAGTGTTGTGCTACGCCCCCAGGAAGACATCCTTAACTGCTGGCTTGAATAGGTTGACGTGGAAGACCGGATGAATATGCAGAGACGAAGGTTGGTCTAGCTCGTAGGCTACTCTGTTTATTTTTCTTTTAATAGGAAATGCTCCTATGTATCTGGGTCCCAGTTTTTTAGAGGGACAGGAGAGTCTTACGTTTTTTGTGGAAAACCAGACCCGCTGACCCTCTTGTAAGGCCAGTTCTCCCCTTATCAAAATTTTTCTTGCTGGTGGCTTGGGTTTGGGAGAGGGACTCCTGAATAGTGTTGAGCGACTGTAACGTTCGGGTCCGTACCAAACTTTGGGGTGTCCGGGACCCGGACCCGAACACGGACATTTCAAAAAACGTTCGGGTTCTGGGTTCTGGTAGTTGATCACGCATGTTGAATAGCTGCAGGGCAGCCAATCAACAAGCGTTTCACTGCTTTGCCCTTAGAAGCCATCACAGCCATGCCTACTAATGGCATGGCTGTGATTGGCCAGTGCATCATGTGACCCAGCCTCTATATAAGATGGAGTCACTTGATGCTGCAGTCACATGCTCTCTGAGACTCTGACTAGTATAGGGAGAGGAAGCTGCCAGCGTTTTTATGAGGGACAGATTGCAGACATCTTAACATCTGATCCTGCATCCTGAGATTACTACTACTGTTGCTCTGAGGGACAGATTGCAGAAATTTGAGATTTCACATACTGCTGCTTTGAGTGACAGATTGCAGATCAAATCCTGCATAACACAACGATCGCTATGATCGTACACAATCAGATTGTGGGAGTAATTTGAGATTTCACATACTGCTGCTTTGAGTGACAGATTGCAGATCAAACCCTGCCTAACACAATGATTGTTATGATCGTACACAACGATCAGATTGTGGGATCGTACACAACGATCAGATTGTGGGAGTAATTTGAGATTTCACATACTGCTGCTTTGAGTGACAGATTGCAGATCAAACCCTGCATCCGTTACTAAAAAATTGTTATTAGACTGGGAGATTCGTCTTCGGAGATGGATCACGTCAGTCTAGCAACACATTACGTCCCAAACTAGACGTTAGACAGTGAGTTTCGTCGTCATACACTTTAGAGTTTAATGAGGGTGTTAGACT
>BLSH010458670.1:450135-477263 GCA_018402905.1 Glandirana rugosa | reverse complement strand
GAGTGGTTTGCAAGCTGTGCAATGATAGCCTGACCCGGGGCATAAATGTTCTCAACCTGAGCACAACCCCATGACCAGGCATCTAAATTCAAGGCACAAGCTGCATTGGTATAATTACCTCAAAATCCAAGAAAGGTCTCGGCCTCCTCCTGCTTCCTCTTCTGCTGCTGCCTCAGCCTCTCCCTCCACCTCTACAGTGACAGTGTCACCTGCCACCCAGCAAACAGACGATATGACAGCAACGCCACCATGTCCGCCACCGTCCCCAAGCATTTCCACATGGTCCCATGGAAGCTTACAGCTGTCCATCTCCCAAACACTGGAGAGAAAGAGGAAGTACCCCCCTACCCACCCACGATCCCTGGCCCTGAATGCCAGGATTTCAAAATTCCTGGCCTTTGAAAAGCTGTCATTCGGTCTGAGTGACACGGACAGTTTCAAAAACCTGATGGCGGTGGCTGTCCCACAGCACGTGGTTCCCAGCCGCCACTACTTTTCCAGGCGAGCCTTCCCTTCCCTGCACAAACAAGTCGGGGACAAGATCAAGTGTGCTCCTTGCAACGCCATCTGTGGCAAGGTCCACATAACCACTGATACATGGACCAGTAAGCACGGGTAGGGACGCTATATCTCGCTAACTGCACACTGGGCAAATGTAGTGGCGGGTGGGCCTGAGCCGGCTAGCCATTTAGCGCATGTCCTTCCACCACCGAGGATTGCAGGGCATTTCTCTTTGCCTCCTGTTGCATCCTCCTCCTACTGCGCTTCCTCCTCTTCGACCACCTACTCATCCGCTCAGCGTAACACCTTCACCACCAACATCAGCACATCCAGGGGGAAATGACAGCAGGCTGTTTTAAAACTGATATGTTTGGGGGATAAACCCCACACTGCACAAGAGCTGTGGACGGGCATTGAACAACAGACCAATGAGTGGTTGTTGCCACTGAGTCTCAAGCCCGGCCTGGTGGTGTGCGACAATGGCCGAAATCTCGTAGCGGCTCTGGGCCGAGCCAGTTTGATGCACATCCCTTGCCTGGCGCATGTGCTGAATTTGGTGGTACAGAATTTTCTAAAAAAAACTACCCGGATATGTCAGAGCTGCTGCATAAAGTGCGGGCCGTCTGTGCGCACTTTCGGCGTTCTCATCCTGTCTGCGCTGCAGCAGAACTTCGGCCTTCCCGCTCACCAACGTGCCCACAAGGTGCAACTCCACCTTGCACATGCTGGAGAGACTGTGCAAGCAGCAGCAGGCAATAGTGGAGTTTCAGCTGCAGCACGCACGGGTCAGTCACTTTGCGGAACAGCAACACTTCACCACCAATGAGTGGGCCTCCATGCGAGACCTGTGTAGCGCATTGCGGTGTTTTTTTTTTTTTCGCAGTTATAACATTTTATTATCTACAGAGTAGGCAGCATTTCAATCTAAACTAAATGTGTAACTTGACTAAATAGTGTTCAGGTTTGAGATCTGATAAAAATATATTGCGCTTTATACAAGAGGCTCCAAAGCATAGCAGGTGCGCTCTTCTAAGTGGTGTAATTAATACTGGTTTATTAGCATGGATGTTTGTAAAATCAGTGTCTGCATTCTCAGAGACAAAAAAGAACAGTTATGTAAACGGATGCCTAGGTGCAGCAAATGAAATCCATTGTTCAGATTACAGCACATTTGTCTATGATACACTGTTCCTCTTAAAACGCCTATATTATGAAATAAAAAAGCCCTGCAAGGTGTGTGCTGTTCCTTCTATCCCAAGGACATCTGTCCTGAATATTCCCGGGAAACACGTCACAATGTGTGATCGGCAGATGTGAGCAACTGCCTGCGGACATATCATCATCCTTCCAGTGAGTTTCATATGAGGCTTTTGTTTCCATGCTTAGTTAAGTCTGTTCTCCTTTTTTTTTACTTTAGAAAGTTTTATTGGTATTGCACAATTACAATGAAATATACGAACAATGAGCGAGAGGAAGCCCTCTGCAAATCAAACTATAAATACAGTTTAATGACAATATATCATATATGAACCTGGATAGAAACCCGGAAGGGGACAGAGGGGGACCCCCCCGGCCGAGACCCGACACAAACCCTAGCACCCCTGATGGGACCAAACTGTGTCGGGAAATGCACCGGGCCCCCCCCAGGACCCATCCCCGCCCCCCCCAAGAGAAACACTCTCATTAACAAATATCCAGGGGAAGCCCCCAGGCCCGATTCGGCCCTCAAAACCACTGTGTATGTAATCAAAAGTGAAACAACCTGATATAAATGAAAAAGCTGAGAAACAGAATAAGGAAGAAGAAAGGCGAGTGGAAAAGAAGAATAGAAACAGAACAGAGAGAGACGAAGAAAGGTACCAGGGAGGCTCCGTCCGAACCCGAACGAGGTTCAAAGGGGCAAGTTAAGTTAAAGCCTCCAGGGTTCCCAAACCACCTCAAATTTAGTAGAGGAGTCTAGGAGCATATTTGCATATTTTTCCTGGATCATGATCCATGTGATCTTCCTCTTAGCTCCCTTAACAGAGACATATGTTTTTTTCCAGGCCTTTGCAATGGTGAGCTTGGCACCCAGGAGTATAAAATGAGAGAGCTTACCCATGAGTTTTGTGAGGCCTTCCGGTCTGTGATTAAGAAGGGCTATTTCAGGGGTCTGCGGTATGGACTGGCCTAACACCTTCCTTAACATAGAAAAGATTCTATTCCAGAAGCCCCTGATCTTGGGACATTCCCACCAGGTGTGATAGAAGGAACCCATGAGATGACACTCTCTGAAGCAAAGAGGCGAGGAGTTCGGAAACATGGACGCAAGACGGGAAGGGACAAGGTACCAACGAGTAATCACCTTAACGCTGGCTTCCATCAGGAAAATATTTACTATTCCCCATAAGGCCCTCAAAAAGTGGGAGAACCACGTCTCAGCATCCCATCTCTGGTCCAGGTCCGCCTCCCAACTCCTAGCAGGCCGGCTTCTCTGGAAGATTCACTAGCGAGGCATATATAATCGAGATCCCTCCTTTTTGAGAAGTGATATCAGCACACCATTTCTCGTAGGGCGAGGCTCCGGTGGAAGTCTGGTTGAGCTTACATAAAGAGGCTAGGAAGTGGTGAATTTGCTGGAATCTGAACCTCTCGGAAGAGGGCATATCCAGGGAGCCCAGGCAATGGTCAAGGGAGATGGGACCCGATGCAGCGAGGAAATGACCAATTCTATACAGGCCTTTGTTCGTCCACCACTGAAAGGGTCGGATATTTTGACCCGGTGGGAATCGGGGATTATTAAAGATGTGCTGAAGAGGCCTGAAAGCAGAGGCCAGCTTTGTGGTACTAAACAGGTGGTCACAGAGAGCTAGAGAATTGGAAATTGCGGGGGATAGAATAGCTGGCCTGGTCTTAGGGGCTGCCCACACCAAATAATCCAGAGTATTGTGGGGGACCGCTTGTCTCTCTAACCCAACCCAATCTGGTCTATTGGACCTCACATAAATTATTGAGAACTGAGCTAGTTGCGCTGCCTGGTAGTAACGCCAGAGATTTGGGAGGCCGAGTCCCCCCTGGGAACGACGTCTCCAGAGGATCTCGGCCGGACATCTATATCCCTTGTGACCCCAAATAAATTTTTTGATCAGGGCTTGGATCTTGAGAACTTGAGGCTTTCTACTGGGGATAGGAAGAGCCCTAAAATAATATAGAATTCTAGGAAGGAGGGTCATTTTAATTGTATTGATTCTACCCAGCCAGGAGAGGCCCAACCTCTCCCAACTACGCAAATCGTCCCCGATTTGTTTAAAAAGAGGAGAATAATTAAGGAGAATAATTAAGTGAGTATAATTGGTCAAGCCCAGCTGCCAATTTCACACCCAGGTACGGAATCTGTTGAGAAGACCACAGAAAAGGAAACTGGGCCCTAATCTGTTGGATCAGTGTCTCCGGGACATTGATGTTTAGCGCCACGGATTTAGCTATATTGACCTTAAGGTGGAGCCAAAAGCCTGCAGGAGCTTAACTATGTGCAGAACCGAGATAAGGGGAGAAGAGATAAACAGCAGCAGGTCATCCGCAAAAAGAGCACATTTATGGGTAAGCGATCCACTGTTCACCCCCCCTAATATCGGGATGTTCCCTGATAGCGATTGCGAGGGGTTCAATGGTGATTGCAAAAATCAAGGGGGAGAGCGGAAAGCCCTGTCTGGTGCCCCTATGAATACTAAGCGGCTCGGAAAGGTAATTTTGTAGTTTTATAGTGGCTAAGGGGTTGGAGTAAAGTGCTTTAAGAGTGTGTAAAAATCTAGGGCCGAATCCCCATCTACCTCGAAAAGGTAGGATCATTCAACTGTGTCAAAAGCTTTTTGCAGATCAACCAAAAGGATAAAGCCCTCCTGGGCTGGGCCCCCATCCCAGCCCGAACCAAGGATCAAGATGATGTCTATAGCCCTACGAATTTGATCGGCGCCCTGCCTCCCGGGTATAAAGCCCACCTGATCCTTATGAATGTATTGTCCTATAAAGGCCGAAAGTCTGTTGGCCAAAACTTTTGATAAGATTTTAAGATCATTATTGATTAAGGAGATGGGCCTATAGTTGTTAACTTCAGAGGGATCTTTATCGGGTTTTGGGATAACCGCTATGTTAGCCGAGTTAAGGTCTTTACTGAGGATTGTATCTGTTTGAAGAGAGTTAAAGAAATTCGCTAAGTGCGGGGCTAATGTTGGCCCAAAATGCATGTAATATCCTGTCGAGAGACCATCTGGGCCCGGGGCAGAGCCCTTTTTAAGGTGTTTGATAACATCTAGAATCTCAGATTCCGAGATTGGGGCTTCCAGTGATAGCCTATGGTCCTTGGCCAGGGTGGGAAGGGAGACGCTGTCAAGAAAGCTAGAAGATGGGGTTGAGAGGGCCGAGATCTCTGATTTGTAGAGCTTGGCGTAGAAGTCCCGGAATGTGGACATAATCTTATGAGGGTTTTGGGTGAGGGAACCCGATAGGTCTCTCACTTTTGGGAATGCGAATGATCTGAGTTTCGGGGACAGTTTGGCCGCTAGATTTGGACCTATGTGGTCTTTACGAAGGTAAAAGTGGGCATTTGACCATTGAGCCTGCTTCTCCGCCTGAGGGTCAAGGCCAGATTAAGTGACGTCCTCCCTGCCTCCAGCTTCAATCGAGATTGAGGGGTGGGATTTTTCTTGTGCGCCTTTGCGAATTTCTGAAAATCTTGTTCAAGATTAACTAGGTGGGACCACCTCTCTTTCTTTAGTTTGGCAGCTAGTTGAATGATCCTGCCTCTAATGACTGTTTTGTGGGATGCCCAGAGGGTCATACAGGATATCCCCGAGCCAGAATTCAGACTAAAATATTCCTCCAGGTCCATTCTAAGCAAAGTACAGTGAACCGGGTTGTTCAGTAAAGACTCCTTCAGTCTCCATTGGGGTCTAATCCCCACATCCCCCATGGGCCTTAATAGTATAACTACCATAGAGTGATCCAATAGCGGGGAGTCCCTAATAAAGGACTTAGAGATCAGTGGAATAGAGGAGGATCCCATGAAAATATGGTAAATTCTGGCCAGGGATTTATGAGGAGCTGAATAGTGCGTAAAGTCTCTAGTTGTCACGTACCTGGTGGTAGAGTCTGGCTTATGCGGGGGCAACCTCTCTTGCGGCCCTGGTACGAGAACCCCTGATAGTGGGAACAGGGAGCTCAGGAGCGCAGGGGGGCACGAGGGCTGGACAGTCCTTAGCTGGTAGACGGAAGTCCACTGGGGCTCGTGCAAACAGGAGAGTAGTGTTTCAGTCCGGGTCGGCAACTAGCGGGCGGCGCGGTACAGCGGGATCAGGCAAACGGATGGTCGGGTACAGGCAGGGTCGGCAACGTGCTGGCAGAGACGGTACAAGGGATCAGACAAGCGGAGGGTCGTAGGCAAGCCGGGGTCAGGTGCAGGCAGATAGCAACAAGTCCAAAGGGATAGCCGGGGTCACAGGAACAGGAAGTCACTTAGAAATAGCTTGCCGGGGGCACAGATGCGGGAAACGCTGTAGAACGGACAGCACCGGGCACTGAGCCCTGCAGGTTTAAATAGGGCCGATTGGCGCCTGTTTCCGGCGCGTGCGCACCACCGTGGAAACCGTGGAAACAGCTGCATCTTCCTGACACTAGTGTTAGGGTTACAATCCCTCCAAACATCCACCAGTCCTAGTGAGTTAATGAGTTTGGCAAACTTAAGGCTTCTTTTGGGGGTTGTAGAAGGCGTGAGCGAACTGGCCTCCACTTGTCCATCATGAGATCAGGAGCGGTGTTGGAGTCCCCCCAGGATCAAGGTCCCCTCAAAGTGTGGGGAGAGGGAGTCCAACATATTACGAAAAAATTGTATTTGGCCAGTGTTTGGGGCATAATAGGATACAAAAGAGTAAGGGGAGCCCCCAAGGTCCCATATTACAAGAATGTATCTACCCTCCGGGTCTCTGATTACCTGATGCAGATTAAAACCAACGCTTTTCATGAAAAAGACTCCCACCCCTCTAGTCTTGTCCGGGGCGTTAGCCAGAAAGAATTGAGGATAGCTTTTGTGAATAAAACTAGGTGAGAATTGAGAGGGAAAGTGGGTTTCCTGGATAAGAAGGACCTCCAGGTGCTGCGAGTGTGCTGCCTGGAAGTACTTCCTACGGCTCCGGGCATCGCGGCTTACAAAACCTGGCTCCAATCTTCCACTGACCTCGGGAACCTCTCCCACCCGCCTCCCTTCGTGTGCGGGGTAACGAGCGGATGGACCGTTACATCGCCCACGGCTCCGCTTCACAGAAATCCGGCTCAGATTCAGCGGGAGCGGCGCCAGGCAAGATGGCGGACGGGCCTCCTCTCTCACAAGCTCCGATGGCGGGACAGAACTCGGAGTCTCACAGCGCCTCTCAGCCCCAGCCAGCTCTCCCCTCGCAAATGGACACTCAATATGAAGGGCTTGTGCAGGCTGTTGTGGCTCTCCTGACCCCATCCATAACTGCTGCTGTGGACAGAGCGGTCGCATCGGGAATCACCCAGCTCAGGAAAGAGCTAGGAGAACATTCAAAGAGGATCGGTGAGTTAGAGTCTAGAATGTCAGACATTGAAGAGGATGTACAATCATCATACACAGACACGCAGCAACTGAAACAGACACAGCAATTCCTCTTAGAAAAAATCGACGATTTAGAAAATCGCAGCAGGAGGAACAATTTGCAAGTCATAGGCCTGCTGGAAACTGTGCACCAGGAGGCCTTGCTGGACATATGCACCAACCGTATACCAGCTGCATTAGGCATTAACAGACCATGCATTGTGGAACGAACGCATAGAATGGGACCCCCCTCCAACGAGCGGACAACCCCACGCCCGGT
This sequence comes from Glandirana rugosa, assembly GCA_018402905.1. Taxonomy (NCBI): domain Eukaryota; kingdom Metazoa; phylum Chordata; class Amphibia; order Anura; family Ranidae; genus Glandirana; species Glandirana rugosa. The sequence goes on along the minus strand of BLSH010458670.1, from coordinate 469,896 downwards.
AATCACCAGCAATTCTGAAATTTACAGACCAAAAGGGAAACCCACGCTCTTTCATGGACCCGGAGGAAGCTCTGCAATTCCTACACTTACAGATGCACATCCCCATGGACACCACAGCGCCCCCACGTGCTCCACATCTCGGGGACCCGAGAGAGCAACGGAGCCCAAGAAAAGACCCCGCCAAGAGAATGCGCCTGGTTGACTTCTCAAGCCGAGGACCCAAATCTTAACCTGATCACATGAAGCCATGGCATTATACAACGCTACCGCATACAATCTCCAGGTTACCTCCTAACTAGCAGTTCAACCCCGGTCACGTTGACCCAGGCCACGTAAGTTTGACCTGAACCCTATTGTTGAAATTACATGTTGGGATTTATAGCCTCACATTTTTACTACCCTAATCAGATGAACCTACGGTCTGGCCTGGCAATCCCGGCTCATTTCCAGGCCGTATCCGTCTGTCGTCCCCCCCCCCCCAAGGCGAGGAATTTCAACTCGGCAGCAAGCTCAATGTAAGGGAGATAAGCTCCTAGTAATCCAACCTATCCACCTCTGCTTTCATCTGGATCCACACCAACCAACCCAACCCCGGTTACGCTGTTCGGATTGGGAAGTACACATGCGGAAAAAAGTGAAGTTCAGTCTTCCATTTTACACCCCCTCCCACAGTTCAGCAGCATGCTCGGCTCTATACTCGAGGCATATCCATCCCCACTCTCTCAACCCTCACCCCATGGTCAAGCCAATAACATGTCCCTTCTCCCAAGATAGCCAGGATACTCTCCTCAGTACACACTACTCAGGTACACTCTGCAAAGCTATTACACGCATAGAAGACCCACCTTAACGCAGGTATAGGTCATAAAATAGTTTTGTGGAACGTCAAGGGTCTACGATCACCCAGCAAACGCATGGCCATTCTCCGCCACCTTAGGAGGCTTAAAGCAGACATTGCTTTGCTACAAGAATCACACCTTGCAACCGCAGATTTCGAACGTATGAAAAAGTTGTGGGTGGGACAGGTGGTGGGCTCCCCGGCAGTGAGAGGCAAAGCAGGGGTCATAGTGCTCATTCATAGGAACCCACAGAGTAAAATAGAGACAGTACACTCAGATACCAATGGCCGTTACACCACAGTTACTTTCTCATCACCCACCAGGAAATGGGCCATAACAAATGTATACGCGCCAAACTCGCCCACAAAACTCTTCTTTCAGGAACTATCCGCTCAAATAGCTCCCTATTCACACCTACACCACTTAATAGCAGGTGACTTTAATCAGGTCATCAATCCACTGGAAGATAGGTCCCCAAAAAGAGATATACCCCTGGTAAATTCGCCAATCAACACCCCCTCCCCCCTAGAGCATTTTGCGGACAGTATGCAACTCTTGGATTTCTGGAGATTAACAAATCCGGAGGCAAGGGACTTCACCTTCTTCTCCTCCCCCCACTCATCATGATCCAGAATTGACTACACCCTCCTTAACCCCCTCCTTCTTCCACTCGCATCTGACCCTAGGATAGAAAATATGGTGCTCTCAGACCATTCCCCAATTTCAGTAGACCTTCCAGGTCTGACACATCAGGGTAACACCCCCCTCTGGCAATTCCCAAATCACCTAGCAAAAGACGAAAACCTATGCAAAATCATCAGCGACACATGGGCGGAGTTCTCCGCCACAAATCAAGCACACACTGCAGACCCAAACCTATTCTGGGACACGGGAAAGGCAGTCCTGCGGGGTAGGATTATATCCTACGCCACGGGATATAAGAGACAAGTCCAAAAAAACGATCTAGAAACCAGCAGACAGTTGAGACAAGCTCAACTAACCCTCGCACAAAACAACACAAAAACTAATAGAGACGCCTGGAAGCTCGCCAAAACCCAATTTGATCAGTGGGCAGCAGCCCAGGAACGACTCTTCAAATCGGCCCAAGATCTAAAATACCACAAATACGGCAACAAGCCAGGCAGACTGCTAGCAAGTTTATGCAAATGTCCTTACTCCCCCACACACATAACAAAACTCGACTTTGTATTCTCACCAAAGGATATAAACTCAATCCTGGAACGATTCTACGCTAACCTGTATAGCCCAGATCCGATCGATACTCAAGCGGCAGAAAACTTTCTGCGCAACTTGGATCTTCCTTTAGTCAATAGCGATGCCCTGGCCCAACTTAATTCTCCTATAACCGAACAGGAAATTCGTAGTGCCATCAAGTCACTCTCCCTGGGAAAAGCACCAGGCCCCGATGGCTACACCCCAGAATTTTATAAGTTAGCGGCAGACACCCTGATAGCCCCACTCCAGGCAGTATATCAAAATATTTTACAGGGCAACAAATACCTCCCCTCTGGTTTCCGTGCCCACATAAAATTGATTCATAAAAAGGGCAAAGACCCCTCAGATCCCGGGGCGTACCACCCAATTTCACTTCTAAACTTAGACTCTAAACTTCTATCCAAAATCCTGGCAAACAGGCTGGCCAACATAATGCCTTCAATCATACACCCTGCGCAGTCGGGTTTCACGAAGGGCAGGTCTGCCACTGCCAACATTAGAAAAGTACTGATGGTGCTGGAGAGTGCAAGGGAGAACACCTCTGGAGATAAAGCCATTATCACACTAGATTCTGAAAAGGCATTCGACAATGTTAGCTTTCAATGGTTAGATTTGGTCCTGAAAAAATGGGCTTCTCGGGCCCCTTTTTGCACCTAGTGAGTGAAATATACTCAGCACCTGAGGCAATAGTGGTGGCAGCGGGCCTCCTCTCCAGCCCCATCAGACTTCATAAGGGGACGTGGCAGGGTTGCCCTTTATCTCCTCTGCTCTTCAACATTGCCATAGAACCATTGTTACGCTTCTTACTTTCCCACCCAGATCTCCACGGCATCCCCATTGAAGGGGGAGAGTTGCGTACGGCCCTTTACGCAAATGACATTTTAATCTTCACCGATAAGCCCCAAGCAGACATACCAGTAGTCAAAGACATCTTCACCAAGTTCAGGGCTCTGTCTCGATTGCGTATAAACTTTGCAAAAAGTGAGATACTCCCCCTCCTCCACACTCGCCCACCAGACTGGGCCTCTCATACGCCCTTCACGGTCACCAATGGGTATATCAAATATTTAGGAATCAATATTGGGAAGTCCCCATCATCCATTTATGCACTAAACTTCACCCCAACGATTAATAAGATAATCTCAGAGCTAGAAAGCTGGTCAAAACTCCCTCTGTCATTCTTTGGGAGATGCCACCTCTACAAAATGACCAGTTTCTCAAAAATTCTCTATCCTCTCCAAACAATCCCGATGCTTCTAAAGCACACTGATGTCACCAGATTACATAAAGCTATCTCAGCCTTTATATGGAAGAAAAGGAAACCCTGCATCTCCATACAAAAGCTTTTCCAGCCCAAACACCTAGGGGGAATCAGTCTCCCCAACATTCGGCTGTACAACATCTCTTGCCTCTTGAGAGTGGGGTTGGATTGGCTTAGAGGAACCTAAAGATATGCAAACTTGGGCCTCGAATCGAAGATGGTCTCCCCTTTTAATCTGGCTGCATTACTCCACTGCCAAACCAAGGATATTCCACCACAGTTTCGGAACAACCTTATCATAAGGGACACGATAGTTGCCTGGAAAGAGTCCTGTAAGATAGTAGGCACTACCCCATGGTATTCAAAGTCGCTACCCATCCAGGGACACCCCCTTTTCCCGCAAGCCAGCTATAACCGCATTGACTCAGTCTGGGCCTCTAAAGGTCTCACCAAATTCGTCCAACTCTTCAATGCCACAACGGGTCACCCTCTTCCCATCAAAAAGCTTTGCAAAGACTTCGATCTGCCCACGCATCATAGCCTCTTCATCCTCCAGGCTATCAGCTTTGCCACCTCCATTCTTGATCGCCTAATACTGGCTGACTATCACAAAATCTCGGACCTTTACAAACCACTTATGAACGCGTCAAAGCTCTCTTCGGACTCTCTGATGTTCAAGGGCTGGAACCCCATCCTAGGCTCCCCGTCAGCTAGTGAGCATATACTCCACGGGTACAGCACAACCTGTGCCCATATCACCAATGAGTTTTGGAGGGAACAGCAATTCAAAATAGCACACAGGGCATACATACCTCATCTACGTTCCCCTGATCATCCTGGGGGATCGCAATGCCCATACTGCAAGTCCCCCAAACCCTCCCTGATCCATAGGTTATGGACATGCCCTGCCATTTCACACTTCTGGAACAAAGTGGAGCTCCTGGCTGCCCAAACAACAGGTCTCCCACCACACTGCAATATTTACCTGCTACTCTTTGGCGCCTTTACCCCCCTGTCTGAAACTTCTGATAGGAAAACACTGACTCTGCTTCAACTAAATAAGTCCTGGCTAACCACTTGCTACATGTCAGGCAGGAGGGCAATCCTGAGGACTTGGACATCCACTACCCCTCCAACAATACAAGAGGCACACAAAGATCTCTCATACATGTACCAACTGGACAAATGGGACTTATCCTCCCCGGATCCCAGCATCCGTTCAAAGTTCACCAAGAAGTGGGCCAAGTATGAACAGGAGAAAGGCTACTCACTGACTAACCAGCCATCCTAATGGCCCTCCCAATCCAAACCAACCTAAAGAACTTTCCGCAGCTCGAACACATTTGACTCACCAAGAGTGTATCTGAAGAGGGTCCACACTTCCGAAAGAGTCTCCGGCCTCAGAAGGCTATTATTACATATTTTGTTCTCTTCCTGGACCCTAGTTTGAGACTATTTTCCTCACACGGCTGACCACTACCCCCTCATCCCCCCACCCCCTTACTTGCCTACCGGTCCAGGGTGGAATCCACCCATCCCCCTGGGTGCCCCCCTCCCCCCTGGGGGGTCAGCCAATTTGTTTTTGCTACTATACTTTGTTCAGATCCCTCCACCGTCAGGGGATGAGAGCCAGGAAACCGACTCCCATGTCACGAGACTGACCTATAGACAACTGCCTATACCGGCAGCCAGACATCTGCTCCCGTGCCACACCAAGATGTGGAGCCCGCAAGCAGAGGGAGGAGCATGCCAACCGCCCCGCCCCCAGTGCAGCCCAACATTAATATAACAACCGGGTAGAGCCCCAGGGTATAACCTGCACAATAAAAAAAAATATTTCAACAAATCAAAGGATAAGGAAGACATGAAATTACAGAAATAACCCCCGGGGGTCCAAAAGAAGGAAAGACACCAGATCCCTCCGGATCCCATCCCCCACCCCAATCCCAGGACCCCCTACAATAGGGGGGCTGGGAGAGGCATGAGTCAATCCGGAGCGAGCCGGGACCCGGTGCCCCCACGATGAACCATTCTACCCCTTAAGTGCTGGAAAGAACTATGTAACAATGATAACAAACGTAACCATTAACTAAAAATAATGTAAACCGTGGCCTAAGGGGCCAACCAGAGAAAGACCATTTCCTTAGGTAAAGTCAGATTAAGGCTTCAGCGGGAACCTTAAAGTCCTTACGAACCAGAGCAAAACCCCAAAATAGAGAGAAGAGGGGTAAAGGGGGATGAGAGTCCTTAGGTCTCTTAGAGTGCTGGGATCTCCACATAGGGGGAATTGGGCTTTGGGGAGAAGGGCGCTTAGAAGAACCCCCAGACTTGGCTTGGAGTGAGGATCCAGGCTCCAAGGAGATGAGGTTCAATTTAACCAGCAGATGTTCCCCTTCGTTGAAAGAAGGAAATCCATAGTTCTTGCCTTTGTATAAGAAGGTGAGGCGGAATGGAAAGGACCACCAATACTTGATTGCCTTGTTTGTTAATACCTCGAGCAGGGGTTTCAGCGCCCTCCTCCTTTTGAATGGTAGCTGGAGAAATGTCCGCGAACACCTGAATGGAGTGGCCTTGATATTTGAGGTAACTTCCTAGTGATCTTCATTATCTCCTCCTTTACAGCATTAAAATGAGGTTTGACGATAACGTCCCTTGGAAGGCCATCTGCGCGAAGAGCTTGAAGGGCTCTATGAGCTCTGTCTAGTTCCAATCTGTGATCTGGGATGTTCGGGATGATTTCTTTAATAAAGGAGCGAACTGACTCTTGTACGTCCTTGATGGATTCCGGCACCCCCCGTAGACGAAAGTTATATCTACGGGAACGGTTTTTTGAGATCATCAATCTTGGAGTGGGCTGCTTCCAACTGGTCCTGGAGATCCTGGATACGTGCCGTGTTCTGGTTTGCTCTAGCTATGGTTTTGTCTGTTTTTTGTTCAACCACTTCAATCCTGGACCCCAAACTCTGCAGGTCAGCCTGAATAGTTGAAGTGATCTGGGATGCACTTTGGGCCAGGCCTTTATCCAGCAATTTAGAGAAAGTTTCCATCATGAATCTCAGGTCTGGGTGTGGAGTTGGAGTAGGGGAGCCCAGAATTCCTGGGGTGTCAGGGGCCCTGGCTCCACTCTGGGAGGCGAACATTTCATCTAGGGTCCTTTCCAGGAGGGACACTGTAGAGGCCAGGGATGTGTTTTGGGGAGGTAGAAAGTCAGAGATTGGCGGGTCATGGAAGAACCTGAGACCCCCCTTCTGCCCCTGCTTCCATGTCCTCAGGAGTGTCAATAGCTTTAGGATCCTGCTGGTTCACTGGGGGCAATGGGGACTAGTTCCGGGGGGTGTGTAGTGAACCCCGGGTGTTATGATAAGTCCCTTCTAACTGTTGCTGCGTACATGTGTAGTAGGTTAATATTGTAAGGCCCAGTATGTGTAAGGAGTAGCAGTGAGGAATAAATGTGGGAGAACTGGCTGGACCTGCCAAGCAGTCTATTCAGGTATGACCCTGAGGTAGATGGACTGGGCTAGGGATATCTCTGTCCCATTATGCCAAAGAGGCCTCCCGAGGAGATACTGGGGGGAGAGATGGCAGTGGAGAGTGAGGGGGAGTCCTAATAGCCCAGTGTATGAAGCAGGGGCTGCCTGAGCTAGTTAATAAAGGGCCACTTCAGCCTATGGGCCTCTTCAGGGTCCAGCTTCCGCAGGCCTCGAGGGAGAGCTTGAGGGGGTGTGCTGTCCGCCTCACCTTTAGTAACAGGAGGCGGAGTCTGCCGGCACCGTCCTAGGCCTCCGTCCGCTCCTTTCCCACCAGTAACTAGGCCGCAGCCGCGGCCTCAATTAAGTTCTGGTCCCGGCGACCGCTTCCGAGGGGTTGGGAGACTCCCGTCGGTCCTCGGGTGCATTCACGGCATCAAGGGCCGCCTAGTCGGGGGTAGATGGACCCGGATGGCTGCTTCTGAGGGCTTTTGTAAACGGGTCGGTCCGGAGCTCCGTGATCAAGCAGCCATCATGGAGACCGGCGCATGCGCACTCATCCGTATTGCGGTGTTTTGAGTACTCCACCAACATGGCCAGTGCCAATGACGCTGTTCTCAGCGTTGCTATCCCACTTGAAAAATCACTTTGGGCCATGATGGAAGAGGATGTGGCACAGGAGGATGAGGAGGAGGAAGAGGGGTCATATCCAAGGTTATCAGGCCAGTCATTCGCAAGTGGCTCGGAGGGTGGGTTCCTGCACCAGCATAGGCCAGGTCAAAAATATTCAAGCCAGGGCACAGTTCTGGAGGACGAGGAGGACGAGAAAGATGAGGAGGAGGAGGAGGAATCGCAGCAGGGTGGCACCCAACACAGCTCGTGGGCATCACTGGAGCGTGGCTGGGGGAATACGGAGGACACAGATGATATACCTCTCACAGAGGACAGCGTGAGAGGAAGATGCGCGACTACAAGCGCACACTGGTAGAGGCGCTGCTGAGGGCATTCCCAAATGACACCGGGGGCTCAGCGGAAGCACAAGGCGAAGGCGAAGGCACAAGGCGAAGGAGGAGGAGGAAGAGGCCACCAACGCAGCTCTGCCACCGCCAGCACCTCAGAAGGCAGGGTTAACATGGCCGAAACGTGGCAAAGCTTCTCAGCAGCCCGCCACAACAAACAGCACCACCAGCCGATAGACAACGTCTTAGCAGGAGGCAGCATTTCGGCAACATGGTGCAAGAGTATGTGTGCACACGCCTACACGTACTGACTGATGGGTCTGCCCCATTCAACTTCTGGGTCTCCAAATTGGCCACATGGCCTGAGCTTGCCCTTTATGCCTTGGAGGTGCTGGCCTGCCCTGCAGCCAGTGTATTGTCTGAATGTGTGTTTAGCACGGCAGGGGGCGTTATCACAGACAAGCGCAGCCGCCTGTCCACAGCCAACGTGGACAAGCTAACCTTTATTAAAATGAACCAGGCATGGATCCCACAAGACTTGTCTGTACCTTTTGCAGAATAAACATTTAGATCGGACTCACACAGCCATTCGTATACTTGTTTTTTTGAATAGGCCTCAATATTTTGGGGGCTACCCCAATTATAAACAAACAAAAAAAACCCAGTGTTGGCTAACTCCTCCTCGACCACTGCCACTTCCACCTACACTGCCACGGTCACGGCCTAGTCAACCTCTGGGCTCCTACTCCACATCCACCCCCCCTTCCCATTTTTTTTATTTGATTTTAATTTATTTTCCCTATCCCCATATTTTTGTAGGGCACTTGCCCTACTCTTACCCCCATTTTACTTCCTTTTACAGCCCTCTAGCACTTGCCAGGACTTTGTTACAGCCATTTTTGTGCCTAAAAGTTCGGGTCCCCATTGACTTCAATGGGGTTCGGGGTCCGGAATAAAGTTCGGGCAACGTTCGGTGCCAAACCCGGACTTTTTCCCAAAGTTCGTTCGGACCCTCCGAACCTGAACGTCCAGGTGTTTGCTCAACTCTACTCCTGAAGGAGCTTGTTGTTTCTCTCCAAAAATTGTGTCATATCCTGAACAGCAGGTACGGTGCTTTTCAAGGCCAGATCGGGTAGAAAGGTAGGGTGGTAGTTGAGGGTCATCCAGAAAGGGGACTGCTTGGTAGCCGAATGGGCAGAGTTATTGTAGGCGAACTTGGCTACTGGTAGGTGAGAGACCCAGTCATCCTGAGCGTAAGAGGAATATCACAGCAAATATTGTTCCAGGGTCTGGTTGGTCCTCTCCATTTGACCATTGGACTGGGCATGGTAGGCCGAGGAGAAGGCCAACTCGATCCCCAAAGTGGCACACAGGAACCTCCAGAAGCAGGAGGTGAACTGCACTCCTCGGTCTGACACAATGTTGGTAGGAATCCTGTGTAAGACGGGACCACCTCCTTTATGAAGGTTTCTGCGATTTCAGCTGCTGAGGGAGTGCCTTTCATTGGAATGAAATGGGCCATTTTTGTAAGCCGGTCCACCAAAATCATGTTAAATCCTGTGGATGGTGGTAGGTCGACTATTAAGTCCATTGCAATCTGGGACCATGGTCGTTCCGGGATGGGCAATGGGTTAAGTAGTCCCCAGGTCTTAGATTTCTCTGTTTTATTTCTGTTACATAGTTCTGGCAATCTTCCTTCAGCTGAGGCCACCAGAATAATCAGGAGAGTAGCTCTGTTATCTTGCAACCACCAAAGTGCCCAGCCATCTTGGTGTCATTGCAGAGTCCAAGGGTTGCTGAGTGGAGTTCCTGGGGAATATACAGTCTATTATCAAACCACCACAACCCATCTTTCAGTGTGAGTTGGGGTTCAATAAGGCCGGTGCAGGATTTCCTGATCCGAGTCAGAAGATCCTCCTGGGTAAGAAGGAAACTGTGGGCCGGGAGGATAATTTCTGGCGGGAACGTGTCCTCTGGGACATGGAACATCCTTGACAGCGCATCCGGCTTTAGGTTTTTTGCCCCGGGCCTGTAAGTGATGTGGAGCTGGAAGTGACAGAAAAACAGTGCCCATCTTGCCTGTCGGGGTTTCAGTCTCTTGGCGGTCCGCAGGTATTCAAGGTTTTTATGATCCGTAAAAACCAATACAGGGTGAGCCGTCCCTTCCAGGAGGTACTGCCATTCCTCCAGAGCCGTCTTGATTGCCAGCAGTTCCCTGTCAGTGACATTGTAATTCCTTTCCAGAGGGGACAGTTTTCTGGAGAAAAAGGCAATGGGGTGGAGAGAAGCCTCACTGCTCCCGCTGCTGTCTCTGAGGCGTCTACCTCCAAGGTGTACGGTAGTGCAGGGTCTGGGTGCTTGAGCATGGGAGCAGATGTGAACAGCTCCTTGAGCCAGGAGAAGGCATCTTGGGCCTTGGGAGTCCAGAAGAAAAATGAATCCTTCCTGGTGAGTTGGGTTATTGGGGCGATGACTGCTGAAAACCCCTTGATGAACTTCCGGTCAAAGTTTGCAAACCCAAGAAATCGCTGGACTCCCTTCTTGTCGACTGGGGCAGGCCAATCCAGGATGGCTGAGACCTTTTTGGGGTCCATGATAATTCCGGCAGGGGAAATGTTGAAGCCCAAAAATGAAATGCTGGCACACTCAAAGATGCATTTTTCCGCCTTGACGTAGAGGCCATGCAGTCGGAGGCGGGTAAGCACACTCTTTACATGCCTGCGATGCTTTTTCAGAGAAGAGGAAAAAAATCAGGATGTCGTCTAGGTAAACTACTACAAACTGGTTCAAAAAGTCCCAGAAAATGTTGTTCACAAAGTGCTAAAAGGTCGCAGGGGCATTACACAGCCCAACGGGCATTATAATATACTCATAGTGTCCGACCGCATCCGGAAGGCAGTTTTACACTCATCCCCTTCACGGATGCCGATAAGGTTATATGCTCAGCGTAAGTCCAATTTAGTGAAGACAGTTGTAGTACCTAACCTCTGGAAGAGCTCTGGAACCAAAGGTAGTGGGTACCGGTTTTTGATGGTGGAGTGAATGGTCCTTCTTCTCTACAAAGATACCGGCTCTGTCCGGTGAGGTGGATGGGCTGATAAAGCCCTTCTCCAAGTTTTCATCCAGGTAGGCCTTGAGGGCAACCAATTCCACCTCAGACAGGGGAAAGATCCGACTGAACAGGACCTCTGATCCCGGTAGGAGGTTGATCGGGCAGTCATAGGATCAATGTGGAGGGAGAACATCAGGCCCCTTCTTACTAAAGACATCCAGGAACTCATGGTAAGGTGCAGGGATGGCCAAGTGGGACTCCTGATCGACGTCTGTGTCCAGGCTGAGCACGGCTGAGGGGTTCTCCAGATGCTGAGGGAGACAGTGGTGGGAGCAGTAGAGAGAAGAGAAAGCCACTTCGCCCATTGCCCAGTTAATCTGGGGGTTATGGGTCTGGAGCCATGGGAGGTCCAGAATAACCGGGAATAGTGGGGACGCAATGGCATCCAGTAGCAAGAATTCAGCATGTTCTCCCTTGGTTGTGGTGAGCACTGGGATGGTTTCCTGGGTGACTGTGCCTGATTTGATATTCAACCCATCTGCTAGCCGGACGACCATAGGATGTTCCTTGGGTCGGAGGGGGATCTGGTGCTGCGCTGCAAAGGAGATGTCAACGAAGCAGCTGCATGCACCAGAATCAAGGATAGCCTGCACTGGGATAGTCCCGCCGGGAAGCTGTAGAGAGACAAAAAGCACAAGGTGAGCCTTATCACTGGGTAAATACATCAGTCCATCCGAGTTGCTGGTACTGCACTTACCAGCCTTGGCGGGACAGCTCCTCACCTGGTGCCCGGGACCCCCACAGTACAGGCATAGGTTCTGGGACATGTTTCTCTGGTGCTCTTCAGGGGTTAAGGAGGGGAGTAAGAGTCCGATTTGCATAGGTTCCGGGTGGTCTGGTGGAGCGGAGGAGGAGGCAGCTGGACTTGGGACTGGGTAGCTGGGAACCTTAGGTAGCATCCAAGTCAGACATGCAGGCCCTGCGGATCTCTCAGCCCTGCGTTCCCACAGTCAGCGATCAATCTGGATGGCCAGATTGATCAGGGTGTCTAGGGTGTGTGGGACCCCAATGCGAGGCATCTCGTCCTTGAGTGGCTCTGAGAGACCCATCCGGAATTGGTAACTGAGGGCTGTGCTCCACGGCCGGAACTCCAACACATACTCCTCTGCTGGGCAGCGGCCTAGCTACAGAGCTTGGAGGGCTGCCTCCACTGTGGCTGCCTGATGGGGATCTTCATATAGTTGGGCCATTACCTGGAAAAAACGGTCCAAACTGGTGGTCTCTGGGTCTTTCCTCTCCAGAAGGCGGTGGGCCTGAGCTTGGGGTTCTTCTAGGAGGAGGGAGATCACAAACCCCAGTTTGGTGGCCTACAGTGAGAAGGTCCAGGGCTGGAGTGCAAAGTACAGTTCACAGGAGTTGTGGAAGCCCTGGAACTTCCGGCAGTCTCCTGAAAAGTGCTCGGGCATGGGCACCTTGGGCTCATTTGGTAGTGTAACCACGGTGCGTATAGCTGGCTGGCCAGGCCCGGCTGGTGCTGGCATGGAAAATTCCTGCACTCTCTCTTCCAGGCGGTTATAGCTGTCCTGTAGGTTCTTGACAGCTTGAGTGAGCCCTGCAAGGTGCACACACAGCTTGTCCATGGGAGAGGTCCCCATGCGCAGACTTGGTCATGGCTGTTCTTTGCTGTCACGTACCTAGTGGACGAGTCTGACTTATGCAGGGGATCACTTCTCTTGCGGCCCTGGTTCAAGAACCCCTGGTAGTGCAGACAGGGAGCTCAAGAGCAGAAGGGGGCACAAGGGTTGGACTGGGTCACTTGGTGGTGTGTGAAGGTCCACTGGAGCTCGTTCTAGGCAGGAGAGTGGTGGTGCGGTCCGGGTCATCAGTGGGCTGGCTATGCAGGACAGATGGAGCAGGCAGGCAGGTGGTCGGGTGCAGGCAGGGTCGGAAACGTGCGGGTGGCAAAGGTACAGAAGGATCAGGCAAAAGAGTAGTCGTAGACAAGCCGGGGGTCAGGGCAGGCAGAAAGCAGCAAAATCCAAGTAAAGCCGGGGTCGCAGGTGCAGGAAAAGTCTCTCAAAGTAAGCATGGGGTCACAGGAACGTGGTAGAATGGACAGCATCTGCTGCAGGGTGCTGTCCGCTTAAATAGGCCATTTGGCGCCATTGGCACGCACAGGCACGGGCACATGCGAATGCGCATGGATGCAGGCAAATGCGCACAGGCAGTCAAAAACAGCTGGAAACTGTTATTTTCTTAACAGGCACAGTAAAAGGACCTGTTTGGAGGAAGCACCTCAGCTGATTTCTTGCAGAAGACATCCTGGAAATCTCTATATGCAGCGGGAAGAGCAGAAGAAACTGAGGTGATGGCAACAGGAAGTTTCTCTTTGGGAGCCACCTTGAGTAGGCAGGATGAGAAACAGGAGGAACCCCAAGCCAGTATCTGCCCAGAAGTCCATTCAATGTGTGGGGAATGGAGTTGTAACCAGGGAAGGCCAAATACGATGGGGGTTGAAGCCTTAGGTACGACAAGGAAGGATATCTCCTCCTGGTGGAGTACTCCAACCAACATCTTACAGAAGGGTCTGGAAGCGGATAGGCCCTCCTGGAAGAACAGTGCCATTGATCCCTGAGACCACCAACAGAGTGACGAGGGGCAAAAGGGTAAGCTACAAGGACGATGCAGTATTCCAGTCCATAAAGTTGCCAGCAGCTCCGGAATCCAAATATACCAAGACAGAGTGAGAAGAAGGGCCAACATGTAGGGACACCGACAGAAGTAGACTTGAAGGTGATATTTCTGGGTCCAATACTCCACCTTCCAGATGTATTAGACTAGAGTGTTTCCCGGACGCAGCGAGCCAGTGTCACAAAAATGACCTTTGCCCCCACAGTAGAAACACAGGCCCAGAGTTCTGAGCCTAGCATGTTCCTCAGGAGATAGCCTGGTCTGGCCCAGCTGCATAGGTTCCTCAGCTGGCAGCGGATTCTCCATGGGTCGCAGAGAGGGGAGCTCATGCTGATTAGTGGCCAAGGGGTGCTGGTGTCTCTTTTCTAGGGTCCTCTCCTGGAAGTGAATGTCGATCTGGTTACACAAGGAGATCATGTTGTCCAGATCAGCGGGGATGGTTCTACCCACTAATTCATCCTTCACTCTGTCAGAGAGGCCATGTAAGAAGGTTGCAACTAAGGCATCGTTGTTCCAGTTCAGCTCAGCAGACAGAATACGAAAATGGAGAGCATACTGGCCTACAGAAAAAGACTCCTGGCAGAGGTGTAAAAGGCTTCTGAAGAGACATGGCCTGGTTCCTCGAAGATGTTACGAAAGAGTTTCAATAAACTAGACAGCCTAGAAACCATGGGGTCACTCTTCTCCCACAGAGAGGCAGCCCAGGCTAAAGCCTCGCTGGACAGGAGAGAAATAATGTAGGCCACCTTCGCCCGATCAGATGGGAATTTTTGAGGCTGAAGCTCAAAATGAATGGTGCATTGGCTGAGGAACCCCCTGCAGGACTTAGAGTCCCCAGTGTAATGGGACTGAGCCGGTAACTGCAAAGGGTTCGCGGCTGAGGGCATGACTGGAACAGCAGGTTGCGGTTGAGGTTGTTGAGCCGAGGTCCTAAGGAAGACTGAAGCTGCTCAAAGCAGGAATCCAGATGCTGAAGGAATCGCATTACCTGGGTCTCATTAGACTCCTGGGTCTCAAGTCGGAGGGCTATGCCCTGCAGCGAATCATTGGCGGGTAGGGGCACATCAGCCAGGTCCATGGCCTACCAATCTCTCAGGTCACCTAGGGTCAGGTGACAGATGCGCCTTGCTGGGGTACAAATCACACCGCTGAAGTGTGAAGCGCACCGCTAAGGTTGTGAACCCTTGGCTGACTGTTGGGACCCTGGCATAGATTGCACAGGGAGCATAGGTTTTCCCAGGGCATGGAGTCTAAGAGCCAGCAGGTGTTCACCGGGTACTCTGGTGGTGAGGATGGACTTGGCTGCAACTGGATCCAGGTCACGGCCCCCGGGGACCCCCAGCTCATGCTCACAGCAGGCTACAGGTGAAATGCAGAGAAAGCAGCAGTGCAATATATCAAGAGATGGTCAGTGGGAGAGCCAAGAGTCAGGGCTACAAGCAGACAGAAACAGACAGGAGGCAAGCCAAGGTCGGGGTCACTAGCAGACAAGGAAGGTCAAAAAACAAGCCGAGATCGGGGACACTAACAGACAAGGAAGGTCAAAGAGCAAGCCGGGAATTGGTACACTGAAACAAACGAAGAGTATGTGGCAGAAGCAACCACACAAGCCTAACACGCAATAATTGGTCAGCAATGAGGCTACAGCACATGGTCTTAATTAGTGTTTCCTTAATTGGAGACTGGGGTGGAGTTCTACAGAGGGAAGATTACTTAGCACACAGGTGATGATGTTCAGGGCCTCTAACCTGACACAACCAAAGAGGTAAGCAAACAGACAGGACATGAATTGTACTACAGGTTCATGACATCAGCCTCCTGGCTCATGCGTATAGCAGTGCTTCTCAGGCCTTCCACTTCAGGCTCTTGTCTGTCTCCTGCAGACCATTCCCCTGTCAGCATAGTCAGTATAGAGCACAGCTCCTTGCTGCTCTTACACTCATGCTTGGGACTCTCTTCTCCCAGTGTACACCGGCACTCTTTGGCTACTTTAGTGCACACCTGCACTCTCTGGCTTGTCCCTTGCAAGCCTGGACTCCTCAGGAGGGTGGAGCCTAGAACCATAGTCCTGACCCTTCTATCAGGCCCACACACACCTGGTCAATCAGTGTGCTGGCTATCCCTAAATCCTGGCCCCAGGATTGGAAATTTCGTCCCTCCTAGATCACTGAGAAATCTCCAAACTCCAGGCTCCCGACTGGATCTACCAAGCCTGGAAGAA
Source organism: Glandirana rugosa (assembly GCA_018402905.1). NCBI lineage: Eukaryota > Metazoa > Chordata > Amphibia > Anura > Ranidae > Glandirana > Glandirana rugosa. The sequence goes on along the minus strand of BLSH010458670.1, from coordinate 454,170 downwards.
ACTGCCCAAAAAGGGATTCTTCCATATCAAATAGACCTGCCTGGTTGACAATCCTGGGGACTGCACCCCATGACAGAGAACCGCCCTGTCACACTAGATATAATCGTTGATTACCAAATTGACAGCATGACAATGGATTCCCAGAGTACTGTGGGTTGGAGGCAGGGCAGCTGTAAATGTCAACCTTCAGTCTTTAATTTCTGATCTTAACTTTTAAATGAGCCATCCAGTATAGTTTTAGTGACTGCTCATTTAACTCATGTGCTGATGCTTAAGCGTCTGAGGCATATAAACCAAAGATTTTACAGAAAAGCTCTTCAAAAACACAAAAAGTAAATATTAATATGCAAAATGTCATAGTTAGATGACTAAAAACTGTATTTTTAAAGCTAAACTCCAGGAAAAAAATATGTTTTTTTTTTTTTTTTTTTACTTTAGGTTAGTCTAGCTTAGATATCTATCTAAAAGACATCCAAAGGGCTGTTAGGAATGCAAAAAAATCTTAGTTGACTTTGTGACAGATTTACAGTCATCTTTGCTCTTTCAGGCACTGCTGCTATGAATTGCTGTCTTATCTGTGTAGCTACCGTGTCCTAAATAAGGGGCTACTATTTAAAATTAGTTCTGCTTATGCTAGCCAAACTAGCTGATTTATAGTCCACTTGTTAATTTGTGTCACGATCTGGAGTCAGACTCGGGGGCCAGTAGCTATAACAGTGGAGCAGCACCCACGACAAGCGGGACAGATATACAAGCAGGTCATCCTGGCTGATGATATGGGTTCACCTGAGGTGGGGGGTCTAAGTACTAACTTGTATTCACCAGAGCTCCTGATGGAGGAGATAGGTTTTTCTGTTTGTTAGTAACAGATTGTGGTCCTCAAGATCACCCCACCAGGAGGGGAGCAAGCCAGGGTCCAGTAGCAGATATAGTAGGTAGGGATCAAGCAGAAGTGTAGTCAGGAAACAAGCCAAAAGGTCAGTAACAAATGATTTCAGGTTGGGATTAAGCAGAAGCATAGTCAAGGAACAAGCCAAAGGTCAGTAATGAATGGTAGTGAAGATACAGACGACAGTCATAGAGACAAAAGCTAGATATTGGCTGGAAGGGGCACAATAATCTGACAAACAGGAAGTGCAGAGACATGCTTTAATAACGAAGTTCATGGGAAGAGCAAAGAGTTCAAGATTCAAGACAAACAATATTTAAGGCAGGATCAATCAAGGAATTATCCAGAAAACGGTCCAGCATTCCAGGTGGCTCAGCAAACAGAGTCATTGCTAGACACAGCAGAAGTCCCAGATTCAAATCCAGGCCCTGTCAATTTGGTCTGTTCTCTAAATTCAATGGAGCTGTGGTTTCTCCCTTCTGCTAGTAGGTGTCACTAGTACTTCTGGTATTAGTATGAGAAACTGCAGTAAAACTGACTTATGAATCTTCATGCTTTTCCTAGCCAACCAGTAGGAGATTTATGGCCACTGGCTCATGCTGAGGGAAAGTATAAATATTTGGGGAGAGCCAAGTGATCATTCTCTTCCACCCAGGTTATGGCCTGGGGTGAGTGTGTACGTAGCATGAGAGTGATTAGGCCTGAGGACTACAGATGTATTTGAAGCAGAAAAAGCCTGCCTGTTCAGTGAGTCCCGGTGCTTGAGGCTCGGTGGTCTGGGAGCCCGACTAAGGACAAGAGAGGAACAGATGATGTCTGAAATGACGTACCAGAGGACACATGAAGTCCTGGGTGAGGAACTTGTGGCGTGCCTGGAAAATTATCAAGATGGGATCATCATGGCAACTGCTGCTGCTACTGGAAAGATGTGGTTGCTAATGGAGATAGCTGATACTAAGAAAGTGCAAATTGCTGAAGTCAGCTTAAAGGCTCTTTTCTGTACTGGTGTCTCTTCTTTGTTTATGCTATTGAGTCTTCTGAACTCCCTACTCCTCTCTTCCTGTAGTTTTAGTTTAAGCAATAAACTTCTTTTTGTTTGTATCATAAAGTGGTTTGTGTTCATCTGTTCACATCCCACTATTACCTAAGTAATCTACACCTTGAGGTAAAATGTCAGCCCACCCTATCTCTAGGGGTTACCACCATACTTCCAGGTGTCAGGATGGTGCTACACCAGGTTTTGTACAGTGCAATAGTAGCATTTTCATGCTCTGCCCTTTCCCTTTCCCTCTCCCTCACCCATTGATAAAAGGCATTTTGTAATTGGAGAAGGGGGGAGAGAGGGGCAGATGAACATATCCAACAACTTGGAGGTGAGGCTGTTAAGAAATTAACTTCATCTTACACCACCACCAACTGAAGATGATCTCTTGCAAGCCAGTAGCACTATGTCTTCTAGCTACAAAACTGTAACATTTGCTGCCTACACCAAAAAAAATAAATAAAAAATAGACAGATACTGTAGATAAGCTGCCAATAAAAAAAGAAAAATTATAGAAAGACAGATATGCATTTCTGTGTAAGAGAACTTTATTTTTACTTTAGAGATCCATCCTGAGAATTAAGACCCCTCCTCTCCTCCTCATTACACCTTCCCAAGGTTTATTTATTACTCACTGCACCGGAACTGTACACTGATATGTCTTCAGTTTACAGGTCTAAACCAGCCTTAAAGCTGATATATACCCAGTTGCTAAAATATAATATAAACTTTACCATGTTGATGCAGATTTAGAAATTGCTTTCAAATGCTTACATTATACAGCTTTTGGTAAAATAATTCTTGGTGATCTTACCATAAAGTACTTATTCAGGCACTTCTTGTTTTGGGGGATAACAACTGTCTCCCTGCTGTGCTTTTCTGTTGTCAACCTGTCACATGTACCCCTTGAAGAAAATGAAAGCAGCCATGCCGACATCCTGTGCAGGCATGGTTCACCATTTGTGCTTGAAAATAATGATCTCGGCGTGGCAACCTTTTAGACACCTAAAATACTCAGTGCCACATTGGCCTGATATAACAGTGTTGGGTAGTAATTTTACAATAGTCTACAAGTGACTATACATATATCTAAACTGCGGCCTAGCATCGCTGCACAATACGATTGCCCAACACTGTACATATCTAGGATCCAAATAAGGGCGATGATATACCTGGGCAGCTACTAATGTCCGTTGCACTCCTACTAAGTAGATTGTGAATCTAGAGGGAGGGTGAGTTTGGGCAATATATGGTTGATATATATGTGATGTGTTGGCACTCTGTGAGTGAGGGGCGGGTTAATGTATTCAATTCTCTGATCGTCCAGCACTAGGACCCAGCCTCTTGGACTGGATGCCTGGGCGGGTTGTGCGCACATGTGCGGCGCATGCGCAGTATGACGGTGGCCGTGTCGGGTGATGTCAGATGCCTCTGACGAATGATCCCGACAGGGGCATACAAATGCAGCCCGTTCAGATCACTATAGCAGATGCCTACCCGGGGGATGGACGTCCCAGGACTATAGCCGCACAGATCACGCTGGCACTCTCACGCCACTAACAGGACTGAGGGGGCATTCCAGCGCCATTATTTCTAGTTATACACTGTAGGTACCTTATACCCCCGTATGTACAGTTGTGTTCAAAATTATTCAACCCCCAATGCTGTAAATGGTTTTAGGGAATTTAGTGTACATTTGTAATTGTATTCTGAATGAAATCCTACAAGGACTTCTTAAAGAACCATATGCAACTAAAATGACATCAATTAGTTTTGTAATACAGTAGTAAATGTTTCTTTTGTGAATTCTTCATTGACATAATTTTTCAACCCCTTAAAGACTACCACTCTGAAGAACAAAGGTTCAATGAAGTGTTTTCAATCAGGCATTGAAAACACCTGTGGATATCAGGGAGCAGCAATAAAGCCTAATAAGCACCAATTAGGCAGCTTTAAAATGACTGTGATGCTCAGCTCCTCCTAGACATTTACTGGTGTGGTTACAAACATGGTGAGGTCAAGAGAATGGTCCAGGAAGACAAGAGGAAGGACCTGGTAAGAGAACTGGAGTGGTACAAACATTGGTGTGGTCATTTACAGATCC
>BLSH010458670.1:427448-440499 GCA_018402905.1 Glandirana rugosa | reverse complement strand
TGTCCAGTACACAAGTCCTAAAGGTAATAGTTTTCAGGATTTCCCTCAGATGAATCAGCTGTGGTAATTACTAAGGCAGTGAAACTGATCAAATCACCTGTGCAAAATAATGGAAATCCTGAACACATGACCTGTTGGTGGGCCTTGAGGACAGGGCTGGGGAACACTACTATAAGGGACAGATTATTGTTCTAAAATCATTGCCTACTCCTATAGGGTAAGGTTCCTGCTGTTGCTGTAAGGGACAGATTATTGTTCTAAAATCATCCCCTACTCCTATAGGGTCAGGTTCCTGCTGTTGCTGTAAGGGACAGATTATTATTCTAAAATCATCGCCTACTCCTATAGGGTCAGGTTCCTGCTGTTGCTGTAAGGGACAGATTATTGTTCTAAAATCATCGCCTACTCCTATAGGGTCAGGTTCCTGCTGTTGCCGTAAGGGTCAGATTATTGTTCTAAAATCATTGCCTACTCCTATAGGGTCAGGTTCCTGCTGTTGCTGTAAGGGTCAGATTAGTGTTCTAAAATCATCGCCTACTCCTATAGGGTCAGGTTCCTGCCGTTGCTGTAAGGGACAGATTATTGTTCTAAAATCATCACCTACTCCTATAGGGTCAGGTTCCTGCTGTTGCAGTAAGGGACAGATTAGTGTTCTAAAATCATCGCCTACTCCTATAGGGTCAGGTTCCTGCTGTTGCTGTAAGGGACAGATTATTGTTCTAAAATCATCGCCTACTCCTATAGGGTCAGGTTCCTGCTGTTGCTGTAAGGGACAGATTATTGTTCTAAAATCCTCCACCACCGCCACTTCCACCTAAATTGCCGCGGTCACGGCCTAGTCAACCTCTAGGCTCCTACTCCACATCCACCCCCTTCCCATTTTTATTTTTTTTTATTTGATTTTAAGTTATTTTCCCTATCCCCATTTTTTTGTAGGGCATTTGTCCTACTCTTACCCCCATTTTACTTCCTTTTGTAGCCCTCTAGCACTTGCCAGGACTTTTTTACAGCCATTTTTGTGCCGAAAAGTTCAGGTCCCCATTGACTTCAATGGGGTTCGGGGTCCGGGGTCAAGTTCGGGTCAAGTCCGGTACTGAACCCAAACTTTTTCGCGAAGTTCGGCCGTACCCGCCGAACCCGAACATCCAGGTGTCCGCTCAACTCTAGAAGTGAGCTCTCTCGTTTAAATGATGCACTATGTACTTAGCTAGGAATACTCTGTTAGAGAGCAGAGGATATGATGCAATCACTCTTCTGTTTATACTACATTTCCCATCAGGCTTTGCACATTTCAATGAATGTGGGAGGTACAGTAGCCTGTACATGTAAATGTGAACACGCCCACTTCAACACGAATCACACCCCTCATTCTGCAGCCAGGCCCACTAACCAGTGACACACAACATTTCTTCTCTCTCCTCCAGGCACAACAGGAGATAAACATACTGCCCTTACTTTTTTAATCATTACTGATCTGCACACACATCCCATAATAAAATATTATACACACTATACTCTGATGTAATTGAGATCTTTCTAGCAGCAATCAGTGCTGGTTTGTTGTATGAGAACATCCCCAGCCACACCACAGAAAGAGCCGGGAGGTTTTACATCAGCATGGGGGGCAAGTAAATGTCAGCATGAGAAAAAACAAAGCAGTGCTAACTTACTAATCAATACAACAATAATGGTGGAACCCTCCAATGTATGGAAATCTCAATAATCTTCAATATTACCACAATACCGGCCTACGTGATATGTAACATCACTAGAGTTGAGCGAACACCTGGACGTTAGGGTTCCGCGGGTTCGGCCAATCTTTCCGGAAATGTTCTGGTTCGGCACCAAATGTCATCCAAACTTTACCCCGAACCCCATTGAATTCAATTGGGACCCGAACTTTTCGGCAAAAAAAAAAGTAAAAAAGTCCTGGAAAGTGCTAGAGGGCTGCAAAAGGAAGAAAAATGGGAGATGTGATGTTATTAGATCTGCAATCTGTCCCTTAAGATCGTTCTATAATGCAGGATGAGAGATCATTCTGTAATCAGATCTCTCTGTAATGCAGGATGAGATGTTATAGATCTACAATCTGTCCCTCAAAGCAGTAGTAGTAATCTCTACCTAGTTATTAGATCTGCAATCTGTCCCTCACAATCTGTCCTTCACAATCTGTCCCTCACAGCGCCGGCAGCATCCTCTCCCTACACTAACCTAAGAGCATATGACATGCAGCACTGTAGAGGCTGGGTCACATGATGCACTGGCCAATCACAGCCATGCCGTTAGTAGGCATGACTGTGATGGCTTCTAGGGAAAACCAGTGAAACGCTTGTTGATTGGCTGCCCTGCAGCTATTCAACATGCGTGATCAAATACCAGAACCCAGAACCCAAACCCGGACTTTTTCTCAAATGTTCGGGTCTGGGTTCGGATCACGGACACCCGATAGTTCGGTACGGACCCGAACGTTACAGTCCGAGTTCACTCAACTCTGAACATCACATATAACACCGAAAATAAGACATAAAAATTAAACTTTGCAAGGATGGTGGAAACCCCTCCTACAGATATTTGGTGTTTACTGCTTATCAGTGCAGCCTCATCAGTGCCCACAAGTGCAGTTTATCAGTGCCCATAAGTGCGTTCTCATCAGTGCCCATCAGCGCGGCTGATCTGTGCTCATCAGTGTGGTCATACCAGTGCCCACCAATGCCGCTTATTAGTGCGGTCATACCAGTGCTGCTTATCAGTGTCCACTAGTGCCTCTTATCAGTGCCCAGTGCTGCTTATCAGTCCCCCCCCTGTGCTGCTTATCATTGCCCATTGCGGCTTATCAATGCGGCATATCAGTGCCCATTGCTGCTTATCAGTGTCCATCAGTGCAGGTATACCAGTGCCGCTTATCAGTGCACAGTGCCACGTATTGCCCATTGCCGCTTATCAGTGCCGGTCATCATGCCCCACCAGTTCCGCTCATCATGGCCCACCAGTGCCGCTCATCACTGCCCACCAGTGCCGCTTATTAGTGCCAACCAGTGCCGCTCATTGGTGCCCACCAGTGCCACTCATTGGTGCCCCCCAGTGCCACTCATCGGTGCCTACCAGTGCCGCTCATCAGTGCCCACCAGTGCCGCTCATTAGTGCCCACCAGTGCCACTCATCAGTGCCCACCAGTGCCGCTCATCATTGCCCACCAGTGCCGCTCATCATTGCCCACCAGTGCCGCTCATCATTGCCCACCAGTGCCGCTCATCAGAGTGGAGGAAGAGGAGGAGAGAAAGGGATCAGTGTTTTCACATAACAGACATTCCAGGCATACCAAGAATTCCTGGCATGCCTGCTACACTGCTGTAGATCGGTGAAGATCAGTGTTTTCACATAGCATGCATACCAGGAATTCCTGGTATTCCTGGAATGTCTGTTATGTGAAAACACTGATCTTTCTCTACCTATCCCCGCATTAGAACAGCGCACTCTGCGCTGTCTATTACAATGCAGCGATGGGGATCACAGGTTACAGCAGTGTAGCAGGCATGCCAGGAATTTCTGGTATGCCTGGAATGTCTGTTATGTGAAAACACCGCTCCCTTTCTCTCCCCCTATCCCCGCATTGTAATAGCACAGTGCACAGTGTTCCAATGCGGGGATAGGAGGAGAGAAAGAGCAGTGTTTTCACACAGACATACCAGGCATACCAGAAATTCCTGGCATAGCTGAGATTGCCGCTCTCTTGATGAGAGGGTGGGCAGGGGCTGTGCTGGCAGGGAGGGGGAGGAGGGAGCAGAGGAGGAGAGTAAACCACCTCTATGGGTGGCACAGACCAGGGGCTGTGAGATCCCCTCTGCCCACTACAGTGACCAGGGCAGGAAATACAAGTCCCTGCTCCCTGTTAGAAAAAATACAAGTGGGCGTGTCAGACCTCTGCTGGCACTACAGGATGGAGAGGCTACAGCGGTCGTGCAAACAGGAAATCACAGAGGAAAAACATTTTTTCAGCAAGTTTAGAAGGCTATTGCAGAGGAACTACAGAGCTCAACAGAAGATGGATGGCATAGTTGGTGAAGGTAGGAGATCAGCAACAAGGACATGGAAAAAAGTTTTTTCAAAGAGTTTTGCTCTAAATACATCAAGGGGGTGAATGGTTCATGAGAAGGCAGTTTTTTTCAATATGAAACCAAAATCAAGAACATGGGGACATGACCTCAATCTAACTGGAGGGAAGTTCAAAAATAGTGTTGTTTTACTGAAAGGGTGGTTGATGATTGGAATAAACTACCAACAGAGGTAGTGAGACAGTCAACAGTAAATGGCTTTGAACATGCTTGGGATAAACATTGATCTATAGTCAGACAATAAAGTTAATGAAAAGAAAAACAGAACAAAATAAAACAAAAAAAAAAAAAAACAAAACAAAAAAGGGCAGACTCGACTGACTACTCTGACTACGACTGACCGTTTTCTGCAGTCACTTTTCTATGTTGCTCATGCACAGAAACATGTGTGATGCTAAAGACTCATTGGCAACTGTAGAGAGTGGGAATCTTTGGTAGAAAGCAGGAAACACATTTTTTTTTGTTTACTATAGCAATCGAGTCACTTTAAGTATCAACACCTGGGTGTCAAAAGAGGATGCTTGGAATACATTGCTAACATCTGCAGTACACTCTGTGATGTCAAAAACAGAAGGAGGTTATTGATCCCAATGGCTGTTCTGCCTTCCGGGACATTTGAACATTTACTAGGTGAGTAAATATACATTAAATTGTGCAGAGCGTCTTGCAGATTTTTTTGATTTAATGTGGAAGTGAAAACACTCTTCTAAACTAAAAGGTAGGCTCTGTTTTTAGACATTACCACATCACCATGTATAATAGAAATTGGAGTACCCCCAAGATCAGAAGACTCTTTCTTCCTAATTGATTCCTATACATTACAGTGCCATGAAAAAGTATTCATACCCCTTGACATTTTTCACATTTTGTCATGTTACATCCAAAATCCTAAATGTGTTTTATTGGGATTTTATATGATAGACCAACACAATGTGACACATAATTGTGAAGTCGAAGGAAAATGATAAATGTTATTCAAGTTTTTAAAAAAAAAAAAAAAATCTGAAAAGCCTGGCGTGCATTTGTATTCAGCCCCCTTTACACTGATACCCCTGACAGTAATCTAGTGGAACCAATTGCCTTCAGAAGTCAACTAATTAGTAAATAGAGTCCACCTGTGTGTAATTTAATATAAGTAAAAATACAGCTGTCCTTAGTGAGCAAACAACATCATGAAGGCCAAGGAACACACCAGACAGGTCAGGTATAAAGTTGTGGAGAAGTTTAAAGCAGCGTTAGGTTATAAAAAAAATATTCCAAGCTTTGAACATCTCACAGAGCACTGTTCAATCCATCATCTGAAAATGGAAAGAGTATGGCACAACTGCAAACCTACCAAGACATGGCTGCCCACCTAAACTGGCAGGCTGGGCAAGGAAAGCATTAATCAGAGAAGCAGCCAAGAGGCCCATAGTAACTCTGGAAGAGCTGCAGAGATCCACAGATCAGGTGGGAGAATCTGTCCGCAGGACAACTGTTTGTCGTACACTCCACAAATCTGGCCTTTATGGAAGAGTGGCAAGAAGAAAGCCATTGTTGAAAGAAAGCCATAAGAAGTCCTGTTTGCAGTTTGCAAGAAGCCATGTGGGGAACACAGCAAACATGTGGAATAAGGTACTCTGGTCAGATGAGACCAAAATTGAACTTTTTGACCTAAAAGCAAAATACCGTGTGGCAGAAAACTAACTCTGCACATCACCCTGAACACACCATCCCGAGCCAAATACAGGGCAATCTTAGAAGAAAACCTGTTAGAGTCTGCAAAAGACTTGAGACTGGGGCGGAGAATCCCCTTCCAGCAGAAGAAAGACCCTAAACATACAGCCAGAGCTACAATGGAAGGGTTTAGATCAAAGCATATTCATGCGTTAGAATGGCCCAGTCAAAGTCTAGACCTAAATGCAATTAAGAATCTGTGGCAAGACCTGACAATTGCTGTTCACGGACACTCTCCATTCAATCTGACAGAGCTTGAGCCATTTTGCAAAGAAGAATGGGCAAAAATGTCACTCTCTAGATATGCAAAGCTGGTAGAGATATATTCAAAAAGACTTACAGCTGTAATTGCAGCGAAAGGTGGTTCTGCAAAATATTGACTCAGGGGGGCTGAATACAAATGCATGCCACATGATCCAGATACTTATTTGTAAAACATTTTGAAAGCCATTTATCATTTTCCTCCAACTTCACAATTATGTACCACTTTGTGTTGGTCTATAACATAAAATCCCAATAAAATGCATTTACGTTTTTGGTTGTAACATGACAAAATGTGGAAAATGATAAGGGATTTGAATACTTTTTCAAGGCACTGTATATATTATATATATATGTAGCATTCCTCCCCTCAGGATGGTCTAGAATGACCCTCAAAGTAATGTGAAAGGCTAGCATCTAACTTGCTAGGCATTAATCATTACCTTACTGTGGGGTACACAGACCACTGGAAGCCAATGAATTCATTGCTGAACTCAGTTTAAGGAGAGAGGGCTAGGGGTGCAGGATACTCAAAATAACAAATAGCTCCTTTGAGTGCTCCTTTGAGACACTCTCCAGCAGGGTCACTGATAAGGGGTTCCCTTCTGTGGGACTTAGGCCCCATCAGCTCAACAGGAGCTCCCGGGCAACTAACAAGCAGAGGGAAGGGGATTGCGTACAGGGAGGGTGATCACTGGGGTGGGAGGAAGGGCAATTACTGAAAGCTGGCTTCTCCTCCCTTCCCTTGCACCAGCTTTCTACTCTTACAGGGGGAAAAACACAGGGGATCAGTTTCAATAATGCTCCCCCCCTCCCAAACCGATCACCCTTCCTGTCCAGGGTCTGAGTCTTCCTGCTGCCCAGGCCCCCCGTGTGCCCCTTTCCCCCTACAGTGCTAATGACTTCCCCTCCTCCCTCTCCCGCTGGAGGTTGGGGGCATACAGGGGGGTCCTTTCAGGATAGAGGGTTGGGGGGGAGCAGTAAATATATTCTATTTACTGGTCTCTTCCTTTCCTGAATGAACACAGTGAGTGCTCAATACTGATCACTCACTGTCCAGCCCCTGCATCCCCATAGCGTAACAGACTGCACAGTTCTAGCCGCATACCAAAAAAGGCACTGATCCACACTGTATAGGCCATAGCGGCCATGTGAATGAGTTGCAAGACCTGATTTACACACAGAGCTATAGTTATTAACTTCTTACAGTTTTATTATTTAGACTGGCGAGTTTGGATTTTCTGGCTGACTGACTATTTTTTTTAGTTAGATAAGGTTGCACTGGCAGAAGCATCTGTTCTCTGGCCCTCCTCCATAGGCAGAAACATGGACATTTAGTTAATAGGAGTATGAGTGACTGTGCAAAGGGATGATGCAGGTCAGATAATAACTATAAAACTGATTGCTAAAGTGTTTGTATGTAACTTATGAATGAGGGTTGAATTTTAACTATGAGATAAGAATATTGCCAGAAAGCATATATTTTAAAATAATGATTAATAAACATTAACTAATATAGAGTAAAAGTATATCCCCCATTAAAAAAACATTTACATTATCCGAGCAGTAATCTTTTCAGCTACTGGATTTATCATTATCATTGCCTAGCAACAAGTTCTGCTATTGTGTCAGATATGCTCTATTTAAATGTATTAATCTGACTTCATTATTATAAAACATGCCTTTTATTCTTTATGTTCATTTCTCATGAATCAAGATCATCTTAATTTTTCTAATTTAGAATTGTTGCAAGATTGTGGTGTTATTAAAAGCAATTCTCTGGCTGTCATAAAGTTCTGACACACATGAGAGGTATTCTGGTACCCATGAATTTGGCCCACAACTGCTGGCTGGCAAGTGCCTATGTTTTGGATGCAAACAGATTTTTTTAGGCCTGTGTGTTATTCTTTCTTTAAAGTATGGATCTAGATTATTTACAGTACATATTATCAGAAACATCCCTTAAGTGATTTTGCCAAGCTGGGCACTGGGCAATCATCTTTGACCTACTTTCCCTTCTGCATCTGGTCACATATTGGGTGCTTTTGTATTTATGTGCTTTCCTTACTGTGCACCCATTACTGTTGTTGCTATACTCCTGGCTGCTCCCTCTCCTGTAATTATCTTTGTTATTTCATGTATGCCAGGCAACATTTTATGTGTCCCAACATTAGCATGGACATCAATTAGTGTGGTCAGGTGCCAGATGAACTCCAAATGGGTCCATACTTCATTAGGCACACCAACAGTTGCTGTTGCTCAGGTTTGCTTCTGTGTGATAATATATCCATTTCATATCGGTGTTTCATTGAATCCTGTGCTCAGATAGTTTACTGTTAATCATTTCAATTCCTAATTCTGGTTCCTATTTCCTGTTTTCCCAGTCCTATCTCTTAGTCCTCTGACTCCTGGTTCATTCCTGCACTGAGTTTGTCTAGCCCTGCCATCTTCCCAAGCCCTGCTTCCCCTTACTTTTTTTACTCCTTTGATTCTAAACACTTGAACGTACTGAGCTTTGTAATACTTGCATTGTTGTGTTCCTGACTATATCTCTTCTTCAAACTCTGGAATTGATGCTTGGTTCTAGTTGCAATTGACAAACCTCACCTTGAATATGTTTCTGGATCTCTTTAGGCAACGAGACTTCTTGGCTGGATACAATATCCGTTTGTCTGGTTACTTCATATTTTCTAACTCATCCTTGCCGGGGAATATCCTCTTTGTTTAGAGACCTGATCATCAAGTGGTTCGATTGTTAGGGTCATCAGAGTGACATAAGGCAATATCAAAAGGTGGCTGAAATAGGTGAATCATGCCGCAGCAATAGTTATCTGGTCAAAAAGGCTAAGCTCACCTTTTTGTGCAACATTTCAGTTTTCATAATAAATAGAAGTGTTTTCCCATGCCATGCTTGGCTAAGCCATCCCAATGTGCTTTTTTCTCAATTACCTTAGCCACGGGAGGTTTAAAGTCAGTTTATTTGTATTTTTGAAAATATTTTCAGATTCCATCACTTCCTTAGATTCCACTTCCTGTTAAGTCATCTCCCAGAAGCCTTCACTTCCATGTTGTATCACAGAAGAGGGTGTGATATGATGTGTTCACCGCTCTGGACCACACCTCCCTCATTACAATACCACTTTCCACCCAGTTCCTATACAATCTGATTGTACAATCTCCTTTAGATATCCCATCAGCTATGTAGTGCAAGGACCTGTCCAATTTGATACAAATTGAATGGATTGTTCAGGTGTGTCCTTCAACTCCACAGCTCTGGTAAATCTAAAGGAAATTGTACAGAGATGATACAATCCAATTGCATAGTGTATGGCCATCTTTATAGAAGTATATAGGGAGTGGACAAAGAAACTTAGTTGTCACAGTTGACCTCATTCACATCTCCACATAAGAAAACTCACATTCCCGCATGCGTTTGTTTTGGGTGTTTTGGAGCATTTTCATTCATCACCCATAGGGCAGCCCATTCACTTGAATGGGCTGCCCTACATGCAACAATCGCCCCAGAGAAGCTCCAGAACTTTTTTTAGAGCAGGGCACGGTGCGTTTCTACAATTTTGATGTGTTTCCCACACTTGGGGAGCCTTTAACATGTAACAACAACACAAGCACGATGCATATTGACAGCATTCCTGAAACACATGGCAAAGCACACATTTTCTGGTTTGCTATGCGTCTGTAAACACACAGATGTGAATAGAACCTCATTGTTCTTGTGTAAATGCACTAGTTTCACTTTCAGGCCCTATTCACATCTAGAGTAGTGGGAGCGCATGTGTTTTGGCTCGTTTTGCCAGTGACACACATAGGGCAGTCTGTTGACTTTAATGGGCTGCGCTACATGTGGCAAAGTAGCTCATGGGACATTTTGGCGTGGAACGAGTTGCACATTTTATTGCATTTGTCACCTGTTTTTTCATGTGGCAAATGTATGTTTGTTTCTGTGTTTGATGTGCAGTTAACAATTAATGAAAGTGCAACTAGGTAATTTTTGGTGTATAAATGTAGACATACACTATACAATATGATTGTACAATCTCTGTACAATCTCCTTAGATTTCCTAAAACTATATAATAGGAGGACACACCATTACCCTGTATCCAATCAGGCAGGCCCTTGCACTACATCAGGGGTGTCCCGTGGACTGCATGCGGTCCCAGGGAATTTTAGCAAGCAGCCTGAGCTCATTTTAAGGAATGCTGAGGAAGCCAGGCACATGTACATGTGGAGAAATAGTTGGGTTGCTGTGAAAATTTAGTTGACGTGTGAAGGTGTGCTAATGGAGTTAGCTGGCAAAACTTCTTCCTGTGTCTTACTGGTTAATCTGTCTACAAAGGAGTAGGGATGGGAAAATGGTTCGACACGAGCATGAGTTCGGGCTGCACATTGGCTATTTGCCCGTTCACTGAACAACCAAATTATTAGAGAGTTCAACCTTTTGTTTGACCTGATGAATGACCACAATGCACTGCGCTGCCGCACAGTAAATTGAAAGCCCTGATTGGCTGAAGCAGTGAAAGCTTCAACCAATCAGGACACAGAGCACTGTAAGAGCCATAATAGGGACAGTTCAGATAGTGTGATTGTAGTGTATTGACCACCATTCATCTTTACATTAGTGTGCATCTAGGGACAGTTCAGATAGTGTCAGTGTAGTGACCGTTAAACACTGTATATTTCATTGTGTTACTGCAAGTTTAATGCTATATAGTTCTGTGCATTACTGCAAGTATAACGCCATATATTTCATTGCATTACTGCAAGTTTAACGCCATATATTTCCTTGCATTACTGCAAATTTAACGCCATATAGTTCTGTGTATTATTGCACGTTTGACGCAGTATATTGCAGTATATTGTAGTGTATCCGTGGAGTGTGTCTGTGTAGTGCGTACTCAAATTAAAGTGTACACCACTTTTCATTTTTTAAAATGCATCCACGTACACATTTACACATCTTTATTACATTTGGTTAATAAGCACCCCCCCCATCATGTTTGGGAGGACAACAAGGAGAGGCAGATGTTCCCAGGGCACTGTAAGGCGTCCAGCAGCATATGTGTCCACAGGGAAAGGTGGATGTGGTCAGTCCAGGGCAACATTTACTCTGTTTAGTGATGTTGCCCGTGCTATCCAGCCACAGCATGCAGAGGAGGTGGTGGACTGGCTTACTAAGCCGTCCTCATCCTCTGTCACCCAAGCAGAGACTAGTACGCATTCCCCTGCAGCTGCCAGAGTGGCTAAATCTGCCTCTTTGTCCCCAGCTATTCCTGCCATAGCCCCAGCATCAGGCATGGAGGAGTCAGCGGAGTTATTTAAACACAGCGTCAGCCACTTGCTCCTTGACGATGCACAGCCATTACTCGATTCAGATGTTGGTTCTGAGGTTGAGGAAGGCAGGAACATGAGCCTACAGAGAGGGGAGAACACTGGTACACAAATTGGCATTCATGTTCCCCCAGCCGCCAATTTGTCTCCAGTGGCAATGAGGATGGAGGAGATGATTAGGATGATGATGAGGTCACTGACGTGACTTGGGTGCCAGTCAGAGCAGAGGAGGAAAGTGAAGGTGAGGCACAACCCCAATGAGGCAGCCATCATGGAAGACCAGAGAGCAGCCACCCTATTGCATCACATTATGGAGCTGTTATCTCCCGGACCACTTCCACAGCTCAGCTGTCTAGGCCTTTTTTAGTACATATGCAGCCGATCGCACTGTTGCTATTTGCAAAGTTTGTCTCAAGCACATCAAATGTGGCAAAAACACCAGCCATTTGGGTACCACATGCTTGACAAGGCAATTAACCTCGCACCACTCAGCCCATTGGCAAGAGCACTTAAAAGCCACACAAAAGGGGCATAGATCTGTCCCTCCTCCTCCTTACTCACCTCAGTTTGCCCCGCTATACCTCCTCATGACTTGTCAGTAGCCTCCACTGGCCGGGTGTGATGGTATAGCGCAGGGTGTCCCAGGTCCTTGCAGCACATCTGCCAGCAGTACACCATCAGCTGTAGACTATAGCCAGTACATTTCTCTGCCACATCTGCTGCAAGGAAAAAAAATACAGTCCTTGCCATCCACATGCCCAGCATCTAAATGCAAGCTTGTCAAAGCTGTTGGCTCTCCAACTTCTGCCTTTCCACCTGGTGCATTCTGCCCCCTTACATGAATTTGCAGAATATGCTGTATCACAATGGCAGCTTACCAGTCACTATTTCTTTTCACGTAACGCCATTCCATCTCTCTACCATCACATGGAAGCAATGTTGTGGCAATGTTGGGCAAGGCAGACAGCTGCAAAGACCATGTTATTGCTGACACATGGTTCAGCAAGTATGGACAGGGACAATATACTTTGCTCACAGCACACTGGGTAACTCTGCTTGCAACTCGGAAGAATGCAGGACAGGGCTCAGTGCTGTAGCTTGTTGTTCCCCCCGTCTCCATACAGGTGGTGATGATGTGAGATTTGTCAGCTCTAACCCCTCCTCCTCCATGCGCTCCTCTGCTGAATTGTCCTATGAATCTCAAGTACCTCCTAAGCGCTTAACCACTTCCCGACCGCCGTATGCAGAATGATGGCCGGGAAGTGGCTGAGTTATCCTGACTGGACGTCATATGACGTCCTCAGGATAACAAGCCGCCGCGCGCCCGGGGGGGCGCGCATCGCGGCGATCGGTGGTGTGGGGGGTCAGTCTGACCCCCCGCAATGCCGATCTCGGTAAAGTGCTTCGGTCCGAAGCACTTTACCATGTGACCAGCCGTGACCAATCACGGCTGGTCACAGTGTAATACAGGAAAGCCGTTTATCGGCTTTCCTGTACTCAGGTCTGCAGACCTGATGAGGGGAGAGCCGATCGGCTGCATCCCTGACAGGGAGGGTTTGTGCTGATGATTTATCAGCACAGCCCTCCCTCGGATCGCCACCCTAGACCACCAGGG
>BLSH010458670.1:388361-422252 GCA_018402905.1 Glandirana rugosa | reverse complement strand
CAGGCAGGCTGCACTGCCACGGTCACGGCCTAGTCAACCTCTAGGCTCCTACTCCACATCCACCCCCCTTCCCATTTTTTTACTTGATTTTAATTTATTTTCCCTATTCCCATTTATTTGTAAGGCACTTGCCCTAGTTTGAAGATGATTTTAGAACAGTTATATGGCTTCTACCGTTAATTAATACTTTTCAGACACAGTTTGAAGATGATCCACATTCACCTCCATTTTTGCTTTTTTTATGTTTTTATTTTTTTTAAAAATATTTAAAGTTATTTCCCTGTCCCCATTTTTTTGTAGGGCACTTGCCCTACCCTTACCCCCATTTTACTTCCTTTTGCAGCCCTCTAGGGCTTTCCAGGACTTTGTTACAGCCATTTTTGTGCCTAAAAGTTCGGGTCCCCATTGATTTCAATGGGGTTCGTTGTCGGTGCGATCGTTCGGGTTCCGTCCGACTTTGTCGGACGGACCAGCAGAACCCGAACTTCCAGAGGTTCGCTCAACTCTAGTTAGGGGCAGCTACCATCTTCACTTAGCTTGACTTGCGGGGAGCCTACAACTTCATTTGTATCCGGGAAGGAGATGAATGGAAGATAGCACTCCTCACACGCTTTGGTCCTTACAAATATCTGCCCTTTGGTCTATGCCACGCCCCTGCGACCTTCCAGCATTTCATAAATGACGTATTCCGGGACTTCCTCGACCTCGATCATCTATTTGGATGATATTTTAATCTTCTCTTCTTCCCTCGAGGAGCACCGTATCCATGTCACCAAACTTCTGGGTCGGCTCCGGCAACATGGCCTGTACGCGAAAGCAGAGAAGTGTTCCTTTGAGCAACCTAGCATGCATTTTCTGGGACTGATCATCTCTGTTACGGGCATCCATATGGACCCTCAAAAAGTCTCCACTATTCTGGAATGGCCCGCAGCGACAGACAGAAAGGGAGTTCAGAGGTTTGTGGGTTTGTGGGCTTCACAAACTTTTATAGAAAGTTCATCAAAGGCTTCTCAGCCATTGTGGAACCAATCACGCAGTTGACCAAACAGAACATCCGGTTCCATTGGTCCCCCGAAGCCCAAACCGCCTTCCAGAAACTCAAGTCCTTGTTCACCTCCGCTCCCATCCTGAGGCACCCAGACCCAGTACTACCATACGTCCTAGAGGTGGATGCCTCAGAAACTGCAGTAAGGGCCATCCTCTCCCAGCACCAAGGCACCAAGGCCTTGCTCCACCCAGTAGCTGTCGGCACCAGAGAGAAACTACGACGTGGGGGATAGGGAACTGCTGGCCATCAAGTCGGCTCTAGAGGAATGGCAGTACCTGCTCGAAGGAGCAGCAAACCCTATTCTTATTTACACAGACCCCAAAAACCTGGAGAACCCCAGGACGGCCAAGAGACTGAAACCCGCTGGGCCCTCTTCTTCTCCAGGTTCCACTTCCACCTGACTTATCAGCCAGGATCAAAAAACGGCAAGCCTGACACTCTCTCCAGGATGTTCTCTGAGCCAGGAAATGCCACTCCACCTGACACTATACTCACAGCAAGGAACTTCCTGCTGACCAATGAGGACGTGTTGTCCCCAAATATGGCGAGACCTGGCTGGATCCGCTAACCCCAGCGACACCAGACTGACCGTCAAGGACGGCCTATGGTGGTTCGGTCACAAACTGTTTGTGCCGGTAAGCCTACGCCTCAGGGTCCTAGGTCTCTGCCACAACCACAGTTTGGCTCACGAAAAACAGCCGAGCTTCTAACCCGATCCTTCTGGTGGCCGAATGTTAGAGAAGACTGTAAGAAATATGTCAGTGCCTGTCCCATTTGTGCTCAGAATAAAACAGATGAGGCCAAAGCCTGGGGCCTCCTGAACCCTCTTCCGGTACCCGAGAGCCAATGGTTGCAACTGGCTATGGACTTTATTGTAGAATTGCCCCCGTCGGAAGGATACTCCACCATCTTCGTGGTCGTGGACCGCATGACGAAGACGGCACATTTCCTGCCGATGAAGGGGACCCATACAGCGGCCAAGACGGCCAATACCTTCATTAAAGAAATAGTCCGGCTCCACGGAATACCTAGCAATATTGTATGCGATCGTGGGGTCCAATTCATGTCTAAATTCTGGAAGGCTCTGTGTGCAGCTTTGGAAATTGAGCGTGCATTGTCATCTGCTTATCACCTGCAGACTAATGGCCAGACAGAGAGAACAAACCAGACTTTAGAACAGTACCTGCACTGCTTTTCATCATTCTCTCAAAACGATTTGGTTGCACTGCTACCGCTGGCCGAGTTTGCTTACAATATCACCATCCACTTGGCCACCCAGCAGTCCCCATTCTGGGCCAATTATGGGTTTCACCCCACATTCTTGCCTGAGCTGAACATCGAGAGCCCCGTTCCTGCAGCACAGGATATCACAAGCTTCCTTCAGTTTAACAGCAAATTCCTGCAGGAGACCCTATCAAGGACTCAGGAACTGAACAAGGAAGCTTTTGACAAAAGAAGGCGGGTGGAGTAAGAGCTCCAGACGGAAGATCGCGTCTTGCTTGCCCCTTGAAGAAGCTAGGCCCAAGATTCATGGGGCCATTTCCAATCAGGAGGAAAATCAATAGGGTGGCATTTGAATTGGACCTTCCCTCTTCTCTACAGATACACCCGGTCGTCCACGTTTCTCTACTGAAAGCTGTGGTCCCTGACTTGTTTCCAGGACAAAGGACAGGACCGCCAGATCCAATTCTGGTAGACGGGGAGGAGGAGTTTGAGGTGGAAGCCATTTTAGACTGCTGGAGGAGGGCTGGATCTACCCAGTACCTGATAAAGTGGAAAGGGTATGGCCCTGAAGAAAACCCTTGGGAGTCAGAAGAGAACATCCACGCACCTAGATTGATCCAGGCCTTCAGGTGAAACCACCAGGACGGCGGCACCCGTCAAGGCATCCGGAGGCTGCCCCTTGGGGGGGCAATGTTAGGAAAAACACTCAGTTCAGGTGCCCCTTTGCTGTCTACGCGGTGGTGCATGTGCACACGCTCCCATGTGCGAGCACGCGCCAGAAACTGCGCTAAATGGCCCTATTTGAATCTGCACGACCCAGCAGCAAGTGCTGTCCATTCTACAGTGTCTGTGACCTGTGAGCCCCATCTCAAGCCTCTGTTCCTGTGTGACTATCTGTTCCCTGTTTGACCTGGCCCAACCCGACTTGCTGATCTGCTGCCTGCACTGACCCCGGCTTTCCACGACCATCCGATTGTCTGATCCTCCTGTACTTCTGCTGCCAGCCTGATGACAACCCTTGCTTGAACTTGACCATTCTGCCTAACCCATCTGTACTGCACAGCCTGCCCGTTGCCGACCCAGCCTGCATGACCATCCCTCTGATCTGCACGGCCATCTGGATCATCACACCATCACCAGTGACCATCCAGCCCTTGTGCCATCCCACACTCTTGGACTTCCTGCCTGCTCTACCAGGGGTCCCTGAATCAGGTGCTCAAGAGCGGTTGTTCTCTGCACAAGACAGACTCCACCACCGGGACCGTGACAGAGGTGTAGGAAGGGGGGCCATAGAAGAGAGAGAGAGATGGGACCCATGAAACCAAACCAGAGTGAGCCATGACCATGAGTGGGTAAACCAGGAAAGAGATGAAAATCAATACCTGCAAGATTTAGAGACTGTGATCCATGGTGGTGCATGTGAAGCCATGAGTTATGAATACAGGACGCCCGAATCCACCAAGGGTGGCGCCTGATATAGGTGCTGCCCCCTGACCACACTACCAATGTCACGCACGCGGAAGCCGATATCGGCGGGGAGCTCGTCTGCTCGGCAACCAGCGCCCGCCCACCCATAGTGTCCGTGAGCGTGGTTGACCCAGCTGGCGCAGCATCACACAGGATGCCGAGCATACAGCATGGGTGACGTGATGCCGATGTGGAGTGATGCAGGACCAGCCCCCCCGCAAGCCATCCAGCACACAGGGGGTGGAGGGAGCCGTCAGTGCCCATCGCAACTCCCAAGTGTATCCCAGGCGATCCCAGGATAGGTGCAAGATCAGCAAAAGTACAACAGTAACAAAAAGAGGATATAAAGAATGAAAGTAAAAATCTCTAGTGGAGAGTTGGTAAGGCAGATAATTACACTAGGGGAGGTACCAATAGGCCAACCAAGGGCAGGGCTGTGTATATGGGTTGTTGCATGTAGACCCTACGCATGCTTCCATCCCTATTGAATATGAAACAAGGGGGCAAGAAGGGGGGGGAAATTGGGACTTTAAAAGAAGCCATGGCCTGGTAAGGCCGCTTCCATCCCTAACATATATAAACAGCAGTTAATGCAATCCTTCATTGCAATAACTGCTGGTTATATATGTTAGGGATGGAAGCGGCCTTACCAGGCCATGGCATCATTTAAAGTCCCAATTTTTCCCCCCTTGTTTCACATGCAGCAGAGGGCCGTCAACGAGTACCCCTGGCACTTTCTGAGGCATTTAAGCAGAGAAAGACATATGTCAAACAGTAAGCAATGGTTTTCCATCCCCAGAACCCTTGGGAGTAGTACGTGGCTGGGAGGAGGCAGTTTAAGATACTGTAATCCTCAGTGACCCTGAAGAGTCTGCTTCTCATGCCTCTGCAAATTTGTGGTGCATGGGCTCTTTCATGCTTCAAAGCCTGCGAAAGGACCCAAGAATATGTGTCATAAATGAGAAGTATCACTATTGGTTGGCAACCCTCCTTGACCACCGTTATAGGGGTAAAGTCTCAGAACTCATCCTGTCCCCACAGAGAGTGCAGAAGATGAAATCTCTTGAGGACACCTTAAAGAGGAGTTTAACAAATGCTTTTCCTGACTCTGGTAGGTTACAGTGTCGTGGAAAATGTAGTTTTGAGGCTTCTGTTGGTCAAGAGAGGAGCGTTGAAGAAGGCAGCCGCCTAAGTGATGCATCTCTCCATTTTTTTAGTCCTCGCCGCCCAGGGCTGTCAGCTTCTACATCCCATCGGCAGCGTCTGCATCACATGGTGTACGAGGGGCGAAAACAGAGACTGAGAGCTTTCCAGTTAACGATCCACTGACTTACTGGGTCATGAGAAGACTACTGGCCAGAACTTGCTCAGTATGCTATTGAGCTGCTGGGCTGCCCGGCATCCAGCATGCTTTCCGTATGGGAATTCAGTGCTGCTGGAGGGTTTGTTACTGATCATAGTATGCGTCTGTCCACAGACTCCGTGGCCCATCTGACTTTAATCAAAATTAATCAATCCTGTATTACCAGCAGCTATGAAGCCCCTGATGCCAATGTCACCGATTAATTGTTTTTGGGATGTGGAATCTCTGCAGGACTTCTAGGCTGCCTAGCGTTGTGGGTGTTGATTTCATCTGGAAGAATGTTTTTGGTGTAGGTTTCATGGTCACAATTAGCACCCAAATAACAATTTTTCCGCACGTGTTTGACAGGTGCATATTATTGCAAGTTTTCACAGCCAATTCCAAATCCAAGGCCAGTTCTTGCTTTCATCAAGAGTATCTCTATAGGGTTACAGTGTGAAGGCATCACGACACCCAAAAAACAATTTTTCCACACCTGTTTGACAGGTGCATATCATTGCAATTTTTGACACCAAGGCCAATTCTTGCTTTCATCAAGAGTAGCTCTATAGGGTTACGGTGTGAAGGCGTAATCAACACCCAAAATATAATTTTTCAGCACCTGTTTGATAGCTACATCAAATTATATTTTTTTACAGCAAGGCCAATTCTTGCTTTCATCAAACGTACCCCTATTGGGCTACAGCGTGAAGACCAATTTTTCTACACCTGTTTGACAGGTGCATATCATTGCAATTTTTGACAGCAAGGCCAATTCTTGCTTTCTTCAAGAGTACCTCTTACAGGATTACGGTGAGAAGGCGCCACCGACACCGAAAGCCCAATTTTTCCACACCTGTTAATTCTATCCAAAGTCTGCGGAAGAGACACCAGAACTTATCCAAAAAATCTCTAATTTTGTTCCCGGTGCCCTACATTGTGGCCTCATCATACATATTGGATCCCCTAGCCGTTGCTTACAAAAAATGGAAAATTTAATTTTTTTGGCTTTATAAATGCAATTATTGCTGCAGCAGATTCTATACACAGATGTGTCGCTTTACAGATAGACTAAAGCGGGGGTCGGCAACCCATCGATCGCGGGCTACTCGTCGATCGCTGGCAGGTGACGGGTAGCCCGCGTCCCTGCCTTGCCAACCCCCGTCTGAACTGCTCCTCCGTGACATCCTGCAACATTTGCGCATGCGCCGGCTCCCGAGACTACAGAGAAGAGGCAGGGGAGAGCCGGGCAGAAGATTCATGCTGAAAGTGAAAGTAACTCTGCCGGCAAAAGCACAGAGGTACACAATTTCATGGGCGGGATGTTAACAGCAGAGCGGAGGCACAGGATTTTATGGGCAGTCTGTATGAGGCCACACACAGATTTAACCCCAGAGCTGCCAGGGAGAGAGCTAAATGTGTGGCTCACAGTTAACCACTCAATTGCCAGGCACCTCTGTCCTACAGATACCATGCTCTGCCCCACTGTCACCATGCTCTGCCCCACTGTCACCATGCTCTGCCCCACTGTCACCATCCTCTGCCCCACTGTCACCATCCTCTGCCCCACTGTCACCATCCTCATTCCTGCTGTCACCATCCTCTGCCCCACTGTCACCATCCTCATTCCTGCTGTCACCATCCTCTGCCCCACCGTCACCATCCTCATTCCTGCTGTCACCATCCTCTGCCCCACTGTCATCATCCTCTGCCCCACTCTCATCATCCTCTGCCCCACTGTCACCATCCTCATCCCTACTGACACCGTCCTCTGCCCCACTGTCACCATCCTCATTCCTACTGTCACCATCCTCTGCCCCACTGTCACCATCCTCTGCCCCATTGTCACCATCCTCTGCCCCACTGTCATCATCCTCTGCCCCACTGTCACCATCCTCATCTCTACTGACACCGTCCTCTGCCCCACTGTCACCATCCTCATTCCTACTGACACCGTCCTCTGCCCCACTGTCACCATCCTCATTCCTACTGTTATCATCCTCATGCCTACTGTCACCATCCTCTGCCCCACTGTCACCATCCTCTGCCCCACTGTCACCATCTTCTGTCCCACTGTCACCATCCTCATCCCTACTGACACCGTCTTCTGCTCCACTGTCACCATCCACTGTGCTACTGACACCATCCTCAGCTCCACTGTGCTACTGACACCATCCTCTGTTCCACTGTCACCATCCACTGTGCTACTGACACCATCCTGTGCTCCACTGTGCTACTGACACCATCCTCTGCTCCACTGTGCTACTGACACCACCCTCTGCTCCACTGTGCTACTGACACCATCCTGTGCTCCACTGTGCTACTGACACCATCCTGTGCTCCACTGTGCTACTGACACCATCCTCTGCTCCACTGTGCTACTGACACCATCCTCTGCTCCACTGTGCTACTGACACCATCCTCTGCTCCACTGTGCTACTGACACCATCCTCTGCTCCACTGTCACCATCCTCTGTGTTACTGACACCATCCTCTGCTCCACTGTCACCATCCACTGTGCTACTGCCACCATCCTCTGTTTCACTGCCACCATCCTCTGCTTCACTGCCACCATCCTCTGCTTCACTGCCACCATCCTCTGCTCCACTGCCACCATCTACTGTGCTACTGACACCATCCTCTGCTCCACTGTCACCATCCACTGTGCTACTGACACCATCCTCTACCCCTCTCTCACCATCCACTGTGCTACTGACACAATCCTCTGACCCACTGTCACCATCCACTGCTCTACTGACACCGTCCTCTGACCCAATGTCACCATCCACTGCTCTACTGACACCGTCCTCTGCCCTACTGACTCCTGTAATCTGCCTTGCAAACTGCTGACCCCTGTACACTACCTCACATACTACTGACCCCTGTATAGTGCAATACAGCTAACCAACCTCGGTCACTGAAGCTAACTTTCAAGGTAGGCTCAGTTTTCTGCAAGCTGTCCTTGCTTTTTATCAGGGCCTTGCTAGGTAAATTAAGAGCCCATTCACACTGATTGCACACTAAATCAAAGCGATTTAGTGTGCGGGCTTCTGTCCGTTTCGGCTGCAGTGACCTGGTGGTAGGGGGAAGCGTGATACACATTTAAGCATATCAGTTTCCGTCATTCATGTAACCGCACCGCAGCATGGTGCGTTACGTTTGCTGTGAGATGCGATATTATTGCATATCACACATCTCTGGAACACAGAGAAACACAGTGTTCTGGTATGTACATGACACATAGAAAACTATTGCCTTCTGTGGGTCATTGTAGTTAACTGCATTTATCCATGAGGAAAAAACGCAGGTAACTGCACTTAGTGTACAAAAAAAAAAGGGCACCGAATCCCGGTGATCTCTGATCTCTTCCATGTTGTTCAGGTAGATCTCCACCTCTCAAAGGTTGCCTACCCCTGGACTAAAGGGACCCCCCAGGCACTATATATTGAAAGGAATTTTTTATTTTTATGCTTTCACTTTAAGCATCAATAAATCACTGCTCATTTAAAAATGACATTTTTTACCAAACTTTTTTTTTCATTGATACATGTCCCCCAGGGCAGTACCCAGACCCCCATAACCATTGTTTGTTCAATTACTTGCATATAAGCCTTCAAAATGGCCACTTTTGATTTTTCACATTCAGGTCCCATAGACTTCAATGGGGTTCATTTTTCGGTTCTGAACTTTCCCGATGTTCAAAAGTTCTGGTGCGAACCGAACAGGGGGTTGTTCGGCCCATCCCTACCAGTGAGTCTCTGAAGTTTTCTAAGAAATATAGAAAGGGCTAAGGTAAGGCCTTGATATCAAAATCAAAGAAAGCTTGCATTTTCTGCAACAGTGGTACACTATATATTGGCCCATAGAGGAGCTGGATTAAAAAAAAAAAAAAAAGATGAACTTAGCCTGTAACCACTTGCCAACCACACTATAGCTGAATGATGGCTACATCATGGCCGGCTAGTTCTGGGAGGCCATCATATGACAGCCTCCCTTGATTGCTCCTGCTGCACACCTGCTGCTGGGCAAAGGTGGCATGCTCTGTGATCACAATGTCTGGAGGGCACTGCTTTTCAAAGATTGAGGTAAAGAGCCAATCAGTGGCTCCTTATCACATGATCAGCGTCCAATCACAGCTAATCACGGATGTAAATAAAAGTCGGTTATTGGCACTCCATTCCTCATGCTGACAGAATGAGGAGAGGAGAAGAGAGCTGGTAACCAGCTTCTCTAAATGGGGCATGCACACTGATAATCAAGGCACTGATTATTAATGTCCTGATTATCAGTGCCCTCTTTTGCTGCCAATCCGTGCCCACCAGTGTTGCCAATAAGTGCCCACCAGTGCTGCCAATCAGTGCCCATTAGTGCTGCCAATCAGTTCCCATCAGTGCCTCCTTGATCAGTGTCACCTATCTGTGATGTCTACCTGTACCTATCAGTGCCACCTATCAGTGCCGCCTATCAGTGCTCATCAGTGCTACCTATCAGTGCCCACAAGTGCTGCCTATCAGTGCAGCCTCATCAGTGCCTCCTCATCAGTGCAGCCTATCAGTGCCCATCAATGCCCATCAGTGCAACCTCATCAATCCCACCTCATCATTGGCCATGAGTGCAGCATATCAGTGCCCATCAGTGCAGCCTCATCAGCGCACAACAGTGAAGGAGAAAAATTACCTGTTTGCAAAATTTTATAACAAACTATGAACTTTTTTTGTTCAAAATTTTCAGTCTTTATTAATTTGTTTATCAAAAAATAAACTCAGTGGTGATTGAATAATACCAAAAGAAAGCTCTATTTGTGTGAAAAAAAAATGTTTGGGTGCAGTGTTGCATGACTGTGCAATTGTTATTTAAAATGTAACAGCGCTGAAAGCAGAAAACTGGCCTGGGCAGGAAGGGGGGGGGGGGTAAAAGGGCCCAGTAGGCAAGTGGTTAAAACAGACCAATCCATCACATCACATATCAAGTTATCCACATATGAAAAACGCAAGTTAGAATCTCTCATAAATGAACAAGTGAATGATTTGCTGGAAATAACAAAAGCCTGGTTGTATGATACTAAGGATTGGATACAGCATTTGGAATGTGTGGAAAGTGTGTTAGAAAAAGGATAGAAATCGCACAAAATCACACAAAAGGAAGGTATTCATGTGTAAAATCTTATTTCAGACCAGCTGTAAATGAAAATATCTGTGAAGACTAACAGTTTGTATATGTCATGGTGGTTGTGATTTACTTATTCCAGTTTGAATCATGCTGCCAAATCTCAACTACTGCAAGATGCAGAAATGCAGTCTTTTTATGGCTGATTTTCAGATATGAGCTGTGGTTCTAGTAAACAATATAGCATCTTATACAGTGCATTGTGCAAACAAATACCTTAAGTGGGCAAGCTCTTCTGCCATTTTCCAATAGACCAGATACTATATCCAGTGTTCAAGTTAAGGAACATTTAAGCAGCCATGAACATTTACATATAGTAACCTCACAC
The DNA here is from genome assembly GCA_018402905.1 of Glandirana rugosa. NCBI lineage: Eukaryota > Metazoa > Chordata > Amphibia > Anura > Ranidae > Glandirana > Glandirana rugosa. The sequence goes on along the minus strand of BLSH010458670.1, from coordinate 411,677 downwards.
CACTATCTGGTGTATATTAAATACCTTAAACATATGCTGCTCACTAGAGTTGAGCGAACCCGAACTGTAAAGTTCGAGTCCGAACCGAACTTAGGGGTGTCCGTGACCCGGACCTGAACCCGGACATTTAAAAAAAAGTTTGGGTTCGGATATTTGATCACGCATGTTGAAAAGCTGCAGGGCAGCCAATCAACAAGCGTTTCACTCGTTTGCCCTTATAAGCCATCACAGCCATGCCTACTAATGGCATGGCTGTGATTGGCCAGTGCATCATGTGACCCAGCCTCTGTATAAGCTGGAGTCACGTAGTGCTGCATGTCACATGCTCTCAGGCTAGTCTAGGGAGAGGATGCTGCCGGCGCTGTGAGGGACAGATTGCAGATATTAATAACATCTCATTCTGCATTACAGAACGATCTGATTGTGGACTAGGTAGAGTCTACTGCTTTGAGGGACAGATTATTGTTCTAAAATCATCGCCTACTCCTATAGGGTCAGGTTCCTGCTGTTGCTGTAAGGGACAGATTATTGTTCTAAAATCATCACCTACTCCTATAGGGTCAGGTTCCTGCTGTTGCTGTAAGGGACAGATTATTGTTCTAAAAGCATTGCCTACTCCTATAGGGTTAGGTTCCTGCTGTTGCTGTAAGGGACAGATTATTGTTCTAAAATCATCGCCTACTCCTATAGGGTGAGGTTCCTGCTGTTGCTGTAAGGGACAGATTATTGTTCTATAATCATTGCCTACTCCTATAGGGTCAGGTTCCTGCTGTTGCTGTAAGGGACAGATTATTGTTCTAAAATCATCGCCTACTCCTATAGGGTCAGGTTCCTGCTGGTGCTGTAAGGGACAGATTATTATTCTAAAATCATCTCCTGGTTCTAAAGGGAGAGGTTCCTGCTGGTGCTGTAAGGGACAGATTATTGTTCTAAAATCATCTCCTAGTTCTAAAGGGAGAGGTTCCTGCTGTTGCTGTAAGGGTCAGATTATTGTTCTAAAATCATCGCCTACTCCTATAGGGTCAGGTTCCTGCTGTTGCTGTAAGGGACAGATTATTGTTCTAAAATCTCATACCTACCTCTACATCACACCCATAGTCCATGCTGTGGCGGTCCGATCGACCTCTGTCTGTTTCCGGGTTCCTCGGGTGGGTACTCCCGCCTCAACCCCGTGTCAGGCTTTCCCACTGGGGCCCGCATTCCAGGACCCATCTACAGCTCGGTAGCCACCCATGTAAGACACCATCATATAATCGTTTGGCTTTGTTTGAAAATATTTTCTACGTGGGAGGATACTGTATACTAATGTGTATTCCCTTATTTTCTTTTTTTTTCATAGACTTTTGTGCACCATACTCCTGATGAGTAGCATAAGCTACGAAACATGTAGAGTTTTAATTAGGGTGCTCGAACTATATGTTATTTTATTGACATTGTATGAAATTTTTATTGTTTATTATGATATATGGGTCTGGACTTGTGCATCAATTTATGATTATATCTTCTTGGTTAAAACATTTTTGACCATTTTTGATATCTATACCCAACCATGTCCTTTGAATAAATGACTATTATCTTGTATACATGCTGTTATGAATTCCTTATGACCAAATTAATAAATGTTAAATAATGTATTATATATATTATTTATGGCATTTTATTTGTGGCAGGTTTCTTGAGGTATGTGTATCAATATGGTTTCGAACTTAGTTAGTACTAATGGGCATGTCAGCCTCATTTAAAGCCCCACCATTTTCCCCTTTTGCTTTTATTGTTCTAAAATCATCGCCTACTCCTATAGGGTCAGGTTCCTGCTGGTGCTGTAAGGGACAGATTATTGTTCTGAAATCATCTCCTAGTTCTAAAGGGAGAGGTTCCTGCTGTTGATGTAAGGGACAGATTATTGTTCTAAAATCATCACCTACACCTATAGGGTCAGGTTCCTGCTGTTGCTGTAAGGGACAGATTATTGTTCTAAAATCATCACCTACACCTATAGGGTCAGGTTCCTGCTGTTGTTGTAAGGAACAGATTATTGTTCTAAAATCATCGCCTACTCCTATAGGGTCAGGTTCCTGCTGTTGCTGTCAGGGACAGATTATTGTTCTAAAATCATCACCTACACTGCCACGGTCACGGCCTAGTCAACCTCTAGGCTCCTACTCCACATCCACCCCCCCTTCCCATTTTTATTTTTTTAATTTGATTTTAAGTTATTTTCCCTATCCCCATTTTTTTGTAGGGCACTTCTCCTACTCTTACCCCCATTTTACTTCCCTTTGCAGCCCTCTAGCACTTGCCAGGACTTTTTTACATTTTGTGCCGAAAAGTTTGGGTCCCCATTGACTTCAATGGGGTTCGGGGTCCGGGGTAAAGTTCGGGTCAAGTTCAGTACCGAACCCAAACTTTTTGCGAAGTTCGGCTGGACCCGCCGAACCGAACATCCAGGTGTCCGCTCAACTCTACTGCTCACCTTAAAGTGGAATTCCAGCTTACACCTAACTAGCCTCAACACTTTCTTATGCCCCTCCTAACAGCTATGCTAACTAATAGATTCCAAACATAGAGAACAAAATAAAGTGAATACTTAATTGTACCACCTGTTACTCATCCACTCACTGACCAAGTGTAAGTGGGGCTCTGTGGCAAGTATCAGCATAGAAAGAAAAATAACCATCCAGCTAGAAACTACGGTCCAAAGTACATTTATCAGCGAAGAAGAAAGGGGTAGCCCCTGGAAGATATCCTAGAGAGGGGAATAGAATGGCAACCTCAGCCTGGACTCCAACCAGGCCATGCCCCCAACATGTTTCACTCCACCCCCCGCAGCTTAGTCATGGGTATCCTCTCTAGGATATCTTGGATATGCAGCTTCCAGGGGCTACCCCTTTATTCTTCGCACCTTTGCAGGAGCCAGGAGGCTCCATCCCCTGTCAGCACTCCAAATAGCAGCTATAGATGCACCATTCACATAACCCCTCTCTACCAAGCCTGAGCGGCACACACATCCTTTGCAGACCACATTTATGAGCCTCAGGGGTATATTAACCAAATTGCAAAACACAACTAAGTATAAAAGTGCAAACATTTATTCATCACAAAATATACTAAAATGTTACAAAAATACTTCAAAACCTCCACCTTCCATTATCTAAAATAGACAACATTGTCTGAACCAGAATAGAGTCTAGACATCACTCATGCAATCAATCAGTTCCATACATCAACCATGAGCCTCGTTATATGTAAATTGAGGAACCTATGAATTGAACCCACTGATGATCAGATTTAAATCTTGCAAATGTGGTATTAATGGGACCGTAGTCAAGTGAAGGAAATCTCTTAGACCCCTTTCACACTGAGGCGCTTTACAGGTGCTATTTAGCTAAAAATAGGGCCTGTAAAGAGCCTCAAAAATCCCTCTCCATCCACCCGAATGTGAAAGCCGGAGTGCTTTAACACTTGGGGGGGGTGCGCTTGCAGGACTTTTTGTAACGTCCTGCACATCTTTGGAGCGGTGATATATCGTTCCTCCACAACCCCGGCCCATTGAAAACAATGGGGCAGCGCTTCCGAAGTGGCTGCACAAGGCCTCAGAGCGCCGGCACTTTTAACCCCATTTTAACACCTTGTGGGGGGGTTAAAAGCACACCACTCCCACCACCGCAGTGCCGCTATAGCAGCAGTAAATCCAGCTGAAACTAGCGAGGATTTAAGCGTAACGCCTCACCGCCCCCAGTGTGAAAGTGCCCTTAGAGAGTATAAGCGGTCAAGCAAATTTCAAATCATGAATTAGATAGAAGTGTTTATTAATCAATCTCTAAACAGAGCCACAATTAAATGAGATCTATCAGCTGATGAATACATGAGCCACAAAGCCTTGAAAGCCAGTATAGAGATATATGGCAGAGCATCAGATAGATAGCAAGCTTAGAGTATGATATGATGGCAAGCAAAAAAGGGTACATGTGGTAATCATATATAGATTAGATCTTCCTCTATGAGTGTCCAATTGCTGCAAGAATAACTGCCACAAGCACAGGTATAGTATATTAGTGTATAGTTACGTATCCATGTATCGGCTTGCATACTCCATCAGTATAGGAATTCCAGGCTCCCATGGACTTTGCTCATAGCAAATCGAACAATGGCGTGTCATCTGTAAATGCATATCACTCATGTTGCTAAGTTGCTCGATGCTAGGAGTGTTATTGGGAGGCTCAGATAACTCTCTGATCAGGCACCATAGTGCCGAGATTACGATCCTTGCAATTGCTGCCACGCCAACATGTCCAGGCTTCGGTGGAAACAGAGGAGAGCTAACTAACCTGTATAAGAAAGATGACTCTACCTATCTATTTTCCAGCTGCTCTGGTCTGCTCTCATGATCTAGCTCCTCTGTGTCAGCCAGCATGGCTGCAGGGGAGAGGAGACAATGGATGGGCCATTGAAGCCTATGGGTGACGTCACAACTCCAGACTTAACTAGCAGTTGTCAGAGTTCTCTCTCCTCTCCCCTGCAGCCATTGCTGGCTGACACAGGCGATCATGTGACCTGACCAGAGCGGCCTGAAAATAGGTAAATATTAGAGTTGGGTGAACGGTTCAGCCTGGAGCATGAGTTCGGGCCTGACATTGGCTGTTCGCCCCTTTCGGGGAACATCCGAATTTGCAGGGTGTTCAGTGAATACCCAAATTTACAGGGTGTTCAGCAGGTGTTCACCCCGCTGACTGCCCTACAATGCACTGAGCTCTGCACAGTGTATTCTGCGCAAAGTATGCAAATACCCTTTAGTGTTGGGGAACGGTCCAGCCCGAGTAGGAGTTCAGGCCGAACATTGGCTGTTTGCCCCATTCAGTGAACACCCGAATTTTCAGGGTGTTCGGCGGGTGTTCGCCCCGCTGAACGACCTGCAATGCACTGTGCGCTGCACTGTGTATTCTGCGCCCTGATTTGCCAAGGGTGCAGTGAAAGCTGGTTGTTAAGGAGCGGGGCTGAGAAGCCACGACATCCTTAACAACCGATGAGTCATCAGCCATCAATGGGTTTCCCCGCTGACAGCTGAATGAAAAAAAAAAATTGCCAGTAAAACAAATAGTAAAATAAAAACAGCGTGGGGTCCCCCCAAAATCCATATCAGACACTTATCTGAGCATGCAGCTTGGCAGGTCAGAAAAGGGGGGGGGTGAGCGCCCCCCTCCTGAACCATACCAGGCCACGTGCCCTCAACATGTAGGGGTCGGGTGCTTTGCAGCAGACATTCTGACTCTTACTGACACTTTTTGGGGACCAGTGACACTAATACAGTGATCAGTGCTAAGAAATATGCACTGTCATTGACACTGGCTGGGAAGGGGTTAACACCAGGGACAATGAAAGCGTTAACTGTGTGCCTAGCCAGTATTTTACTACACTGTGTGGGGTGCTTTTACTAGGGAAAGAGGAAATGGAATTTATATATTGCAGGGATACAAATTCCATCCTTTCCCTCCTGTCGGAACGGCGATCTGTCCTGTTTACATAGAGGCAGAACGGCGATTTGCCTAATGATCAGTGGGTGCTGGCTGGCATTGAGTACTGTGCCCCCACCGATCAGTTTCTGCTGTGTATGTAAGTACGGTGGAAGCAAGCCGCCACCGCCGCGCATGCGCGGGGGCGGAGAAGAGTCAGATCATGACCCAGCACACAGATAGTAAAACTGCTATGGGGCGAACCTTCAGTGGTTAATTTATAAAGAAATTGTTCACACCTGCCTAAAACTTGTGCATAGTACTGCACATCTTTCTTACGCTGGTTAGTTACAAGGATGTTAGTTTTAAGGCTAGTTAGGTGTGATCTGGTGTTCCACTTTTATAAAATACAGTATATTCAAACGACAACAAAGAAATAATACGAATCTCACATAACATTCACAAAATAAAATGTGTAATTCAAGCACAATAAAACATGAAACTTTTATCTCTATCTCTATGTGCAATTTTGAACAATTTATAAATCTACTAATGTGTATCACTCAGTACTCCAGACAGAATCCCACCAACTATTGGACTGGAACTCAAGTTAAAATGCACTTCATAACCTCCTCTTCATGGAATCAAACTTGCTTCCCTCTACGGTCTTGAACTCAGTATAGATAGATATCCCATAGTTTTACAGATTTATCTTAAACAGTAAGGTTAAAATAGCAGGGAACACTCACATGACATAAGTGCCTCCGGCACTATTGGGTAATTGCATATGTATACAGAGCTTCAGCAAGCTAATATAAGCTCACAGCCATGGTCTTTGTTCTTCAATGTCTACACACCCTCAACTGCTTTATTACTGATGAATAAAAATTGCACTTCTTAGGCCTCATACACACGGACGTTTTTTGACGCCAGCGTTTTCTGGCGTTTTTTGCGGCTCTCCATGTTAGTCAATGGCCCCATAAAAATGTCAGCGTTTTTGAGCTGTAGATGGCGTCGGCGTTAGTGAGCTGAAAGTAGAACCCACGGCCATCGCGTTCTGAGGCTGTAACGTTTTGGCATTCTTTGACGCCGACAAACGCCAACAAACGCCAACTAATATTCTACCGGCGTTTTCCGGCGTTTTTTGACGCCGACGTTTTTAGGTTGAAAAATAGCAGAGGGATGATTTTTTTTTTTAAAAACGCCTATTGACGCCGACGCTCACTTACGCTCACTAACGCCGATGCATAACGCCGAAAAACTCAGATTTTTTTTCCCTTGACGTCGGGCCCGACGTTTTGTTTATTTTTAAAGATACGCCCATGTGTATGAGGCCTTATTGTACAGAGCAGAGCGATAAAATTCAATTTTCGGTACAACATGTAGTTTTTGGTAGAATATTTATTGAAGATACAGTATGTTGTACCTATATAAGATTTCACTCTTATATAAAGCACAATATAGTAAAGCATTATAGTATATAATATGTATGTGTACAAAGTTAACCTCATTGCCATCAACCCATGCAGATGTGCACATGTGTAACAAGAAACATGCATTTTTAAAACCAAACTCAGATTGTCCTTATAGGTAGAGTCATAGGATATTTAGTCACAAGGGAATCCAGCCATGTCTACACCCCCAGAAGAACTTTTTTAATGTGATTTGTACATCATTATCCAGCATATTTTGGACTACCTCCTCATAGTCATTGCATTGCTGAATTGGCCTATCCCTGCATCATCAGCGAAGGGTAATGGAGAATCCCTTGGAAATGTATGTGTGAGGTCTCAAGGTTTTCTGCTCCAGTATTAATAGACCATAACCAACCCTAACACTAAGGTTGGGTTCACACTGCCGTGTGGAGCGTCTCCCAGCAGGGTTCCGGTGTGTCACTGTTCACTGTTTCAGGTCCAATTTCAGCCCGAATATTTGGCTGAATTCGGACCTGGAACGGACCAGAAGACACACATCACTCCTGTACAATTCGCACCGGAGCCGCTCCAGAGATGTGTTAACCAGCTCCATAGAGAGCCCGTCACAATCTTCTGACAGGCAAATTGAATGCGGGGGAATCCGCATCCAATTCACAATAGTGTGAACCGAGCCTAAAGGTACCAACCCTGCTTATGCCATGTACTAATCTCTCACAATATATGTTTAGTTTTAACATTATAAAACTTCCCAGTTAGCTGCAAACCTATGGAATGGTAAGCACTGAAACACCCATTATTTGTTTACATTAAATTATATGTGTTCTTTAGCTGAAATGAAGTTTATAAGACCTTTTTTAATATAAAATATAGAAAGCACGGTACATAAGATCGTATTCCCAAAGTTTTAACCATGTTAGCTCTTAAACCCGCACACCACCTATGGACCAGAGCAATTTTTATACTTCTGCAATGGGTGAATTGATTCAGCAATAACGTTATAATTAACTCAATTAATTAAGATAACAATGTAGAACATATCATTTTGTAGGACAAACAAGTCTATCTTTTGGCGATCCCATCTTGCAGCAGTGATCTTATTTTTTTTAACTAAAAAAAGCTAATAAATACTCACTTTTTTTACTTTGATTAATGTTAGTTTACACAGTTAGTATTACTGTAGCTACTGTATAAATTATACTTTTTTTTTTTACAATATTTGTCTCTAAAATTACACCAAGATAATAATGTTTGTGCAAAGCATTAAAAAGTAATTTACAAATGAAATAAAGTATTTTTTTCAATCTTGCGCTTTTTCAATGTGACATTAAAAAAAATTAACAAACATAATGAATAAAGATGAAAAGCAGTTTTAATATAATATTAATTGTTATAAAAATAAAATTTAAAGCAATTCAGCAGGAAAAAAAGGTAGCGGGGTTGGGAAGAAGATGTTAACTAGGGCTTCTTATGGTAAACTTATGGTTAATAAGAATTAAATATCCAAAACATTTTTTTTTATTTTATTTCCTTTTTTTTTTTTTTTTTTCATTTCCGGTTGTTTAAACTGATATCATATGCAGATTGAAGCTCATCCCTTTCTCCTGCTTAGAATTTAAACAGAGTCAATATAAAACAATGTCTCTTTGTATCTCTATTTCTACTGTATTTTCATGATTCACTGTATACTAGGCAACTCCTAAATGTCATTTTGGCAGTGTGGATTGGGCAGCAAGTGTGAGGTAGGGGGAGCAGCACATGGGCAGGAGGATTGGACATACCACACATGTCTTGCGTACTTTGATTATAGTTATAGTTTTAGTTATAGTTTTATAGTATATGTGTACCAAATCCATAATGCTCATATATTAAATTACCATCATTGCTCATTGTTCCCATGGGAAAACTCATATATCCAAATACGAGAAAAAGCTATAGATAATGCTGAAGTTATCTGCAGCCGCTGTACTGAAAAAGTTATGTTTGTGGAAAAATAAGACAAAATAAAATAATCTGGAGGAAGTGTGCCTTTTGAAGACTAAGCATGGGTTTCTGCCAGAGGAAGAATACACCCAAGAATGTTTTATCCTCTCATTGCCAGCATTTGTAAACATACTGTATATTTAGAAACATCATTAAATATTAATTAACTATCCTTTTAAGAATACAGCAGGGCTTTTCGAACTTGTTCATATAACTGTTTCCTATTTTTTCTTATCTGTCCATGTTTTGTTTCATGTCTTTGACTCATTTATTTATATTGATAGCTTTAAACTGGTTAATAATAATATTGTACTCCATCCAATCCATACTGCTGACATCTGCCTCCCATTTAGTTTTTGGCAGCCAATTCTGTCTTAAAGAAACACTATAAAAAAACAGTGTATTCTGTATGTGGATAGTAGATGTAGTCATATTATTAAATACGTATTTTTTTTTGTATTTCACATGCCTTTGTTTATGCTTTTTTACATTAAGGCTAGGTTCACAATATCTGACACAAAAACGGTCTGACTTTGATCCTACTTTGCTCTGCGACTTGTGTCCTACAACGGTCTTACATTGGACCTACATCGGTCCAACTTCTGTGAACAGGATCTGACAATACCAGGCACCTTGTGCTCTGGAGGTCTTGAAGGGGAACCCTCACCAAATTAAAAAAAAAAACGGCATGGGTTCCCCCTCCAAGTCTGGTATGGATTTTCAGGGGAACCCCCACACCAAAAAAAAGGCGTGGGGACCCCCAAAATCCATACCAGACCCTTACCTGAGCACGCAGCCTGGCAGGCCAGGAAAGGGGGTGGGGATGAGTGGGTGCCCCCCTTCTGGACAATACCAAGCCGCATACCTTCAACATGGGGAGTATGGGTGCTTTGGGGCAGGGGGGGCGCTGCGCCCCCCACCCCAAAGCACCTTGTCTCCATGTTGATGAGGACAAAGGCCTCTTCCTGACAACCCTTGGCGGTGGTTGTCGCCGTCTGCTTGCGGGGGGCTTTTTGGAATCTGGAAGCCCCCTTTAATAAGGAGGCCCCGAGATTCGGGCCCCCAAAACTATGTAAATGAGTATGGGGTACATTGTACCCCTACCCATTAGCCTAAAGAAAAGTGTCAAAAATAAACACACTACACTGGTTTTTAAAGTATTTTATTAAATCAACTCCAGCATCTTCGACTCTTTTGCAGGGTCTTCTGCTCTTTTGTGGCGTCTTCTCCACTGTCTTCTCCCTCTGTTCTTCAGATGTTGACTCAACGCAATCTCACGCACTAATGCTGTCTCCGCACTGTGCATTGACTTATATTGACAAGGGGCAGGGCCACCCGCTGTCATCTCAGTGCCCGCCCCCCTTTGACATCACCGCCCGGGGCATGATGGGGCGGTGGCGTCATAAGGGGTGGGGTCTCCGGATGATGTTAGTGGGGGGCCCTGCCCCAATATAAGTCAACAAAGCGCAGAGACAGCATTCGTGCAGGAGATCGTGTCAAGTCAACAACGGAAGAAGAACAGAGGGAGAAGACAGTGGAGAAGATCTGACAAAAGAGCAGAAGACAGCTCAGATCGAAGAACTGGCAAAAGAGCAGAAGAAAGAAGATCCCTCAGAAGAAAGAAGACCCTGCAAAAGAGCAGAAGAAAGAAGACGCCAGAGAGGGGAAAAGAGTTGGGAGGGAGAAGACACCAGAGCTGATTTAATAAAATACTTTAAAAACCAGAGTAGTGTGTTTATTTTTGACACTATTTTTAGGTGAATGGGTAGGGGTACAATGTACCCCATACTCATTTTTATTTTTTTGCGAGTCCAGCGACCTGGCAGCCAGTGTGATTGATGATGGATCTACATCTGGGGACATTATTTTGTGTTTTATTTTCTATGTGAAACTTTTTTTTGGTGAATGAGTAGGGGTAAAATGTACCCCATACTCATTCACATTGGGGGGCCAGGATCTGGACGCCCCCTTTTTAAAGGGGGCTTCCAGATTCCGATAAGCCCCCCACTCGCAGACCCCGACAACCACTGCCCAGAGCCCCCCTGCCCCAAAGCACAACCCCCCCTTGTTGAGGGCAAGCGGCCTGGTATGGTTCAGGAGGGGGGGTGTTCTCTCATCCTCACCCCCTTTACTGACCTGCAGGGCTGCATGCTCGGATAAGGGTCTGGTATGGATTTTGGGGGACAAACACGCTTTTTTTTGGCGTGGGGGGTTCCCCTTAAAATCCATAACAGACCAATGGCCCTGGTATGCTCTTGGAGGGGGAAACCATGGCAGTTTTTTATTTTAATTTGGCTTGGAGTTCCCTTTTAAGATCCTCAGAACACAAGTCGCATGCCAAAGTCAGATCAGTTAAGACAATGATCCGACTTTGATCCAACTTCAATGATATTCAATGGGCTGAAGTAGGATCAAAGTGGGACAACAGAAGTACAGGAATCTTTTTCAAAGTCGGTCGGACCAGTTAAGACAGCTCCCATAGGGAATCATTGATTTGATGATGTAATGTGACTTGTGCTCCTAATGTCGGTCCGTTTCTCGGACTAGTGTGAACCTAGCCTTACATGCAGACTAAGCTGTCCAGCAAAGTGACAGTAACAGGGATTGGGACAAGCTACAACACTGCCTGGAGTGCTCGAGCATTTACAGCTATAGTGTTAAAGAACTCAGTTAAATGTTGACCATTGTAAGCACCTTTGGTGGGGTTATAGTTTGTCTCAATCCCTGTCACTGTCACTTTTTCTGCACAACTTTTTCCGTGTGTAAATGTGGAAAAATGTAAATGAAGGCATGTAAAATATAAAATGAATATATTATTTTAATTAATTCTATCATCAACAATGTTACTATACAATTATTAGAATACAATATTTTCTATGAGACATACTAAAAAATACAAATGCAGTTATTATCTTGTACAAGTAATAACTTTGGACTTTTCCACATTTTGTTGCGTAAGAACCTGAAAACAAATGTTAGCCTATTGCCTTCAGAAATCACATCAACAGATAAATGGGATTGACTTGTAAGAGTCACAACTCTAAATAAACGACATTATGCAGACCAGGGAGGTATGAAAGTAAATCTAGGACAGAGCTCTTGAGAATTGCCAATTAGGGTTCAGTTCTAAAAAAAAAAAAAAAAACAGCCATTGATTGCTTTGGGGCCCAGCACTCACTGGCTAAATAGTGATTAATGCAGATAGCAATGACATTTGGCAAATATATTTTTTATGAAAAATTTCCATAGAACTGCTACAAAAGCTATTAACATTCTGTATCATTAGTGGTATAACATTTGGCGATTAGCCCTCTAATGATTTGTCATGGGGTCCCATTACACATAGTTAAAGCCCTTTGAACCTCTTGTAGAACACCATTAAATCCATTATTAAAAATGGGAACAATATGGCACAACAGTGACTGTGCTTAGTGAAGGTCATGCACTATGATTGGATAAGGGGGGCATTCGTCAAAGATGCAGTCAAGAGGTAAAATAGGAGCCTCAAAGATCCACAGCTAAGATAATATAAGGAAATCTTTTTATGGTAAAACTTTAACCTTGATCCTCCACAAGGTTGAGCTTTTTAGAAGAACGGTGAGAAAAAAGTAATTGTCGACAAAACCTTTATCAATACCTAATTTGGAGTTCAATAAATGACATATGGGAGACACGCATATACATTGTACATCAAGTAGCCATGAACTTTTTTTGAGGGACATAGAGATAGGGGGAAGAACACTGCATATATAAAACAGTAACATTTATTTGTAAATCAGATAAAAGATGAAAAAAAAACAAATGTGTCTATTTTGGGGTTCACACAAATATTTAGATCCAATGTAATCCACAGGTAGATTCAAATAATATATATATACAGTATCTCACAAAAGCGAGATCACCCCTCACATTTTTGTAAATATTTTATTATATCTTTTCATGTGACAACACTGAAGAAATGACATTTTGCTACAATGTAAAGTAGTGAGTGTACAGCTTGTATAACAGTGTAAATTTGCTGCCCCCTCAAAATAACTCAACACATAGCCATTAATGTCAAAACTGACATTACAGGAACTACAGGAAGTGGCTGTGGAAGGGACATTGTCTATCAGCAGGATATACAGAGTGTCACATGATACAAACCCACAACTAAACCCATAATATCAAGGGATCTGCAGACAACAGAGTCACATGATACAGAGGTATGATCTATGCTGGGATTGATCATTCCGTTCAGTTCTAGTGAAAACAAAGTTGGGGTTCAGCTTTAACAAACAGCCAAGGGGATTAAAAGAACATGTATGTGTTAGAACGCCCTAGTCAAAGCTCTTACCTTAGTCTAATTGAAAATCTATGGCAAGTATATACAATTGTTGTTCACAAACTGTCCCTGCCAAGATGAATGTGCAGACATTGCTGGGTTCAGTTGTGCAACCAGAAAGACACACTTCTAAAGACTTGCAGCTATAACTGCAGCCAGAAGTGGTTCTGCCAAGACTTAGGTGAATAGTTATACAAGCAAATGTCTACTTTTTATTTAAAGTTTCTGTTAAAAATGTTTTTGCACTTTTAAGGTGTTAAAGATGTTGCATAAATGAAATGGTAACATTGCAAATTAAAACCATTTTAATTCCTGGTTGTAGCATTACAAAATGTGACAAAATCCACAGAGGCTGCTAATTATGAATGCACATCTTAAAGGCTAAGTGTACCTAAAATAAAAAAAGGAAAAGTCAGCACAAGTGACAAAATTTACTGTCAAAATAATGTCCCCCTTGTGATGATTCCTCTTCTGTTAGTATAAATACTCCTCTGTCCATGTTCCCCACCTCTGCCTCTGTAATCAGTGCCGGATTTAGACCTTTGGGGGCCCCTCAACATAGAAATTAACTTATATGACAAATAAAAAAGCTAGCTGAAATAAATGATAAACAGCATTTGTTCTAAAAAAAAAAAATAACTAGATCCCAAAGAAGACACTTTCTTGTGAGATGGAATGAGACATGACCAGAGCTTGGCAAAGACTAAGAACTGGAAAATTTCCTCAATGAATACACGATTGAAGTCTCAAGGGGAAATACGTTTATTTTTTATAAATGAAGTTTGGGGCCCCCTCTGGCAAGGGGCCAGGGGCAGTTTCCCCTTTTGCCCCCTTAGAAATCCGGCACTGCCTGTAATCTTCCAGTGAAGCAGGAGTTAATACAACTAAGAGGCTGTCACAGACCTTCATCAAGAGAGGCCCTCCCAGCATTTTAAGCCCACGCTGTAGCTGTCTTTCGGCTATGGCACGGGCGGGAAGGGGTTAAACTAGATCATTCACTTTTGGCTGAAATGAATGGATGAAAAATATGTCTGCCTCTTCCATGCTGTCTCTGGAATCTATACTTTGAGTCACAGAGCTGGTACATCCTGATTTGCCCACTTGTGCTAGTTCAATAATGCACAAATATTGAAGCCTTTCAATTAGCATAGAACCCAGCCAACCAGTAGGAGAGAAGAGGAGAGCAATGGACCTTTAACAGACAATGAGCTGCTATGAACCTGTAATACCCTAGAGATGTTAGAATCCCAGACACACAAGTAAACTACAGGGCTGGAATCATTAATGTTTACACTTCAGATGTGCTTTGTGAAGAGTTCTGCATACACACATTGTACTTAAAAAAAGAAGCTGTAAAAAAAAAAACAAGCATTTCTCCATATTTAGCAGCCTTCTCTGGAATGTGACAGAAGTGTCATAGCTTTGCCTTGTATAGAGAACATAACAAAGTTACTTGCCATTTTGTATTTTAATTTGTGAAAAGTACTGAGTTAATTTTACTATTGAGGACTGAAATTATGACTTTATAGTACATTGTGTTTGCTGGAAATGACAAATATAAGAATTAAGGAGGACATTTTGGGTAACATCATAGGTGGTAGATTTAAGAATGCACATTCTTACCTTCTAGGGATTAAAAATTCAGCTGTACAGTAAGCTGGATGTATACCATTCACCTGTTACCTGGTGAAGCCCTTCCTAGGGCAGAAATTCCCAAGGGTCCTCCCTGCTGTTTGGAAGTTTGGTGGGGTGATTTCACCTTATTGCTCTCTATTCTATTATTCATATGCATATACACACGCACACTATATTTTCAAAAGTATTGGGACGCCTGCCTTTACACACAAATGAACTTTAACGGCATCCCAGTCCGTGGGGTTTAAAGCGGAGTTCCACCCAAAAGTGAAACTTCCGCTGGTTGGATTCCTCCCCCCCTCAGGTGTCACATTTGGCACCTTTTGGGGGGGAGGGGGAAGAGGACACCAGTCTTTAGATAGGAATCCTTTTCCACACATCCGGGAGCTCGGGTCGGTAGCCGCAGCAGCTGACTTCAGCAGCCCGGCTCCCTCCTCCCTCCTTGCATTGCTACTGGCCACCTGGCCAATAGCAGAGTGCAGCGGAGCCTCGCACATGCACAGTAAGGTGCCCGGTGTGAAGCTGTAATGCTACACTTCCGGGTTCCCTTACCCGCAATGGACGCGGCTGCACCCGACCCCCAATCCGAAGATCGGCGGCGGGTGCCGACATCGCTGGACTTCAGGACAGGTAAGTGACCTATTATTAAAAGTCAGCAGCTACAGTATGTGTAGCTGCTGGCCTTTCATTTTTTTTTTTTTTGTTTCAGACGGACCTCAGCTTTAATATTCAGTTGGCTCACTCTTTGCAGCTATAACAGCTTCAACTCTTCTGTCCACAGGGTTTAGGCTGTCCACACGGTTTAGGAGTGTGTCTATGGGTATGTTTGACCATTTGTGAGGTCAGGCACCGATGTGGACAAGAAGGCCTTGCTCGCAGTCTCTGCTCTAATTCATCCTTAAAGTCTTCTATCGGGTTGAGGTGCAGGCCATTCAAGTTCCTCCACCCCAAATTTGCTCATCCGTGACTTTATGGACCTTGGTTTGTGCACTGGTCCAAATCATTTGGTGGCGGGGTATTATGGTGTGGGGTTGTTTTTCAAGGGTTGGGCTTGGCCCCTTAGTTCCAGTGAAGGGAACTCTTAAGGCATCAGCATACAAGACATTTTGGATAATTTCATGCACCCAACTTTGTGGGAACAGTTTGGGGATGGTCCCTTCCTGTTCCAAAATGACTGCACACCAGTGCACAAAGCAAGGTCCATAAAAACATGCAAGAGTGAGTTTGGGGTGGAGGAACTCGACTGGCCTGCACAGAGTCCTGACCTCAACCTGATAGAACACCTTTGGGATGAATTAGAGCAGAGACTGCGAGTCAGGCCTTCTTGTCTACATGAGTGCCTGACCTCACAAATGGGATTCTGGATGAATGGTCAGACATTCCCATAGACACACTCCTAAACCTTGTGGACAGCCTTCCCAGAAGATTTGAAGCTGTTATAGTTGCAAAGGGTGGGCCAACTCAATACTGAACCATACAGACTAAGACAGGGATGCCATTAAAGTTCATGTGTGTGTTAAGGCATGCGTCCCAATACTTTTGGTAATATAGTGTGTGTGTGTGTGTATATATATATATATATAGATAGTTGGAGATTAGCTTGTGGGGATTGGAGGAAAAGTACTCAGCAGGCAGGCCAACTTTTTTAAAAACTGTTGGGTTTTCATAAAAGATTTGCAGGATCAAACTGATAAAACAGAAAAACAAAACCTCGCTGTCTGTCGTTTTAAACTAAACAAACAGATTCCTCTCTATACAGTGTGGGAGCTGTCCCCGACACCCACAAAACATAAGCACATTGCAAACCTTTTTTTTAGAGTCCAATATACTGTAGCACACAGAACTCTCTCAGTTTTCCTCCCACTGCAATCCAGGATCGAGCTCCAGTGAGATCTCTTCCTGATCATTAAATGCAGGTGAAGAGGGCTTTGGGTGGAGCGGAAAGTCTGGGCCGGAACCAGCTCTGCTACGGTGGCTGGAAAAACCTGGGACAGACTTTATCTAATCGCCTCCAAGTGATCGCATGTGAGGCAACAAATATCGCCAGTCCATTATGGCACCTCATATAACGTCACATACCCGCCCCTCTGTTCAAGCCCCTGGGGCGGAGAAACTGTCCCGACCATGCAGTGGACCCAGGAAAGACCATCTGCGTTACTTTGGAGCCTTCCGGCCGGGAGTTCCACTGTGAACTTAAAATGCTGTAGGGTCAGGAACCATCTAGTCTCCCGGCTATTTTTCTCCCGGTTGTTACACATCCACTTAAGGGGGGCATGGTCGGTGACTAGCCTGAATGACCTTCCCAGCCGGTAGTATTTTAGGGCCTCTAAGGCCCACTTGATAGTCAGGCACTCCTTCTCCACAATGGCATAATTCCTTTCATGTCTATTAAGCTTCCTGCTAAAGTAGACGACTGGGTGTTCCTCATGTCTCTGATTTGGGACAGAACAGCACCTAGTCCCACGTCGGAGTCTAAACATCTGAACCACAAAGTCCTTTGTGAAGTCTGGAGTCACGAGTACTTGTTTCAACTTCTGGAAGGCCTTCTCGGCCTCGGAATTCCACTTAACCATTCCTGACGCTTTACCCTTCATCAGATCGGTCAGAGAGGGATGGCAATGGTGGCAACGTCAGGGATGAAGCGTCGGTAATACCCTGTAATCCCCAGGAAGGCAGGAACCTACTTTTTGATCACCGGTTGGGGCCACTTTTGAATGGCCTCCATCTTATTGGTCTGGGGCTTGATCAGACCCTGACCAATAACATGCCCAGGGTATTTGGCCTCCTTAAGACCTATGGCACACTTTTTCCAGTTGGCCGTTAAACCTGCTACCCTCAGCAAATCTACCACTGCCTGCACCTGGGGGAGATGTTATTCTGGATCTGGGCTGTGGATGAGCACATCATCCAGATAGGCCACTGCGTAGGGCAGATGCGGCCTCAAAGTTTTGTCAATCATCCTCTGGAAGGATGCAGGGGCCCCATGCAGACCAAACGGCATTCGCTTGTATTGGAAGGACCCCTTTGGGGTAGAGAAGGCCGTTTTTTCTTTCGCTGACTCCATTAGGGGGATTTGCCAGTAGCCCTTAGTTAGGTCTAGGGTTGTTATGTACTGGGCACCTCCCAACTTATCCACAAGTTCGTCAACCCATCGGGTATGCATCAAATTTAGACACTTAATTTAACTTCCTAAAATCGTTACAGAATCAGATAGTGCCATCGGGCTTTGGGACCAGTACTATAGGGCTCGACCAGGCACTGTGGGACTCCTCTAGCATGTCTAACTCCAACATGTTTTTTATTTCCTTTGCCGTCTACCCTCAGGTATTCGGGAGGGTTTTCTATTTACGAGGACCCCTGGTTCCGTAATCATGTCATGTTGCATTTCGGTGGCCAGCCAGGGTAGGGGAGAGAAAAAGTCTCTATTTTTATTTATAAATTCCTTTACATCATTTTATTGTATCAGTGACAAGGAAAGTCCGGGGTCAGGGGTAGCCTGTCCTTTTGGGGAGTAAGCACTGCCAACAAAGTATCTGTCCTTCTGCGGTTTTAGGAGATTAACATGGTAAATCTGCTCCGGTTTCCTTTTCCCAGGCTGAAAAACTTTGTAGTTCACTTCCCTTACTCTTTCCCTAATCTCAAAGGAACCCTGCCACTTTGCCAGGAATTTACTTTCGACTGTGGGGACTAGCACCAGCATTCTGTCCCCGGGGTTTAAAGTTCTGGTTTTGGCAACCTGATTGTAAACCCTTCTCTGGGCCTCCTGGGCTAGCTCTATATCCTCTTGTACAAGGGGCAGGACACCTGTGATTCATTCCTTCATCAGGGAGACATGCTCTATGACGCTTCTATATGGGGTGGCCTCTCCCTCTCACGTCTCCTTTGCGACATCTAGCAGCCCCTTGGGATGTGTGCCATACAAGAGTTCAAAGTGGGAATACCCCATAGACGCCTGCGGAACTTCTCGCATGGCAAACATGAGGTACAGCAGCAAAAAATCCCAATTTGCCTATTTTTATCCACCACCTTTTTTAGCATACTCTTGAGGGTCTTGTTAAACCTTTCCACCAGACTGTCAGTTTGGGGGTGGTAAACAGAGGTACGGAGATGGGAGATTTTGTACAACTTGCACAATTCTCTAGTCACTCTGGACATGAATGAGGTACCCTGATCCGTCAAGATCTCTTTAAGGATCCCCACCCGACTACCCACCTGGACCAGCTCTTTAGCAATAGACTTAGCAGAGGTGTTCCGCAAAGGTATGGTTTCTACATAACGGGTCACATTGACCAGGATGTGCTGGTGTCCCCAGGCAGATTTTACTACTGGTCCCATGAGATCCATGCCAATTCGTTCAAATGGCAGTTCGATTATAGGAAGTGGGACACGGGGACAATGAAAATGGGGTGACAGGGCAGTCATCTGACACTCAGGGTATGACTCACAATGTTCTTTGACATCTCAATACAACCCAGGCCAGAAGAATATCTGGGTTATTCTCTCCCTAGTTTTCTCCATACCCAGATGTCCCCCCATTACATGGCCATGGGCCAGATTCAGCACCATCCTGCGGAAGGGTTTGGGAACCACCAGCTGTTCTACTTCGTCTCCCCCATGTTTTACCACCTGATACAACAAATTATTTTTAAGAGCCATGTAGGGAAAAGACACTCCCCAATTAGGGTCCACAGGTTCCCCATCCATCCCCTTCACATTTTCTCTGGCTCTAAGGAGAGTGACTTCCCGTAGTTGCTCTGTACAGAAGTCCTCTCTCCGGACCTACATGGCAGGTACTACATTCTGTTCATTCTCACAGTCAGGGTCAAAGACATTTTCTGGATCATTAACCACCAGCTGGGAGCCATCTTCCGGCCCCTCAGGCTCCCCAGCCATTACAGGAAAAGGAAGAGGGTCTCCTTCTTCCTCGGTCCTGCCATCAATCTCCCCTTCTGTTTGGCAAAAAAGGTCTGGTGAAAACTCCCGTGCCTCTTCAGCAGGGGGGAGCTCTTTCCTCCAGGCTCTCTGTGCCCCCCACAACCTCCGAAAATAGGGAAAACCCCTCCCCACTAGGGCTTCATGAAGCAGGGAAGGTACCACTCCCACTGAATGGGTCAATCTGCAGAAAGGGGAGTCAATCTTGACCAGTGCCGCCTGGTAGTCACGAGTGTCCCCATGGATGCAAATGACCCAGACAGTGCTAGGGTGTAACCTTGCCTATTTACACAGCTGCTTTTGACCAACGTTAGCACACTACCAGAGTCAAGCAGCACAGTGACATGTTTCCTGTCAATAGCAATCACACACATTTGCTTTTCTATGCGACTTGAACATGATGCCACACACATGCGATCTGTGCAAACAGAAAAATGCGTCTTTCCATATAAGCAGTATCACATTGCATGGGTTAATCATTCAGGGGACAATTGGCAGCTATATGTCCCAATACATGGCATTGGTAACATTGTATGTGCTCTATACCCAGTCCTCTCAAGGGTCCCCAAGACCTTCCTGGCTTCTTTGGCCAGTCTCTAGGTCTAGAGCCCCCAGTTTCTTTAACCGTATCAGTGTTATCAAATTTCCCATCGCCTCTGAACCCTGGAACTTACCGGGTCTGCCGGGCGATCTTTCACCTCTAGAGGCAATGGTGTGGGGCGCAGATGGGCGCAACAAGTCCTCAGCAGCCGTGTATCTCTCGACGAGGTCCACCGGTTGGCTTGCAGTTTTGGGGTCGCCATGGCTGACCCATTTCCTCAAGGCAGCAGGGAGCACCCGCAGATAGCAGTCCATGACCACGCGCTCCACGATCTGGGGACCTGGCAAAGTCTCTGGCTGTAGCCATTTCCTGGTAAGGTGAACTAGGTCAAACATCTGTGAACGGGGTGGCTTGTCGGTGCAAGAGGTCCACTGATGCACGCGTTGGGCCCAGACTGTTTCCAGAGGCTTTTTGGGGTTCGCCGGTCAAGAATGGTGCTAGCAGTCCCGCCCACTGTTCTTTTGGCCATCCTTCACGAAGAGTGGCTCTCTCAAAGGTCGTGAGGTACGCCTCCATGTCATCCACAGGTGTCATCTTCTGCATGTGGTACGAGGCGCTTACCAACTTTGGTTCCACTGTCACAGGAGGTGCGGGCCCCCTTTTTAACTAGAAAGCAAAACACAAAGACAGCGCTCACAACAGAGAACACACCTCAGAGATGAAGAAGCACAAGAGAAACCCCCTCTGGGACTTTAAATGGGGAGACCAATTCACCAAGAACAAGGTATCATATGTAAAAAAAATTAACATTTATTGGTACATTTAAAAAAACACCCAAACATAGTGATGGTTCACATCAGAGACATAGACAAAAATGGAGTAAGTCTTGACATATAATAACAATCTATAAAAACATATACGTAAGGGGATAACCAAAAAGCTTAAAAGAAGACCACTAGATCTGCCTGTTGGTGGCAGAAAACGAGCCAACGCGTTTTGATGATGTTTGATCAGAGATCTTCCTCAGGGGTGTGTGGTCAAGATATTAAAAACACATCCTCATATCATACAGGATATTAGGGGATCTTCAAAAAAGTAGCCAGATTGCAAATAATTTTTACTGTACTCCCAAGCATGGAGAAATGTACAAAATCAACAACACAGTGTTTGAAAGGATCTACAGCCAATTAAGAAATGGCTAGGAAAATACCTGTATTTCTGAAGGCGGGGGTTGACTGGGCTTATAGTGGGGTGCGCGGATCATAAAGTGGACACAGAGGAAGTGAGGGAATTTGAATTCAAGGAGCCAGATGCCAGTATGCCACAAGACTCACATAGTCTCAAAGTAAGTAGAGTAGCCAGGTGAAACGTTCCTAACCGAATCCAACCCAAAGAAAGAGTGGTGCGGTAGGATTCCTACCAAAGTAGGAAAGAGGGGGCAGTATATCTTAAATCATCCAAAAGATGTGTGATGTCCAAGGTGCACCTGCCGCAGTGAGCCCTTGAGCCCTCATAGATCAAGGGTGGAGTCCTTCACTGGGTGCTCAGGTTCTAATGGACTCCAGCCATTGAAAATTGAACTCCAAGAAAGATGTAGCCAGCAACTCCAGAATTCCATGAAAATCTTTATGTGAACAAGGCTGTATGCCGAAACGTGTCAGCTGTTTTTAATCCTGACCTCTATGTAGCAAATAAAGATATTCATGGAATTCTGGAGTTGCCGGCTACATCTTTCTTGGAGTCCCCTTTTTTTAACTCCAGCAGGGCTTCCGCAAACTTCCGGTACTTCTCCTGTTGTGCTGCAATAGCCTGGTGAGTTGCCTCTTGCTGAGCCACCTGTTGTGCTGCTATAGCCTGGCGAGTCTCCTCTCACTGAGCTGCAGCGGTCTCTGCGACCTGGCAGTTGCTTTCCCGCTGGGCTGCATTGGATTGTAGTAGGGCCTTTAACATTTCCTCCATCTTTGGAAGTTGTCCACTGAGTCCACCATGTGTGGAAGATTAGCTTGTGGGGATCTCTTTTCGGAGGAAAAGTACTCAGCAGGCAGGCCAACTTCTTTAAAAACTGACAGATTGTCAGATTTATTATAAAAGATTTGCAGGATCAAACAGATAAAACAGAAAAACAATTCCTCGCCATCTGGCATTTAAAATAAACAAACAGATTCCTCTCTATACAGAGTGTGGGGGCTGTCCCCCCCACCCACAAAACATAAGCACATTGCAAACCTTTTTCTTAGAGTCCAATATAGCACACAGAGCTCTGGTAGTTTTCCTCCCACTGAGATCCAGGATAGAGTTCCAGTGAGATCTCTTCCTGATCATTAAATGCAGGTGGAGAGGGCTTTGGGTTGAGCAGAAAGTCCAGGCCGGAACCAGCTCTGCCACGGTGGCTGGAAAAACCCAGGTCGGACTCTCTCTAGTCTCCTCCAAGTGATTGTATGTGAGGCGACAAATATTGCCCGTGCAATATGGCGCCTCGCATAACGTCAAAATAGATATATATTGTAAGATTGGGGTTGATCAGACTCAAGTAGTAGGTACATTTTCAGTAAGTGCGCCAGTTCAAAGTAGTATTTTTAGTTACAAATGGTTTTATTGAGAATTTTTCAATTAACATAGGGTTGCAGTGTACATTACTACATTCAATGTTATTTCGGTACAATACAGACAGATGTAAGCAAATTAAGTGAGTAGGATCATAAAACAAGGATTACATAAAAGTATAGTCCCATATGATTGCGTGCAGAGTAGTATACCATATACAATTCGGAGGGTTTGTAAATGAAGCATGTTGTATATATATTCTGTGACTGCCTGGTCTTATTAAGGGATTACATATCGGAAAGGGGCACCACGTGGGTGCGAGTCAGGTAAGGCGGATAGCTTTGGGATGATGTATCCAGAGGCTCCAACGTGTCTGGAAGACCTCGAGTTGCAGATTTACTTTTGCGAACATATATTCCCAAAGGAATTGGTGGTTAAGGCTTGTTAGGAGCTCAGCACAAGTAGGGGGAGTAG
>BLSH010458670.1:370642-386212 GCA_018402905.1 Glandirana rugosa | reverse complement strand
TCCTCAGCCTCCTACGTACCCAGGTCGGACACACCGTGCTCCGATGTCCTGTCGTGTCTCAACGACTCGCAAGTCCAGACACCCTCTGTCTGGATCCGGATTTCATCTTCCGGAATCGTCCTCTCGACGTAAGTGTTCGGTCCTCCTGACTTATAGTAGTTTGTCGTATTTCGACTGTCACTCATTCGGTCCTCCGACTTCGTACAAATACGTTATTACAACCTTAGGGGACGCTCCCTTCTAATGACAAAACAAACTGAAAAAACAAAGAAAATTATTTTTAACCGACGGTACGGGAATTTTTATGATGAAACTACATGAGTGCCTAACTGGAGAAGAACCACCTATTCGTGTGGGAAGTTGCCCAGTGTGTTTGTTGTTATCTGGAATAGTGAACCAGACTGGTACGGGGCTAATGCAACTGATATAAGGGCCGTTCGTAAGGGAGTGTGGTGTGATGTACCTCCTAGTCAACGTAATCGGGGCATGGTCAGACCAAGTGATAAGGTCTATTGTTGTTTGTGTGACCCGTTGAAGGGTGTGCTTATCCACCAAGAAGAGGTCAATCCGTGAGTACATCAAAGTAGTATTTTTAAGGGCATGGCAGCCAATTTTTATTAAAAGAAACAAAAAAGTCAAACAAAACAGTAATCTTCCCTCGCAGGGGATTCCAACATTATTGCATAAACATGCTTCAGCCTCCTGGCTTACTCACTGTCAGCTTTATGCTGTTTGATGATATTCAGTCCTCCTGGCTTGTGAATGCAGCTCTCCTGCTAAGGCCTTCTACTTTAGGCCTAGGTCTGTCTCCCACAGACCTGAACGCTCAGCAACTCTGTGCTGTCCTGTAGCCTCGTGCCACACAGGCTGGACCCATGCATCCTCCGACTCCTGCAGAGAAAATTGGAGTCTACCTGACTCCCTTGCACAGACTTCCTGTCTGTTGGGTGGGGCCCTGAGCCATAGTCAGGTCACAGCTAAATAGCCCCACACACAGCTGTGCAATCAGCGTGCCTGTATCTCCAAAATCTGGCGTAAACGCGCAATCTGCCAGGTAGCACATGGTCCTACTGCAACAATATATATATATATATATATATATATATATATACACAAAGAAACTACAAACCAGTGAAAAAAGCTGCCAGATCTTTCACTGCCATCCAAATGTAGCAAGAAATTTCCTTGCTGGACTCCAGGTCAAATCTAAAAGGGGTTTTGGTCCTCCCCTACTTGACCTGCTCTGTGTCTATAGCTAGTCTATATTGTACCCACCTGATGCCTGTTTTCCTGCATGCCTAGTACGTGCCGGTTATGTCACTCATCCTGCCTCATTAATGTTGATCCTTTAGGTTAGTGATGTTTCAGAGAGTGCTAAGAGTCTGGTGCTTTGGATGGAAGTCCTCTGGTGTTAGCATGCATGTCATAACCACTGGGTCATTACAGGCTTTGGATGGGATGCATTGATGTACTTATATTTGTCTATGTTTGTGCAAAGTTCTCTGTTTTTAATAAATATTTTTTTATGGTTTTACGCTATTAGAGCTTTTGTCTTTATTCTGGGGAGCCATATTGGTTGGATAAGTTTGGAGCTGCAGGATCTGAAGTGATGTAGCTATTTGCTACTTACATTAAATCATTACATGCCAATCTTTTTTAAGAATGGCATGGATATCTGGTGAGTTTCAGCCTGTTGGGGAATAGTGCAAGCACTGAAACACTTTTGGAGCACATGTGAAGATGTGTCTGTTTTTCATTGGAGTTGTGAAAAACTTTATGAAACTGACACATTTCCTCACATACAAGCACTGAGCGCTTTATGTTTGTGGACTTTACTGAATTTATTTATAATTCTTTTATTCTCACAGTGCTACTTTTATGTGACCTCTTTGTTGTTTACTCACTGGAGATTATTATTTCATTGTGGCTGCAGCGATTTGTTATTATTATTTGAGAAGAATGTCCTTAACTTGCCAACTACATGTGTGCCATCATCCCTTAATATAGAATTTTGGAGACAAAGACCCCCTGAGGTGGGATTTTTGGAGGCACAAAAGATGGTCATGTAAATATGTAAAACATATATTTTATTAATACAACAATGAAAATAGAAATATCATATACAGTACAAGAAAGACAATTACCATCATCATAAAATTTACAATCATTGACATGATGGAGTGTACAAACACCTAATGCATTTCGGTACAAAAAACCTTCGTCAGAGGTGCTGGATGTACATTCAAAACCAATATCAGTTGATTCTGCAGAAATAAAGAAAACATATAGGCTCAGAGTCTGTTATGTGATGATACCTGGAGCACCCTAGAGCTTGAATACACAGAGAAGGTAATACTTACCTTTAAATATAGGAGAAAAAGGAAAAAAGGTTATGGTTTCATAAAGGTTAAGTGTTTTAAAAAATCACAGACAGGTTGTTATATTTAACCCTTCGACCCCAGAGTTCACTATGACTCCTGTGTAGGAGATATCCAGGCGGCTAGGTCTGAGAGCCCCCACAAGGGATCCTGGTACCGCCCCAAGGGGCAACCAAGGGCTAGGGAGCTGGAGGGCAGAGAGGATGTCAACAAGTAGAGTGTGTTGACTCCATAGGAAAAAGTTGACAAAAAATATATATATATCAAAGATCATCTACATATATTTTGCTTGATTGAAAAAATATATATATCTACTAGTTTAACCTAGCAAGAACAGATGAATAAATACCTGCTCTAGCTGTGATGTGAATAGGCAGACTGGCATGTAAAGATAGTGGCGGCGGATCAGCAAAAGAAGAAAAGGAGGGAGTGGGAGTTTTTGATGGAGAGCACATATATTGTCTCTTGTTAGGAGTAGGCGGAAGAATAATAGAAAAGTGGTAGGTTATTTAGTAACTCACTGTTTACAATCTTAGGTTACTTAGTGACTCATTCCAATAATCTAAATAAATAAAGGAATGACCCAAAACGGGAGTCCAAAATAGGTGAAGCAATGCTTTAATAACATAGTACCTGTAGTCATTAGTAAGGAGTGTCTGCCAGATGACAACAGATGAATCCGGAAGAGGTTCTGTTGAGAAGCAGATCACATATATATAACAAAGGAGGCTTAGTGAATGTATTTCATAGTCAATATAAATAGCTTGTAAAGTTCACATAGGGTTAGAAGTTGTTCTCACCTCCCAAGGGAACTGTCCGCTCAGACACTGGCCTGTGAGCCAGCCGCCATAGACATGTCAGGATGTCAGTGTAAAAGTCTCCACTCTGGGTGAGTCGGAGGTTCATTCCACAACCAGCCACTGATTGGCTTTACACCCTGTCCATAAAACAGATTCCAGAGTGGAGTCTTTTACACTGGCGCCCTGACGTGTCTATGGCGGCTGGCTCACAGGCCAATGTCTGAGCGGACAGTTCCCTTGGGAGGTGAGAACAACTTATAACCCGATGTGAACTTTACAACCTATTTGTGTTGACTATGAAATACATTCACTGAGCCTCCTTCGTTATATATATGTGATCTGCTTCTCAACAGAACCTCTTCCGGATTCATCTGTTGTCATCTGGCAGACACTCCTTACTAATGACTACAGGTACTATGTTATGAAAGCATTGCTTTACCTCTCTTGGATGCCCATTTTGGGTAATTCCTTTATTTATTTAGATTATTGAAATGAGTAACTTGAGATTGTAAACAGTGAGTTACTAAATAACCAACGCTTTTCTATTATTCTTCAGCCCACTCCTAACAAGAGACAATATACTTACTCTCCATCGAAAATTCCCACTCCCTCCTTTTCTTCTTTTGCTGATCCGCCGCCACTATCTTTACATGCCAGTCTGCCTATTCACATCACAGCTAGAGCAGGTATTTATTCATCCATTCTTGCTAGGTTAAACTCCTGTATATATATATTTTTTTTCAATCAAGCGAAATATATGTAGATGATCTTTGATATATATTTTTTGTCAACTTTTTCCTATAGAATCAACACACTGTACTTATTGACATCCTCTCTGCCCTCCAGCTCCCTAGCCCTTGGTTGCCCCTTGGGGCGGTACCAGGATCCCTTCTGGGGGCTCTCGGACCTAGCCACCTAGATACCTAGTCATAGTGAACTCTGGGGTCGAAGGGTTAAATACATCAACCTGTCTGTGATGTTTTAAAACACTTCACCTTTATGAAACCATAAAAAAATGTCCTTTTCTCCTATTTAAAGGTAGGTATTACCTTCTCTGTGTATTCAAGCCCTAGGGTGCTCCAGATATCATCACATAACAGACTCTCAGCCTATATGTTTTCTTTATTTCTGCAGAATCAACTGATATTTATTTTGAATGTACATCCATCACCTCTGACAAAGGTTTTTTGTACCGATATGTATTAGGTATTTGTACACTCCATCATGTCAATGATTGTAAATTTTGATAATTGTCTTTCTTGTACTGTATAATATTTATATTTTCATTTTTGTATTAATAAAATATGTTTTTTACATGTTATTATTATTTAGTCTCATATTTGGCTTCTCATAGCGCAGAGTAGGGGGATTATGTATGGTGATTATATAGCTTTGTTTATAAACAGCTATCACTGACAGTGACCGATGCTAGTGTATTTATTCTTCTGTGCATTCACTGTGCATTGAAAAAGTATTACATTTTTAATAGCAGTAAGGCTAGGTTCACACTGCTCCGATCACAGAGATCGCATATGATTTCGCACCGCACTGCAGTGTGAACCATATGCGATCTCTGTGCGATGCAAAATCAGCCATAGAGATTGTATGGCTGAATTCGCATCGCAATCGGAGCAAACTCGCACAGGACCCTTTTTTTTCGCAGGGTCAGAATCGGATCGCATGGTGGTTGACACCATGCGATCCGATTCCTGTGCGAGTTTGCAGTTCGCAGTGCGATATGCGTACTCATTTGGGGGTGTCATTAACATTGTATTGACACTCCCCAGAGATCGCATATGGCAGTGTGAACTGCCGCTCAGAGACCTGCGATGCGGGAACCCGCAGTGAATTCGCAGGGTTCCCGCACCGCAGCAGTGTGAACCTAGCCTAATACAGAGTATCTTTCTTTATTAAACAAATAAAGGGTTTAAATATTTTGAACAAAAAATGTGGACACATACAATTTAAAATGACATCTCAGTGTTATGTATTAGTATTGCTTTATACAATATTAGCTATACTTAGTGATGGCTTCTGAAGGAGCTGCTGGAAATAACTGGGTTTCCCTACTTGTCCATAGGCTTCCTGCCCAATTACCAGTCCCAGTAGCTTACCAACAAATTCAGGCTCCAGGCTAGGGTTTTTTTTTACTATTTATTGCAGAACTCAGATAAATTACAGGTAGGTCAGTGTGCAAAATACCCAATGTTCAAAAACACCCTAAGAACAGCTACCTGATATTTTAGCTTGGACAGGCCCTTTTAGCAGTAACCACAAAGTCGAACTGATACAGCCAAATAACCTGTGACTCTGTGAGAGCAGTCACAGTCTCTCTGTATCTCCATAGGGGATCTGACCCTCAGAAATTTCCACAATACCTAGAGATGTAGGTGTTAGGTTCTTTTCAGAGTGTCCACATGGTAGCTTCTGCCCAGCTTCCCTGCAATACTCTTCAGTGAAGGACCCTTTCTCCAGCCCATCTTTAACATGTGTCTCTCCCTTAGGCCTCCAGCCCATAGCACTAGCTGAGGCCTAGCACAAATTAGCAGTCTTTACACACAGGCCTCCTCACAGGGAAAGATCCAGGGGAGAGAAGGAGACTTCTGACCCAAATCCTCCAAAATATTCACCCCCTTCCCAGCCATACCAGCCATAGGATCCTGACAAATAAATTTCAGCTCAGCTGGCTACAGCTCAGCTATACTACAATAAAGCATTGGCACTACATATACTGTACATATTGTTTTAACCTTTTCTATGTGCATTAATATCTCTTTATATTTCAATTGAATGCTAAATGTTCATTTCAGATATGAAGAAACCTTTATGAAAAAAAAAACAGCTATATGTAATGCTGAGCTCCAGGAAACAGCTAATTGCACAAGTAAAATATGCGAACTGTGTTACCTAGCAAAAAATGTGTCATTCTGCTTAACCGGTATTGTGATCCAGGCAATCTTGTCAACAATATAACCAAATCAATGACCTAATTTTTGTCCTTTTCTGTTAGCAAGCTCCAACTTTAGATTGCTAGCATTACACATTGCTGTAGATCCAAACTGACTCTTAATGATGACCCTCCAACCTAGAGTTTCCCTGTAAAGGGGATTGTATAAAGCTGTGTGACGTTATGCGCGGCGCCATAATGGACGGGCGATACTTGTCACCACGCATGAGATCACTTTGAGGCGACTAGCGAGAGTGCGACCCGGGTTTTGACAGCCACTGTGGCAGAGCTGGTTCTGGCTCTGACTTTCTGGTCCACTCAAACCCCTCTCCACCTGCGTTTAATGACCAGGAAGAGGGCAGAGGAGAGCTCTATCTTGAACCTCAGAGGGAGAAAGCTGAGTGAGCTCTGCATAATGTGGACTCAAAGATCAAGGTTTGCACTGTGCTTATGTTTTGTGGGCGTAGGGGACAGCCCCACACTGTATAGAGAGGAACCCGATTGTTTAGTTCAGTGCCGGATGGCAAGGTTTTGTTTTCAGTTTTGTTATTTGTTTTGATCTTGCAAACCTGTGATAATAAACCTGGCAAGCCGCCAGATCTTAAAGAAACTGACCGCCATGCTGAATATTTTCCTCTGAAAAGTGATCCCCATGAGCTAATCTCCCACTCTCCATACTAAGTAATTATTTTTACATAGCTTAACTAAGCTATATAACTTAATTAAAATGAATGTTATCTGTATCTACCTTGGGCTGGTTTCACATTAGTGCAAATTGGATGGGGTTTCCCCGCATCCAATTACCATGACAGGAGATTGTGACCAGCTCTCTATGGACCCCTGCTATGAGCTGCATCCAGCATCAGTGTGAACCTAGCCTGAAGTACAATCTGGTTGTACAATCTTCTTGTGATTTACCAATAACTGTGTAATGTGAATGTCTACTTGATGGAATAACAATGGAATTGTTTAGTTAAGACCTGACAATACATTTGTAACAGCTGAAGGGTGCTGTACAGATTTTGAACAAATAAATGGTAACCTGATTTAAAGATGGTTTATAAGCAACTAACTATAAGCAGTCTAACATGCTGAATTCATAATCAGGTGTTGAGCTTGATCTATTCAATAAACATATTCATTTTTGACTATTTCCTGTGATTATTTGCGTGTTTCTTACTAAGAAATCTCACAGTAAGATTAAATAAAACTGCAATTTATTTCATGTATATTCACACCTACAATCTTTCCTGAAATGTTGTGAAATTTTAGTCCACAGAATCCCTTCCAGGAAATGTAGACTTCTATTTTTGCTTTCATTTTCAATTAATAACAGATGAATCTTTCCCAATTAACAAAATTCATATGAACTAAAATGTGCCTAATTATATTGTACCTCCTTTGCATTAGTAAAGCACAACCTGTTAATTGCCTATCGCATAATTAGTGTTTTCTCATTCATGTGTTATATCATAAAACTGCTGCATATTATATTTTTATAAATATAGAAAATATAGATAGAAAATATAATTTGAGATTATTGGAAAAAACAATTGCAGTATAAAATTATATAATTTGTAAAGTGTAAAAACAGATCCCAAAGGCATTTAAGACTCATTCACTGGCATGTGTATGGAGAGTTGACATGTATTTTTTCATATTTTGTATTGTGGTTTTATAGGATCCCTTTCAAATGATTTAAATGAGATTATACAGGGCAATGAAAGAAAAATTCAGCAATTTTCCTCAATGGGCTACAGCAGAATGTGGTAGCAGGAAGGACTAAACCCTAAACCAAATAATACACTTTCTTTTTGTTCCAATATTTTTATTGAAAAATTTTCAATAGGAAACAATAGCCTGAACATTTCATTTGAACATCGTGCACGGTACAAGTGTTCTTAACAGAGGTGAGAACAATAAGAATGCTAATTCTAAATAACAGGATAAAAAGGTATATACACGCATCATATTAACTATACATGTATTAGATTGGATAGAGGCCCCACTATAACACGGCATATGGTCGCTCTCAACCTTTCCCCAAACACCCCTAATGGGTACAAGCTGTGTTCGGGGGGAAGGGAGCCCCACCAGTCCATGCCATCCACGAGGCAGTGACCTCCACCCAGAGGTAGATGTGGGTCATAGATTATAATAGTAGGTTGTAGTCTATACTCTGTGAAGGCCTAATGGGGTATGAAGCCCATATCTGGGTGAATTTGGAAGGGGTATCTCTTTCTATGTTTATCAGTTCTTCCATTGCAGCTGTTTGTTTAACACAGTTAATCCAGTCCAAATAATACACTTTCATTAGTATGTTCACCTTATCTGCATTACAAAATGCATAAGAACATGTCTGGTATAAACAAGCAAAAGTAGAAATCCCCACGCTGATCTCCACCTTTGAAAAACAATCAGTATGTGGATACTGATTCAAAGAGTGTGGAAAAAAATCTGCAACCTTATTACGTCTGAATACTTAGACAACACATTATATATATAGAAAAAGGTACGTTAATTCTTATGCGAAAATATCTAAAAAACTATGCACTAAAATATGCAAGTGTAGATATTAATGACCCAAACAATATTGTTTAACACAAATAATAAAACAATTATTATTCAAAAAATGTCCACAAATAAGCCCATGCAACACCAGTGAAAAGAGAAAAAAATAAATATAAAAATCTTTGTGAAATAATATCCAATTAGTGACTGAGGCAATGTGGATCCAATCAGTGACTGAGGAATTTATCCTCACAAGACAAAAATACAAATGTTCAATATAAATAAGGCATAAAAAATAAATAAATAAATAGGACTAACAAATGTGTATGATCTCTGCCATACGATATCAACCAGTCTGTGTAAGAGGCAAATGTACACAGGTTTTCAGGGCATTTTTTTCACACCTATTTATTTCTTTCTTTTTTATGCCCTATTCATATTGAACATTTGTATTTTTGTTTTGTAAGGATAAATTCCTCAGTCACTAATTGGATCCACATTGCCCTCACAGTTGGAAAGATATTATTTCACAAAGATTTTTATATACATTTTTTTCTTTTTTCTTTTCACTGGTGTTGCTTGGACTTATTCATGGACAATTTTTGAAAACTATTTTTTTTTTATTTATATGAATATCTCAATGTTTTAGTTCTTAAAAGGGATTTCAGAACCACACAGGAAAGGAAAATGTTTGAACTAAGAATGATTCTTCTTTTTGACACAAAAAATAACGGCTTAAACTTGGATATAGGTTTTCTCACTCATTGTTCTAAAGTTTTACGACCCCCTCTGTGACTGTCACCCCCTCTCCCCAGTTTATAACCCTGCCTGTCTTATCTCACTATCTCTGCAGCTAGTTTATACATTGAGTTGTATTTGTTTGTTTTTCCTCCTTGTCCTTTCCCTCAGAGGTTTTTTTCTCCTTTTTTTTTTTTTTTTTTTTACATTTGGCTAGAACTGTTTTTATTCAGTACTGCTTGGTCCTTGAAGAAGGGGGAATACCCCGAAAGCTTGTCCTGAAAAATTCTATGTTAGTGCAAATAAAAAAAGTATCACGGACAGTACTCAATTTTCTCTATGAATATCAGAGAAACTTAATTGTATCCTTGATCCCAGCACTCTAGGTATACTAAGGTGTTTTTTGTTTGTTATTTTTATTTTTAAATGTATTGCTGGTGGCTGCTGCTATATATAAGAATATAGTATATATTGGCAATTGAAAGCTAGACCAGACTTCCTTAGGCTGTCATTAATTAGTCAATCACCTGCAATTGCTAACTGCGCTTACTACTTTCCACAAATAACCATTGTGTCCACAAATATCCTAATTCTGTACGCCAAAACGTTACAGCTTCGGAACGCGCTGGCCGTGGGTTCTACTTTCAGCTCACGAACACCGACGCCATCTACAGCTCAAAAACGTTGGTGTTTTTATGGGGCCAGTGAATAACATGGAGAGCTGTAAAAATGCTAAAAAACGTGGCTGTAAAAAACGCCCGTGTGTATGAGGCCTTAATGTCTACCGCTTGTGGATATGTGCATACAAGAGACAGGGAGATGCTACATAGTGTAAAACCATTTTTTTATTAGCACACCCCCTCCCTTAAAATATGCTTACATCACACAAATAGAAACAGCGCATTGATAGTCACGATAATCACAGTACATCAGCAACAATCTCAGCTCAGTTTACCGCCGTCTCTCCTCTGAATTGTATCGTTTTGTGGACGAGCTGCGGATGGCTGGCTGTCAGATCAAAGCCGTGTGCTAACATAAAAATATTTTTTTTTATTATTTACAATATTATTTGTGTTAAACAATATTGTTTGGGTCATTGCATATTTTAGTGCATAGTTTTTATAGATATTTTGGCATAAGAATTAGCGCACCTTTTTCTATATATATAATCTGGTATAAACAAGCCCTTAGTAGGAAAATATTTACTGGTCATTGTATAGCGTAAGCTTAATATAAAAACATATATAAAATAATTCAGTTGTGTTCCCTTATTCATTTAAAACCCTTTATAAAGGGGACTTCTAGCCAAAATAGTTAAAAACTTCCATCATCTGCTTCAGACCCATGTGGTAACCTGGATACATGTCTGCAAATCTTGCAACTTCTCAGCAGTTCCATAGTTGGTGATATGTATGTGAACAGAGGGGAGTATCTGTATATCTGACCTTCAGGAGTTTAAACAACAGCAGAAACAATAGACTTACATTGGCAAGAGTGGCCTAGCACTTACTTTTATTCAACAAGGTGTGACTTATAGCACTTATATAACGGAGTTCACTTGCCAGTATCTTAAAGTAGAAATTTGACAATGTAAATAAAAATAAAAATGCTGACTATCCCCTTCCTCCATTACCTTCTCATCAATCTCTAGCTGGTTTCTAAAAATACATGCTTTGAAACCCAATAATATAGTGTCATAGTAATCCAAAGAGGAGACCTAGGAAATGCTGCTGCCTACCTGCACCATACTAATGATATCATCTCTGTCTAGCATTACTTTTTAACGGCCCCAATAGACATGGTCACATGACAGAGACAAGAAGGCTTCGAGTAGTGCAATATTACTAGGCCTGTATTCTGCTGATTTTTTTATATATATAATAAAAGAGTAATTTGCAAAGTATTATTATTCCTAGCATTCAAGGAGAAAATGTTCCCTCACATACAGAAACATATAGTGTATAAATTTGCTACAGACCATGGCAACCACAAAAACATTTGAAAACAGATTGCATCTCGTACACAGAGTACACTTTTAATGTTCTACTATTACATAATATAGAATATACTGAAATTATTCTTGACATATGGATTATACTGGAATTGTTCTTGACATTGCTTTGTGATTATGTGCACAGTAGATTTTAGTTAAACACAGAAGAAACCTCATCCAACATATAAATTCATTTATTGAAATGCTGATGTAAAGTCTGCTCAGTTTACCCTAGAGTGTCTATAGATTTTAGAGGACAATCGGACTTTCAGACACAATTTAAATACCCTCAAGCTAAAATCTCTTTGGAGTTAGTCATAAATATGTATACTCAACTTGAATTACCTCCTGCAAGCACTGCTTTGTGAAGACTGCAGCTATGGTACAACCAGGTCATGCAGGATTTATTGATGCATTAGAAAGACTGTCCAGTTTTAAACTGCTTAACCCTGGTGGGTAGAACTGGGATTCCCTGGCCTTCAGAATTCCACTTTTGGCATTATATGTCCCTTAAATATCCTTAAATGGGACCTTACACCGTGGGATGGCCTGCTGTACCCAAGCACTAAACAAATGTTCAGAACACGTAGGTTTCGTATTCTTTGTTAATGATTTCAGAGTGATTTTAGTATTTCTTAAAGTGATTGTAAAAGCCTAAAATGTTTTACCTTTACCACTTGCCTACTGCACTATAGCCAAAAGGATGTCCATGGACATCCTCCCAGAACCCCGTCCCCTGTGCACCCCCCCCCCCCCGGGGTGTGGATCAGGCACGCTCTGTAACTGATGTGTCTGTGAACACAGCTGATCACAGATCGGGGTAAAGGGTCAATCACAGCAGTCCTTTACCATGTGATCAGCTGTGTCCAATCACAACTGATCTTATGTAAACAGAGTTGCTATGTCCAATCACAGCTGATCACATGTAAACAGACTTGCCAGTTAGCCGCAGTCTTTTCCTCACGTGTTGTGGCTGTGTGAGGAAAAGAGAGCCGATAACAAGCAAGTCTGTCAGTACATTGTTTACACTGATAATCAGGGCATTGATCAACAGTGCCCTGATTATCAGTGCAGCCCCATCAGTGCCCATAAGTTCAGCTTATCAGTGCCCATCAGTGCTGCCTATCAGTGCCCATCAGTGCTGCCTCTTAAAGTGCAGTCTCATTAGTGCCACCTCATCAGTGCAGCCTCATCAGTGCACATCAGTACAGACTATCAGTGCCCATCAGTGCAGCCTATCAGTGCCCATCAGTGCAGCCTCATCAGAGCACATCAGTGAAGAAGAGAAATTACTTACTTGCAAAATTTTATAACAGAAACTACGAAAAACATGTCATTCTTTTTCAAAAAATTTGGCCTGTTTTCATTTGTTTAGCAAAAAAAAAAACATTGGTGATTAACTATCAGCAAAAGAAAGTTCTATCTGTAAATGAAACTTTAAAAAAAAGTCATTTGGGTACAGTGTTGCATAACCGTGCAATTGTCATTCAAAGTGTGACAGCACTGAAAGTTGAAAATTAGCCTGGGCAGGAAGGGGGGAGTGCCCATTATTGAAGTTGTTAATGAATTCCTTGCATTAAGGTAAAACATGTTTCAGTATGTGTATCCCCCCTCACTCCCCTTATACTTACCTGAGCCTGATCTCAATCCAGGGCTGTACCCATCTGTAGTGGCTCTCTCCTCTTCTCACCACCTTCACAAGCTTTGCTGAGAGCAACAGGAGCCATTGGCTCCCACTGCTGTCAGTCAAATCCTGTGACAAGAGAGTGGGGGTGATTGGCCTCGCTGTCTGTGTCTATAGATGCAGGCAGCAGGGCTCGAGATTGAGCCTGTAGGTGTACCACAATAGGAAGCGGCTTCCTATGGTGTCACACCAAGAAGAGAAGGAGCCAGGAGCACAGGCAGGACCCCAGAAGTGGAGGATTAGGGCTGCTTTGTGCAATACCAATACACACCGCAGGTAAGAAAACATGTTTGTTATGTTAAAAGCAAAAAAAAAAAAACTTTACAAACACTTTACATTCCTTAAATAACTAATATACTATTAACACTGTTTGACTATTTAATACAACTGATTTCTATTGGATATGGATGTGTCATTTGCTACCTGCTTATATTAGAAAATATATATTTCTTGAGAGAATATATATGTTAAACATTAATTTTATCACAGTCTAAAGCTAAACTCCATGCAGGCAGCTAAATACAGTAGAAATACATATGTATACGAGAGCTGATTTACCTGCCAAATGATTTGTATTTCTCACTATTCAATTCTAAGATTGATATAGCCCTACTAGATGGCATAAATACTAGTTACCTTATTTTTCTTTGCTGCAGTTAAGAACTACAGCTGGGTTACCAACTTCACTGCCCTGATGAGCTCAGCCCTCTGTTCTTTCCTTCTGTAAGCATATTTCTTGTCAGCACACAAAAAGTGCAACATGCTTCATTGACTTCTAGTTCTACTCATCCCTCACCCAGACACTGTACGAGGCAGAGAGGCAGGGCAGTAATGTCACAGTCTCTACCTCATCCAGTCAGAGGGCACCTTGTATTGAAAAAAAATACAAGACTTTCTCTGAAAACAGAATTTTAGCCGCTCAGCACTGGGTCGGATGACTTTGGTAGTAGCAGTGACTAACTACAGTAAATGACAGCTTACACAGGGATTAGCAAGGTATAAGATATGCATACTTAAATTGGTCAAAGCTGGACTAATGTATCTATGCAATAAAATACCTACCTAAATGTCAACTTTAAAAATTCATTTTTTTATTTTATTCAACACTAAACTACATTAATTGCCTGGTGTTTAAAGTGGTTCTAAAGGCAGCAGTTTTTTTATCTTAATGAATTCTATGCATTAAGATAAAAAACCTTCTGTGTGCAGCAGCCCCTCTAATACTTACCTGAGCCCATCTTTATCCAGCAATGTTGCACGAGAGACTTGGCTATCCGGGACTCTCCATTCTGATTGGCTGAGACACACAGTGGGCGCCATTGGCTCCAATTAAATCAATGAAAATCAGTGAGCCAATGAGGAGAGACAGGGTGGGGCCAAGCCACGGCTCCATGTCTAAATGTTGGCGATGTATGCTGTCATCTGTCGTTTGATGCCTTATTATCATGATGGAATAAAAGGATAATCATTTATATTTCCAAGAGTGCCGGCTCTTCCTTTTTTGGTTTCTTCATGTCTGAATGGACACAAAGAGCAGTGGCTCGGCTCAGGTGCCCCCATAGCAAGCTTGGTAGGGGGGAGCGGCCAGGAGCGAGAAGAGGAAGATCTGGTCTGCTCTGTACAAAACCACTGCACCGAGCAGGTAAGTATAACATGTTTGTTATTTTTAAACAAAAAAAACACAAGACTTTGGTATAACTTTAATTTTACCTTACTACATTACAAGTTAAGGTAACCATATATGTGCCAGTAATGTTTAGGTTAGGCTTTTTAATCTTTTTGTATAATACTTAAGAGAGTGCATGCTGAGGGAGGTGTCTAAATGGCTCTCCAGTATGGTGGCTGCATCCACCTTTTGCTACACTAGTGTTACAACTAATACTAACCATATATTTTGTGTTTTTTCCATAAGCTTCCAAATATGTCATCCAATGTTTTATTTATTTGCCAGTTTTACCAAATGTTAGAAATTGGCATGGAAGTTGATTAACTGCCTTTTAGCTGACACTTTAGTGGCTTTGTCAATTTTCACAGCAATTTTGATTCTTTGGTTGCTTAAAACCTAGAAAGAAGTTAAACGTTTGGTGGCAGATTACTGTGGTTTTAAGAGGTAAGGTAACTATATAATTACCTGTCTATGATCTGTCTAAGAGTAAATTACACAACATTCCATGTGGACTATGCTGTGATAGTTTATCTCTACTTAGTTAGCAAAGTACAGAACCAGAAAGGACATTTCTGACTTGTTCAAATATGAATAATCTACATCTAATTATTTTTTTACAATGTTTACTGCTGTGATCATTTGTACCTCAAACAAATTGAAATAAATATACAGCTGTGTTAAAACAGTTTGAATATCTTTCTATGTGTATGATCCCTGGTGATGAACTTGAGTTCAGATTGAATTTTGTTCATTTGAAGGTTCAGCAAATGGCTAGACTAAATGTGTGTTTGTCCAAATCAAACCTACAGGTTTTAAGTTAGACTTGAGTTCAAGTAGTGGTCCCTAGTATGTG
>BLSH010458670.1:327388-355433 GCA_018402905.1 Glandirana rugosa | reverse complement strand
CCTGGGGCTTGGGGTAACTTTAGTTGCCCCTGGGCTTGAAAATCCGTGTTTTTACCGACATTTCTTCAGGACCTTTCAGGATCTCCAGACGTTTTCCTTCCTTTACCCCCATTACCACCCTGTTCACGGGATGTTTCTTTACCCCTGTCCTTTTATTGATTTTCGTAAAAATTGGTGAAGGTATGTCCTGTGAATGTGGGGGAAGGAATGGTCTGGTTAAAAGTCGAAAGTCGTGAGAGTGTGAAATTTACTGTTAATGAGTCAGTACGTTGTGACATGCGTTTGTTTTAAAAATAGTAAAAAAAGAGTGTTTATCTCGAAAGAAAACCACCATATATTAGTGACGACCCAAAAAATAACAGCAGTGATTATATACCACCAAAAGAAAGCTCTATTTGTGAGAAAAAAATGATAAAAATTTTGTTTGCGTACAGTGTTGCATGACTGAGTAATTGTCATTTAAAGTGTGAGAGTGCTGAAAGCTGAAAATTGGTCTGGTAAGGAAGGGGGTGTAAGTGTCCTGTATGGAAGTGGTTAAAAATGCTTTTAGTTATTTTCCTGTCCCCATTTCTTTGTAGGGCACTTGTCCCACCATTACCCCCATTTCCTTCCTTTTGCAGACCTCTAGGACTTTCCAGGACTTCTTTACAGCCATTTTTGTGCCTAAAAGTTCGGGTCCCCGTTGATTTCAATGGGGTTCGGGGTCCGGGACAAAGTTTGGGTTCTGTCCGACCCGAACCCGGACTTTGTCCCGAAGTTTGGCCGAACCAGCAGAACCCGGACTTCCAGAAGTTCGCTCAACTCTAGTAATCTGTCAAAAAAGGTCCTGTGCAAGTTTGAGCCGCGTGCGATGCTGTGCATTGCAAATTCAACTCCATGGAATACACATGTAGAAATCACACTTGTCACAAAAACCCCCGTACTGACAAATTTGCATCGCAATCGTATTAAATTTGCGGTAAATTCTCACCGCAGCAGTGTGAACCAAGCCTAGGGGGCCTAAGGTTAATCATTATCATTTAAAACTGTTGATTGCAAGTCTTTCCTCTTTCAACCATGAGGTACTGCAACTAGAAGGTGCTCTCAAACAATTCACTGCTACCTAAGAGTTATCAAAGACTGTGGCCTTCAATATGCTAATTGCTTAAAGTGGTACATCACTAAAGAATTACAGAAAGAATGAAAGGGATTTGATGAACTTAAAGTGTTTTGTTACTCTAAAAAAATTGATCCTGTTCTTATACAGCACAGTGCTTGTGCTGTGTAATTTTGCCCTCTCAATCACCTGAAATACCTGCCTGATCTTGCCTGGTTCTTCCCTCCCCTCTGTAAACTGAGCACGTTTTATCATGGCTGCTGAGCCCTGATACCATTTTCAGTTTACGTGCCTCCTTCATCTACAGCTCTCCTTGCTCCCTCTTCCCCTCTCCCCGCCTGTCAGCTAGTGTCATGACCGATAGCTTCCCTCCTGCTGCAAAAATTGATTTCTTGCTATAATCCCCTCTGTTCTATTACATCATGTGCCCCCGTGCATGTTGTTTATCACGAATATCATACCTAATCTCAACTCATGTGACCACCCGCGGCTCTCCTCACCTCCTCCCAGCTAACATCAGCCGGGTATTCTCAGCTCTGCCTGCTGTATGTTGAATTGGGGAAGGCATCGGTGGGAGATCACGTGATCAGCGAGCAGCGATCTGATATTAGGTATGAAGCAGCATATTTTTGATAATCATGAACAGGGGCACATAATGTAATAGAACAGAGGGGACTGTAAGAAGAAAAAAAGTAGCTAGACATGTGCAGAGCGAAAAAATTTGTTACGTTTCGTTCCGTTTAGATTCGTTATTTACATATATTTTTTCGTTAGATTCCTTTCATTCGTTTAATACGTTTTCAGAATTTGTTTTGTTTATTCATTTTCGGATCGATTAGAAAAGTTTTCAAATTCGTATCATTTTCAAATTCCAATAGTTTCCAATCGTTTTCCAATTTCCAAGGAGAATTGGGTTGGAGTGGAAAGTGGAGGAATAGAATGGAAAAAGATAGAATACAATAGAGGGGAATATAACAGAAAATGAAAGAATATAATGTGGTGGAGTGGAGCAGAGCTTTTTTTCTGTTCTCTTCCTTTGTTTTCTATTCTATTTTGTTCTCTTTGGAAATTGGAAAACAATTCAAATTCGAGGACTTTTCGAATTTGAATTTGAAAACTATTGGAATTTGAAAACTTTTCGAATTCCAAAAGTATTTGAAAATGATTTGAAAGTTATTCAAATTAGAATTTTCTTTTTCATTATGCGGATTAGTTTAAACTCGGTACTATTGTAATTCGGAAATTCGGATACATCCGAATTTCCGAAAAATGAAAATTCGTCCGAATTTTAATTCAGAACAAAACTAACCGCACATGTCTAAAAGTATCTTAACAACCACTTTAATCTAGAGAGAGACAATTTAGTACTACAAACAAAGACAAAGGCAACAGTGAGAATCACAACACAACTTCATAAATCTAAATCTCATCCATGAGGCACTCTTCAAAATCTGTCAAGTCTCTATAAGAGATCTTCCAGTCTCAGCCAACAACTTATTAAAGCCAATGCTGATGTTTCTAAAATTCAGGCAGCCTTTGCCCAATAGAAAACAGGGATGGAAACAAAAGCCACAGAAACTACACGCAAAAAAGAGAGGTAGAAGTAGAGATTAAAGCAGAAATTGCATGCAAAAAAGCAGAGATAGAAGCAGAAGCTACACGTAAGAAAACAGAGATAGATGCAGAAGCTGCACAGAAGAAAGCAGAGATGGAAATTTTGGGGAAACAATGTGAACATGCCACAGCCATGGCAAGATTAAAGGTTCTAGAGCAAGATGGTAGCAAAAGTAAAGAACATAACAGCAGCAGACTCTTGGTTGCATTGTATCCATCGTTTTTCGTAGACTCTCTCCCAAATCTTCAGCTCCTAGTCATGGCAGCTGTATCCTTCAGCCAAGATCAGTACATTGCACGTACCACCTCTCAATGCTGTAAGGAAAGGGTTGCCAATAGACAAAATTACTCCTCTGGATGGACTTCTGTGCACGGGCTAAAACATGTTCCCTTTCATGCTCAAAAGAATTGGGCACTTGCCACACATTATACCATTGCCTGACAAAGATCTAAATTAGATCTCATGATAATCACTATGAGTAATTTAGACCCCATAGACACGCAACCCCTAGACATGTGCACTTAAATTTTATACGCTGAAATTGTCATAAATCAACAAGCTCTTGTTTGTCTTGACACAAGCTCTCTTTTTGTCCCTATACCGCTACCATGACATTTTACCAACAGTGTTAACAGTCTAAGTAACCAGTTTTGTACCATTCGTTCTAAGTTACTTGTTTCTGTAATACAATCCATTGTACCAGACTTTCCTTATTTCCAATAAAAATTTTTATGGAAAAAAATAAAATTGGGCACTGGCTAATTCACATGCGCTCGCGTGCACCTGTAACAGATGTTGGCGTGAAAACGCACTACTTAAACTCGTCAACTGCTCAGGATCAATGCTGCTTTGTCTTCAGCCTCTTGTGTATCCTGTGATTCTGTATCCTGATTCCAGGTGTTGACCCGGCTTGTCTTGGCCACTCTGTGATCTCCGCCTGAACT
Source organism: Glandirana rugosa (assembly GCA_018402905.1). Classification (NCBI taxonomy): domain Eukaryota; kingdom Metazoa; phylum Chordata; class Amphibia; order Anura; family Ranidae; genus Glandirana; species Glandirana rugosa. Next base: position 351,778 of record BLSH010458670.1, on the reverse strand, counting down.
GACCTTGGCTTGTTTGCTGACCATGCTCCTGCCTGTGCTCTGTACTCAATCCATCCTGCCTTGTTTATGACACAGCCTGCTTGACCCTGCTAATCTGCCTGCTGTTATCGGTACCTGCCTACCCCCTTGCTGTTCCAGCTGACCTACTATCTGCTACCAGCAACCATCTTAGCTGCCCGCTGTCACCTGTACCAGCCTGCCTCAGTTTCCTGCCTACCAGATGCCTACCAGCTCACTTGCTTTCTGAAGCCTTCTGACTACTTCAGCTGCCCAGCGTGGATACCTGCATTGCTAGCAAAACTTACAAGCACTCGTGCCACTCTGTACTCCTGTGCCTCCTGTCTACACTATAAGGGGCCCCCGAGTCAGAGGTGTAAGAGAGGCCCTCCTCATCATATCAGGCTCTGCTACCATGTATGTGATAAAGTCAATCTGGCTACTCATTCCCCAGCACACCAGACTTTCATACCTCAGCAAACTGTGGTCACTGGTATGCAGATAATGAACAATACACCTTACCTAAACCTCCTACCAAGTATACTGCCCCACAGCCTCAACTCAACACGGCACTGAACTCTAAGCTGGTGTCAGGTATGAAAACCTCTGCTCCACCATACCTCCCAAAGTCATTCAATTTCAGCCACATTTTGTTTGGCATGCTACTGTGCATCCAGAGTCTGAATAATAGACACATCACAGTTTGCTAAATACATGTGTAGTGCACAGATCGGATTGGTCCAGCGATTCGATCTCAGGTTCTGATCGCTTAATAGAGCAAGCAACAAAGCACAGGATATTTTCAGCCAGGTACATCTAAACTCACACAGTCCTCAGACAGTAATTAGGCAGATAGTGTCTATTTGTGTTGTTTTTATTGTTTTGTACAACTGGGATAGGGACAAAATAACTTGAATGAGGATACTTTCTTGAAGCAGTTAGGCAAAGTAAACCAGAATCTTCTGTATAAAAGGTAGCAACAGCTTTTCGCACAGGGGGCCTCGTCTAAGGCGCAGCCCTGGCAGCAGGTCTGGAATGGTCTCTCTTTCTAGAAGGGGTGTACAGGCAACAGTCTCTCACTGTCAGTATTTCTCTGCAGCCTGCTCACTGAGATCCCTGCAGTCTGGAGGCCTTCTTTCAGCTTCAATTCACACTGCCATAAAATATGCCAAGAAGATCCCTTCTGGATGTTGCCTTGGGTGTTCTTGTGACTTTAGGGGTGATCCTATTACTCGTTGGTGAGTGAGAATCTTCCAGGACTTCTTAAGGCCCCTCTTAAACCTTGGAAGGTTTAACAGCACTTCCAGGCTGGGTCACTCTTCTGAAGGCAAAGGACCCTGATGTTCTCTGCTTTTACCCTTATATATCACTCTCAGCTCAATGCTGGTCTCTCTTCTCGACCGGTGATTGGCTGAGGCTGTATCTAGGGCCAGCTCAGACTCTGTCCTCTCCTGCTCACTATGTATCCAGAAAGTTTTGCAAAGACTGGGGGAGACAGAAAAGCCTGCAGCTGCAGAACTCAGAGTAGGCAAAACACAATTATACCTCCACCTCTAACAGAAGAGCCATTCACTTCTAGCACCTAAACTAGAAAAGTTCTACACATGCTTCACAAAGAGCTCACCAAGATAAGTCTCACTGGGTTTGATGACAAACCTGAAAACCACAGAGGCTGGAAATCCACCTTCAAAGCCATAATGAGTGAACTATATATCACAACTACAGAAGAACTAGATGTGCTTATCAAGTGACGAGGTCCCCAATCTGCTGAATGTATCAAAGGACTCAAAGCTGTTCAAATTGACAACCCTGCCACAGGTTTTAACACCTCTTGGGACAGACTTAAGCATAGCTTAGGCAACCCAGAAGCCATTGAGGATGCTTTATTTAAAAGGTCACAAACCTTCCCAAAAATATCTGAGAGAAACATTTTAAAATTTCAAGAACTCAGTAACCCTCTCTTGGAACTTCAGATCATCAAAGCTGATACCCACCTACATGGCCTCAGTTATCTAGATACCATTTATGGGGTTAAGCCAATTTTTTTAAGTTATCCTATGGTATACAGGAAAAACGGGCAGCACTTGGATCAAGGTACAAGGAAGAAAAGAACATTTCTTTTTCACCCTTTTCTTACCTCTGTGAGTTTATTAGGAGAACTGAAAATATGAAAAATTATCCAAATTTCTTCTATGAGGAATTCAACCCCAGAGGTACAGTATTGGTGAAAAGAACTGATATTCTACCTTTGCCTTACTACAGTCTCTGAAAAGACTGATCAGAGCAAGAAAATTGAGATCCTAAATTGCCCATGTCCCAAACATAATAAACCACACCTGCTTAGGAAATATATCGCCTTTAGAAGAAACCCTTGAAGAACTCAAAGAGCTGGGGGTTTCTTCAAATGCTGTGCTTCCACAGAGGGCCACACTATAGACTGTAAGGCTACTATTAAGTACATAGAATGAGAAAGTAATGATCACGTGCAAGTGCTTCATCCTTTTGAAGACAGTCCCACCCTGTCCACAGGTAAACCTCCTAAGGCAAAGCATGGAGGGGAGAGCACAGACAAAGCATGCTAGTCTCATACTCCAGACCAGCCTCATACTCCGTTTTTTTCTACATGTACAAAGGTCTGTGAAATAAATCTCCATGACAAATCATGTGCCAAAATGTGCTTAATCCGTGTATACCACTAGGGTCAACCTGAAAAGGCTGTAAGACCGTATACTATCCTAGATGATAAAGGGTAACAGGTCTCTTGCAAGAGTAAAGCATTTTTACCTATTAAACATAACAGGAGATGTCTTGCCATGTACCTTGGGCAATTGTGCTGACAATACAGATGTTTCAGGCAGGAGAGACATTAGCCTTGTAGTAGCTGCTCCCTGGCAGAGACATCCCAACAGCATACAAGGCTCATCAACAAATCAACGGGCTGCACAATGCACCATATGCCCAATGCCTGGACTTAGGCTGGGTTAAAATAGGCAACGTCTGTCTGGGTAATGTCAGGAGGTCTTCCGCAGTTTCTTCTTTCAAGACATGTGTCCTGCCAAATGTTCACATTACCTGTTTTGAACAGTGCCCACATCACTACCGTCAAAAGAAAGACTTTTCAGTAGGTTCTTCACACAAGGCAATAACAAGGCCCATTTTTTGGGGTGATTATGTCAGCACCAGAGTGTTCACTGTAACAACTAAGGACAATGAGCTGGCAGCCGTAATGGAAGGAGTTCCTAAATAATATGAGTAAGGATTTCTATCAGGACAATTCCAACAGCTGGGCATCACTACCATTTTGTGCCTCTAGAGGGAAACTTCCAAATAATACTCAGCATGCAGAAGCATAATTTATTTCTTTACAATGCACCCTGAACAGAAAACCTGAGGTGAAAAAAACACTTTGTTGACTTAATACAGAAGGTGTTTACAAGAAATCATGCTAAGCCTGCATCACCTCTCAAGGAAGGAGAGGAATGTTGGTACTTCCCATGTTTTGGCACGTATCATAGTCAAAAGCCAGATGAGATCAGGGTGGTCTTTGACTCAAGTGCTCAATATGAAGGTGTTTCCCTCAAAGATGTCCCTTTCACAGGGCCTAATCTGAACAACAACCTTATAGGAGTTTTGCTCCACTAAAGACAAGGACTACTTGCTGTTATCACTGACATTCAGCAAATGTTCTACTCTTTTATCGTATGAGAAGACAACAGAAACTTCCTCAGGTTTTGACGATATCACAAGAACAATGTTGGCAACAGTCATAGACTGCAGAATGAAAGTACATGGTTTCACTAACAACCCTTCTCCTGCTGTAGCAATTTGTGTGCTGAAAAAGACAGCTCAGAAAGGTGAAATTGAATTTGGATCTGATGCACATGAATTTGAGGAAAGGAATTTCTACATAGACAATGGGCTCAAATCTCTGCCTACAGAAGAAGAAACAATTGATCTTCTTAAGAGAACTCAGGATACGCATGCCACTGCCAACCCCAGGCTTCATAAAATTACCTCCAACAGTGACAAGATAATGAAGGCCTTTCCTTCTGACAACTATACTGTTAGTGTAAAGGGATTTGAGCTGGTAAACAGGTTTTTCCCTTATGCAACGCAGTCTTGCATTGCTTTGGGATGTCTAACAAGACACATTCACATTTCAAGTATTACCTTGTGACAAGCTCTTCATGAAATGAGTTTTGTCTGCTGTGAACAGACAAAACTCTACATTTTAGGGTAAGATACTCCTAAGACATCGTACTTACTACACAGATTGGAACACTCCACTACCCCTAAGAGAAACAACAAAGATGAGAATCACAGAGACAGTCCCTGAAAACACTAGGACAACTTAAAATACTATGCTCTTACATTCTTGCTTCCCTAACAAATGTCACCAGGAAAGAGATCCATGTTTTTTCTGATGCTTCCATTAAAACATTAGGTCCTGTAGCCAAGGTTGTAGATCCAAGAGACAAAGTAAGTGTGGGTTTTATCCTTGGTAAGGCAAAGCGAGCAAACCAGCACATACCATTACAAGGGTTTAACTCTGCGCAGCCGCATTAGCCACTGAAATTGCTGAGCTTATAAAATGTGAAATAGACTTTAAAATAGACTCTTTTGATTTTTACACAGACACCAAGATAGGGTTGTAATATATGCACAACCAAACAAAACAGTTCTATGTGTATGTCAGTAACAGAGTAAAATGCATCAATCCTGATCAGAGGCACTATAACCTAAGTCTGATAAGGAAATCAGAACTAATAGCCTTACACTCAACACTTCTGTAAAGTCAAAGACGGGGCTGAATTCTCACCATTTTAAACACTTTTCCAAGTGGACTTCCATTGTGCAATTTATCTCCCAACTTATCTTTGTTGTTAATCATTTCGCAATCTAAATATCAGGACCGCGAAGGGTGTTGTAGATGGCTCATCTGCAAAGAACCTCCCACCATTGAGGAGGATTTGACTTCTATACCAATAACTTGATTAAAATGGAGGTAAGAAAATCTGGTGCATGTTGCTGCCTTCCCCACTGAAGACACACTTAAAAACTGTCTTTGGTGCCATCTCAATGCCATGAGTGATGAAATTACAAGTTTGTGTTAATGTTTACCTTGTTCTTTATTATATGCTTTCTTTTATTCAGGTGTTCCTGGAATAGAGTCTTCACTTGTAATGTTTGGACTTGTTTTAATATTTGAAACATATATTTCCACTGGGAGTATCATGTTACACATGCAATGTCTGTTTGTTTGCCTTAAATAATTTTGCCCTTACCTCACTCCATAGCTAAGGGAATGCTCCTTATAGTTAGTCCCACCATTCTTCTTTATGCTTTAGCCTCCATTCACATCACTATATATCGCTGAAGCTAGTCATACTATAATTGTTTGACCTATCTGATGTTTATCTGTTATGATCTGCACAAGTTTTGCATTAAAGCTTTCTATGACCTGAAAGAAGGCATTTGGATCAAGTCACTTTATGCCAATTCTACTGAGACTAAAGGTTACAGCTATCTTGCTTAGTTTGGAGAGGCAGAAGACGGGCCATATACACTAGTCTGTTTTTCTGCATAAAACACATACATTATACTGCATACAAATAGCTGTTAGAAATCCCACTTTCTAGCATGGCCAATTCATTTTTATGTACTGCAGGCCAGCACAGTGATTTTTAAAAAGAAGGACATGTAGCAATCTTGTATATTTGCGTTCATTTATGTACATTAGCACACAGCCATAATGTATGGTATATGTACTAAAACACAACAATCTTGCAGTTTTGTGCATATTTAAAGCATCTGCACCATGGAAAATATTTATTCTGAATATTTCTCTCCAAAAATTGCAAAAAACTAGCATGAAAAAGAAGGCCATGCCTCCGAAACACATTGTGTCCATGGAAACCCGTTCAGCTTCTCTGGGTCTACATAGCTTCTTTAAATAATTGTCATTCCTTCTCCCAACTCCGGCGCATGCCAGGCTTAAAAAGCTGGCACGCTAGCTTCCCACTCCCCCTCTCCTTGGTAACAGACATTGGCACAAGGTAGAGCAAACTACAAAGAGTGGATGACAGTTGCATTGCCTGTATATAAGTTGCCTCTAAGGAGGAGGGTGGTTTATACCAGAGATAATGCTGAATGCTTATGATTATCACTTGGGAACATGTGAGTGAATATGTATATGTCATTGTTTCATTTTTTTAATAAAGAACTTCATTGTGCTAGGAGTTGCCCTCCTCTTTGCTTGCCCTTTTTACCCCAAATGAAGCAGCATATGTCCTGGATACATTTGCATTCTCTAGCAGCTGTCAGAGCCTTGCAGTCCCACAAAGAAATGCAGATCTGGACACCAAAACTTCAGCAGGGTCCCATAAGGGCAGGGAAATAGTATCCCACAGACCACAGAACGCACTCCTCTCTCCGTAGCCTTCTGGGTACCCCCACTCCAGGGTGTGGTCTTCTGTGCACACACAGAATTCACTATGGCAGCAGCAGTCTCTGGGCAGATGCAGCAGTTTAGTCTCCCTGCAGCAAATCAGTGCATCACCAGAAGCTTCAAGACTACACCTACCTTAGTCCTTGCAGGTCCCAATATTACTGAGAGAGCCTATCAGAGTTGAGGCTGCACCTAATCATAGTGTCCTCTTCTCCTGCCGGATGGTGGGTGGGGCTTTCCCCCAGCCAACCGTGGCTGCAGCCAGTGGCAGTCTCTCTCTCCCAGCCCACTGCTGAGTACAATTGTGACCAGGAAGAAGGAGATGACAGCATGGGTGGCCCTATCAAAGCCTAGGGCAAAGCAGCTGCATTACAGTGGCACTCCTGGCCAGGCTAGATTGGTCTCCACTGGCAACATTATCGGATAGAAGCAGAAGAAAAATCTATCAGAGAAATGATCAATCAATTATATATGAGGAAAGGTAATTAATTAAGATTAATTCTGAGAGTTTCTTTGGTCTCTTGCTATTCTTCCTACTTTAACTTTTCTGTGCTGCCTCAACTCCTTTAAATTTGCAAGAGTTTATTACATTTCACAGATGCTAAGAAAAATATATCGTCATGGGCTGTTCAAAAATACTCTGTTCAAGGAAAGTGTAAATACATCACTCTAGAAGATTCCACTACAATGAAGTAGCCAACAAATGGCAGCAAATTCTTCCACCAAGGTATTTTTGTTATATTAGTATTCTCTATTTATGAACCCTAGATAGATTCAACAGATGATGAGTTACAGCATGGGAATAATAGCAAAGAAAATAGTAAAATCACCAGTGTACTATTAATACAATAAAATATATGAAGAAGCATCAAAAATATATGAAATGTACTTCAGAGGCCAGTGATCCATTTCTATGAAACTGCTACTCAAGGGACATTAGAGTTGATTATTTAAGATATATTTAGTGAGAAAAGTAAAATTTCTTTTGTACTTTAAAGATAAAAATGTAATGCAGTTGATATATAATGCAAGTAGGGCAAAATCTGCTGTTGTAAAACCTGTACAATAATTTTCTAGATGCCAAGATTTAACTAGGCAGAAACATAAATGAAAGGAAAAGGGAGCTTGTTAGTGAAGATGCAGGGAAAAAGGAAAACTTATAACAGATGTGAAAATCCACAAGGTTGTTGAAAATACTACAGGTGAAACACACTGAGAACAATACCTGTATGGAGATACTATAGATTACATATACTACCTGAGAGAGGCATTTTATCCAACATCTTGACTATTTGTAACAAGTGACTGAATTTCTGATTTATTTTTGAAGAGTTAGACAGTGAAGTATAATCACTGCAAAACAATGCCCTTTTTTTTGTGTTCAGATTAGAGAGAAAAATATGTTTCCTCCACACCCTCAGAACCCTTTCACACCGATGAATTTTTTTTGTGTTTTTACCTTGGGAAAAATGCAAGAAAAATTCAAGAACAATGTTTCCCTTTAGCCACTTGCCTACTGGGAACTTTTGACCCCCTTCCCGACCAGGCCAATTTTCAGCCTTCAGTGCTGTCGCACTTTGAGTGACAATTGTCATGCAGCACTCGACCCATATGAAATTTTTATCATTTTTCTTAGATAAACAGAGCTTTCATTTGGTGGCATTTAAACAACACTGAGAACAAACCCTTTTCTTTGTTTCTGTTATAAAATTTTGCAAATAAGTAATTTTTCTTCACTGATCTGCACTGATGAAGCTGCACTGAAGGGCAATCATAGGCTACATGGATGGGCACTGATGGGCTGCACGGATGGGCACTGATGAGGAGGCAATAATGAGGCTGCACTTCTAAGGTGGCACTGATGGGCACTGATATCCTTCATTGATGGGTACTGACATGCTGCACTGATGGACACTGCTTGCCACTGATGGGGCTGCACTGATAATAAATGTTTGCTGTCACAGGATAGGGGACAGGAGCCTCTTCCCCACAACCCTGGGCTGTAGTTGTGGGGGTCTGCAGGCAGGGGGCTTATCGGAATCTGGAAGCCCCCTTTAATAAGTGGGCCCCCAGATCCCGTCCCCCCCATGTGAATTAGTATCGGGTACATTGTACCCCTACTACTTCAGCAAAAATATCAAAAAAAGAAAAAAAAACCACAGGAGACAATTAGGGACAAGTCCGTTATTAAAAAATAAAAATAATTGTCCCCTGTTGTAATCCATCGACAATCACGGCGAGCAGCGACCCGAAATAAAGACAAAAAAAACCCAACAGCTCCTCCTCCATGGGAGGGCTCCCGCCGACTGAGCTTGGTTTATTTTGACGTTTTATTCATAGTGAAGGGCAGGCCGCCCGTGACGTAATTGAGTGAACCGCCCCTCTGATGCAGTGTTGCCAACCTCCTGCAGCATTTTTTACTGCCAAAACATGAAAAATTTACTGGCGGAGCACACTTTTTACTGGCAACCTAAAAGATAACTGAAATCCTATTAAAAACTAAGACAATTGATATTGCAACACAACATGGAAACACTGACAATACCCATATCAAGTAGTTTGCCCTGTTTACATTTAAAAAGTCAGCACAGCATGACAAATTATCAGACCTTGATATTTAGAGATAGTTGTAAAAATCACAGATTTTTATAAACTGTCAGTAAATTTAGTGGCGGTTGGCAACACTGCTCTGATGTCACATGACATCAGAAAGGGGCAGGGTCACCCATATGTCACCGGATGACCTCGCCCTGCACTATAAATGAAAATGTCAAAACAAAGCCAGCGCAGATGGCAGCAGCCCTCCCATGGAGGAGGATCTGTGTGCGCCGTCTGCGGGCATCGACGGGCGGGCGATTTATGGTGTGTTTGGTGGCACCGAAGTCACGCCGAACACCCCATAATATCCGAAATTTGGGGAGCGGGCGAACAGCAAATGTTCGGCCTGAACGTATGCTCGGGCTGAACCATTTGCCCATCCCTAATAGTGACAGTGTTGAGGAAAGGAAATGCCGATAACTGGCATTTGTTTACATGGGATATTTCACCCCCTTCCTGCCCAAGCCAATTTTTAGCTTTCAGTGCTGTCGCACTTAGAATGACAATTGCACAGTCATGCAACACTGTACCCATATGAAATTTTTATCATTCTTTTTAGATTGAGCTTTCTTTTCGGTGGTATTTAATCACCACTGAGTTTTCTATTTTTTGCTAAGCAAACAAAACCTTTTTCTTAATTTCTGTTATAAAATTTTGCAAATAAGTACATATTCTTCTTCACTAATGTGCACTGATGAGGCTGCAGTTATGAGCACTGATAAGCTGCATTGATGGACACTGATGAGGCTGCACTGATGAGGCCGATAACCGGCATTTGCTTACATGGGATCAGCTGTGATTGGACACAGCTGATCACATGGTAAAGGGCTGCTGTGATTGGCCTTTTGCCTTGATTTGCAATCATAGAGCATGCCTGATGTGCACAGGGGGGCGGGGTTCTGGGAGGACATCAATAGATGTCCTCCAGGAACTGGATGACTGAGATGTAGCCGTCTTTCTCAAGTGGTTAAATGCTATAGGACTCTTCACACCACTGTGTTGTGGGTGTGGTGTATTTTGAAAAGTCTGTACTATTCAAAACAGCACCAAAAACACAGCTCCCCATTGAGCTGAATAGAAAACGTGTCAAAAATGCATCAAAAATGTGTTTTTGGTTTGTTTTCGAGTCATATGCCCATGTTTCACAGGTGTAGTCTGGGAGTCAGACAACCAGAAAATGCACCAAAAACACATCATGAATTTTTGATGCATTTTTTCAATGGAGCAGTGTGAAAGCAGCCTTAATGATAAGGTTTCTTTTTGTAGAATATCATTTCTTTTCTTACGACAGACTATATAACAAACTTTTAACATTTTTGTTTAGAGTTGAGTTTAGAGTTTGAATGTTTCTATTTCAGCAACAGAATATTGTGATTCAGTGATACACACTACAAAAATGTCCAACGCAGGAGAGAACCTGGGGTGTGTTCTGACAGTAGCAAGCTCAGAGAAAAGAAGGTTCTTTTTTACAAGAATTTGACAGGTATGGCACATGAATACAAGTATTACTTTCCGGCCTGTAACTGAGCACAGTAAAATTATAAAACACTATTCAAAATCCAAATATACTGGGAGCTAGAATTTTTTTCTTACTGCATTGTGTGCACGCAGTCAACACTGCAATTAATTGATGCACACTGTGAAAAAAGGTGAAAAAACATCAGCTGTGTTCTGACAGCAGCAAGAAATGTGTGGGAAAAACAAGACAGCTTTGGCAGAACCGTAAATTTTTTTTTTCTACTTTAAACAGTCAGCATTAGTATGTTTAAAGCAAGAAACCAATGAAATATTTTGGATGGTATACAGGATGATTGTACCATTGAACAAGACCATGTCTCAGAATCTCCTATCTTTGTTTTATTCAATTGTTTGTCTGTTGTTGATGTAAATGTTTGCCTGAAAGCAGGGGCATTGCCAGGTCTACAAAAGATCTGGGGCTAGAGCCCATAGCAGCAAAGTAAAGAAAGTCATACTCTTGGGCGGGCATACACCTGTATATAATATGTGTGTGTGCATGTATGTGTATGTGTGTGTATATATATATATATATATATATATATATATATAAAATATTGTTACATATCTGAGTGCGGATTCCCCCCTTACATCAGGGTCCCCAGATAGCCCCCTTATATCAGGGTCCCCAGAGCCCCCCTCATTACATCAAGATTCCCAGAGAGCCTCCCCCGTACATCAGGGTGCCCAGAGAGCCTCCCTCTTACATCAAGGGTCCTAGAGATTCTCCCCCTTACATCAAGGTCCCCAGAGAGCCTCGTCCTTACATCAGGGTCCCCAGAGAGCCCCTTCCTTACACCAGAGGTCTCTGGTGGGCGGTGTGAGGTCTCTGGTGGGCTGGGTTAGGTCTCTGATTGGCCATGTGGGGTCTCTGGCGAAGTGCGTGGGGTCTCAGGTGTACTGTGTGGGGTCTCAGGTGTACTGTGTGGGATCTCAGGTGCACTGTGTGGGGTCTCTGGTGTACTGTGTGGGGTCTCTGGTGGACTGCGTGTGGTGGGTCTCTGGTGGTGGCTATGTGGTCCAAGCATAAATTAACCCTGGGCCCTGAGATCAAAGGGGTTATATTCTTAGATCTCAGGAGTTTATGCTTTATGTAGTTTTTCACTAGATGGAGGGATGTCATGTCTTCAGCTCTGAGGGGTTCATCCTGGGACCTAGCATGAACCCCTGAGCACTAGGAATGTAACCCCTTAGATCTCATGGGTTTAAGCATCCTCAGCTCATGCTGGGACCTGTAGTCCTTCACTTTTTGGGGGGAGTCACATCCCCCAAAAGTGAAGGAGTACAAGTCCCAGCATGAATCCCTCTGCGCCCAGCCTCACTTTACAGGCTTCACACAGTTTCCTTCTTCCCTGATCATATACCGCAACGGAGGCCCGGAGAAGACCATAGAGGAGGTGGGTGGACCATAGAGAGCACTTGGCGTGGAGGAGGAGGAAGTAAACACTGGCCATCTCAGGCTCCATCTGCAGGGCGGGGGATCCCAACCGAGACGTCACTAGTTGCTAGACGCTAGGCGGCTCTAACAGTAAGAGCCTCAGTCAGCAGTGGAGGTGGAAGCAGAGACAGAGCCAGCGCTACGGTGGCTCTCATTTTGCTATATCTGTGCCTTTGTGGTGGCCTAGGTTCGGGGAATAACCAGAATGATCAGCAGCCCAGTCCCACTAATAGTATCCCTTCTGCGGGCCCCCCTCTGTAGAATACCGCCCGAGACAGATACGCTGCTGACAATAGCCCCTATGTTTATCAGGCCCTGCTGCTCCTGGTAAGAGACTCTGGGCTATGGGTCCCAGATTCGAGGCTTTAACCCCATTAGCCACCCCCTAGCGACGCCCCTGCCTGAAAGGATGAAGGAGTAAATTCAAAAAAATGTTGTCCTCCCCTGGCAATGCAATGTTTTGGTGCAGTGGACATAGGCTGAGCAAAAAGAATACTTGGCAAGAGACTGTGCCCTGCAATTTTTTTCTTTAACCACTTCAGGCCCGGAAGGATTTCCCACTGTAGGACCAGAGCAGTTTTTGCGATTGGGCACTGCGTTGCTTTAACTGACAATTGCGTGGTTGTGCGTTGATGTACCCAAACGAAATTTGAGTCCTTTTTTCCCCCCAAATAGAGCTTTCTTTTGGTGGTATTTGATCACCTCTGCGTCACTTCTGATCACCGCTAATAACAAAAAAAAGACAATTTAGAAAAAAAGAACAATATTTTATACTTTTTGCTATAATACATATCCAAACAAAAATATAAAAAAAACGAATTTATTCATCAGTTTTGGCCGATTTATATTCTTCCTCATATTTGTAGTAAAAAAAAACCATGATTAGCATTTATTAATTGGTTTGCGCAAAAGTTGCCGCGTTTACAAACCATGAGAATTAATGTATGGCGTTTTTATTATTTTTTTTCTTTTACTAGTAATGACGGCGATCTGTGATTTTTATCAGGACTGCGATATTGCAGCGGACATGTCGGACATTTTTGATACTTTTTTGGGACCAATGACGTTTATACAGCGATCAGAAATTTAAATAGCCACTGATTACTGTGTGAATGTCATTGGCAGTGAAGGGGTTAACCTTCAGGGGGCAATCTAGGGGTTAACTGTGTTCCCTAGGCGTGTTCTAACTGTGAGAGGGCTGGGCTGCCAGGGGCATAAGAGATCTAACTGATCCCAGTGACAGGGATCAGTAGATCTCTTACAAGCTGCCTGACAGAGCGGGGAACTGGCGCGTTTACATCGCAGTTCCCCGTTTTTCTTCTGTGCCAGGCGATCCCGGCTCGCCAGCGGAAATCGAGTCCACCTGACCCGCGGCCATACTGCTGGAGAGTACTGGCGCTCTCCCACCCATTAGCCGCCCACACGCGAGCCGCTGTTTATAGGCGGCGATTCGCGATATCCAGCCACTTTGCAGCAGTAAATGTACGTGAGCTGGTCGTTAACCGGTTAATAGAGGGCTTCACCAAATAGGCTGCGTGGCCATATTTAGACAATGATGTACTCCAATCCATTTCTGGCCCATTTTGCTTACATGGCTGGGTATTTTCAGCCATGTAAACAAATGGACTGGGTTATGTCAGTAGTTGGTAAGAACGCAGTGGCTGATGCTTCCTTAACAACCATTGACAGCTGGAAACTGACATGTTCATCCTTGCTGAAAGATTTAACTGTTTACTGTTCGGAAGGTCAGTGTTCAGTCTGAACTAATGTTTGGGAGAGAGAAAAAATATTTGCCACTAATTTACATTTTCCAGATGATTTCCTATATTTTGTAAAAAACAGCATAGGCTCCTTCCAAAATACATACCAGACCCTCGTCCCCCTTGATGTGGATCTGGTATGTATTTTAGAGGGCCTTATGCAGTTTTTTACATAATAAAGTAAGCTTGCAGGGAAAAGTAAATTACCGGCAATCTAAAGTGCATTTTATTTTCTGTAAGTATAGGTTCACATCTGTGCAGTTGTAATTAATGCGTTTTTCACGCACGCTTTGTGGTGCTTTTTGCGTTTTTAAACCCGTGTTATTGATGCGTTTTTGCATGCAGTTTTCATGCATTTTGTGTTTTGTGTTTTTTTACCCTTTAAAAACACTGTATATAGCTGGTTGCTAAGGAGCGGGACGGGAAGCCAGCCACCGCATCCTTAACAACCGATGAGTCATCAGCTGTCAGTGGGGTTCCCCACTGACAGCTGAATGTAAATGTAAAAAAAATGGCTTGGGGTCCCCCCAAATCCCAAATCCATACCAGACCCTTATCCGAGCATGCAGCCCAGCAGCTCAGGAAAGGGAGGGGACGAGCCCCCTGTCCTAAAGCATACCAGGCCACATGCCCTTAACATGGGGGGGTGCTTTGGGGTAGGGGGGCTCTGCCCCCATGTTGATCGGAACAAGGGCCTCTTCCCCACAACCCTGGGCTGTGGTTGTGGGGGTCTGCGGGTGGGGGGCTCATCAGAATTTGAAAGCTTCCTTTAACAAGGAGGTCCCCAGATCCTGCCCCCCCCCCATGTGAATGAGTATGGGGTACATTGTACCTCTACTCATTCATCAAAAAAAAGCATCACATAGAAAATAAAACACAAACACAGCTTTTGACAATTGCTTTATTAAAAATCCAAAAATAATGTCCCCGGATGTAGATCCATCATCAATCACACCGCCCGCCAGGCACTCCGCACTCGTCGAAGGCTAACCGCCGACTGCCAGATCCTCCGTCTGACAGTTTTTCAATAGGTAAGGGATGGGGCCACCTGGGTGGTGTCACCTGGTTGCCCCACCCCCTTGTGATGTCACTGTCCGATGCAAAATGCACCAAAAAGCGCATAGGTGTGAATATAGGGTAAATGTTAGTTTTTCTGTAGTAGGTTGTATACATTGTATAGATGTGTCAATTCACAGGCTGGTAATGGGCACCCATCAGGAATGCTATTTAAACTAATTTTGCATTGTTACATGTCCCCTAGGGCAGTGCCCAACCCCCACGCCTTTTCTGCCAATACCTTGTATATTAACTTTTAAAATAGGGATACTTGATTCAACAGATTCCTTCCTATTGATTTCAGTGGGCTTTGGATTCAGCAGCCAAATGTATGGTATGTTCACCGAATGGCTGTTGAACTGAACTTGGGTATGTTTGACTCATCCATACTCTTATGTGAGTTTAAATGCAAAAATTGTATTTCTAGAGTGTTTTTAAAATGAATATTATTTTGATACTTATTTTTTTTCCTCTTGCTGTAGATAAGTTAAATATTGGTTATATCATTTTGATTGGAGCCTTCTTAGAGTTTCTCCATATACTGACCAGAAAAATGTCAAACTATTGGTACACACAATGGTTCCCACGTGGCAATGTCTAGGCCAAACAGCATTGTAGATGAAGGTGATGGCATGCATGTTCTAACACTACCTGGAAGTCAATGGTACTTTAGAGGGCTTTCCAAGGTACACAGGTAGGAGGGGGACACAGTTGAGCAAAAAAAGGTATACCTAGCATCTTGTGTTGCCTTCGCTCATTGTTTAAAGTGTTATATATTCAGTGTCTACAGATTTAATATATGCCAATTTTTGTAAAGGCTTCATAGTTATTATAAACATCAATGCACAGTAGATGCACGAAAGTAAACTTGTAGCACTACACTATGTATTTTCATGCTACTAATTACACTCTCCAGCAACTATGACAAATTGTAATTTTGCAGCTGTGCTCATTACTAGTCAGATACACACTTGCTGTAGTTTGTTTCTAAGTCAGCATAATTAAAATAATACACACGTGGAGACAGTGTACACTGCGGCCTTGTTTATACTAATACTATTTTGGGAAGCTTGTGATTTGTGTGTTAATAGATTGACAGGGCTTACCGCATGACATTTAGGTCAAAATTACTTACATGAACCGCCAATCAAAGGGATACAAAGAGACTGCCATATCACCTTCAACAAGTAACCATATCCAATCTGAGGTCAGGGTAAGCTAGAAAATGTTATTTCTATATGAAGAAATAGAGAGCCGGGCGCCTTTTATTTTCTCTTATACTCTGTGTTAGTACATCCAGCGGGCTTCCCTGTATTGCTTGTATAATTAATGCAAAGTATAGGGTGGAACACCACAATTTACTTGCAGCTAAGTTAATCTTTGCTCATCCGTTTTGGGTGTTCCCATCCTTTTTCAAGTTCACAAGCATGTCAGAGAGCTTTTAGGCTACTTTCACACTGAGCGGCAGTTGCAGTCGCGGTAAAACCCTGCTTTAGCTGAGTTTTACCAGCGATATGGCTCCTCTATGCGGGCGGGAGCACTGCACTTTTAACCCTGCACAAGGGGTTAAAAAGGGGTTAAAAGTGCCGGCGCTCAGCGCTACCGAGGTGGTGTGCAGCCGCTTCGGAAGCGCTTGCCATTCATTTCAATGGCAGGGGCGGTAGAGGAGCGGTATATTACCGCCCCAAAGATGCTGCTTGCAGGACTTTTTGTAATGTCCTGCAAGCGCACTGCCCCAGTGTGAAAGCACTCAGGGCTTTCACATTGGGGTGGATTGGGGGGGATTTTTGAGGCGCTTTACAGACGCTATTTTTAGCTAAATAGCGTCTGTAAAATGCTTCAGTGTGAAAGTAGCCCTACACAGCGTTCTACCACATACACTTCAGTTGAAATGCTTATTGATAAAGTGCCTAAGGATATCCGTTCTTTTGTAGAAAAATGTTTCTTTTTCTATTTAAGAGAGAGAGAGACTGTATAGCTAAGTTTGTTTCTTGTATAGGAAAGTATTATTTAGAATGTATTACTGCCCACTCTGTCAAACCTTCAACATTATATCTAACAATAGTCTACATTTCAGTGTACAGGGTAGCTAGATCATGTCTTGCCTGTAGTTACTTCTTTCAGATAGGGCCCTTTTTCCTTCATAGGGACCAGAGAATGTACACCCACTTTATTAGGTACACCTGTTCGATTGCTTGGTAGCACAAATTGCTAATCAGCCAATCACATGGAAGCAACTCAATGCATTTAGGTTTCTAGACATGGTGAAGACCACTTGCTGAAGTTCAAACTGAGCATCAGCATGGGGACGAAGGGAGATTAAAGTGACTTTGAACGTGTCATGGTTGTTGTTGGCAGTGCAGGATGGGCTGGTCTGGAGTATTTCAAAAGCTGATGATCTACTGGGATTTTTACGCACAACCATCTCTAGGGTTTACAGAGAATGGTCAGAAAAAGAGAAAATATCCAGTAAGTGGAAGTTGTGTGGATGAAAATGCCTTGCTGATGTCAGAGGTCAGAGGAGAATGGGCAGACTGGTTCAAGATGATAAAAAGACAACAGTAACTCAAATAACCACTTATTACAATCAAGGTATGCTACAGCAGCAGAAGACCACACCGGGTGCCACTCCTGTCAGCTAAGAACAGGAAACTGAGGTTACAATTCACACAGGCTGACCAAAATTGGACAATAGAAGATTGGAAAAATAAGTCCTGATTTCAGCTGCGACATTCAGATGGTAGGGTCAGAATGAAAGCATGGATCCATCCTGCCTTGTATCAATGGTTGAGGCTGCTGGTGGTGGTAAAATGATGTGGGGGATATTTTCTTGGTACAATTTGTACAAAGGGGTGGGACAAAATGTGGGACTTTAGATGAGACACCTGGGGGAGGGGGAAAGGTGGGTGCCTCCATCCCTGTATTGCATAGAAAAAGGAAAATTTGGGACTTTGAATGAAGCACAAGGGTGGGACGACATGCCGGTCAACAATGCAATATTTTATTCATGATCCACATATATCGGTCAAAAAAGTGCAGATAATATCATACCATCATAATAGCAATTTTGTACATAAAAAAGAGATAAATATAAGCCAATGTTGATCCGCATAAAATATCTGTACAGAATTACATCACGTGGGATTCTTAGATTGAAAAGCGTATTTACATGCATCAGTGTAAGCTCTACATGTTTTGGGGATTATACCACCTCATCAGGAGCAGATGCATGCAGAATGCAATGTCTATAAAACAAAAAATGTATATTGTGTGTAAGGCTCAAAACATCAAATAATGGTCCCCAAAAACAAGGAATGTGTTTGTAAACATCCAAAAGGGGGTAAGGGAAAAACATGGAGGGGGGGCAACCTAAGAAGGAGGTCCTCCTTTCCCACTTACATGTAAAATGAGGTCCTCCAAAAACCAGGCTGTTAGGACGAATGTGTGTACCATCCCCCAACTGCTCACACTGGGAGCTGAGGGGGCAGGAAATCCAGGGCCAGGCAGATCCACAGGGCCCCAGAGGGATGAGCCACCCACATGCCATAGATTGGGTTGTAAAATTCCCATGGCTCCATGTGATCTAAAAAACAATATGAAGGTCTAATGATGTCAAGTGTTTGTGTTGTACTAAGTATAAAGTGTCATAGAGACATGGGTGGTGTAATGGAGCACCAGGTGAACTGGAGAGGGGAGGCAACCACCAAAGGCATGTACAGACACTAAAGTGGAAGGAATACAAAAGGAATAGATAGCAGGAAAAAAGTGAAGAGCTGAAGGCTGCAAAGGGTGTGAAAGGAAAAAAACAGCAGTGTGTGTGCCATAAAGGCAAAGGATTTTAAAGATTATAAACAATTAGGTACCTGTGTGTGTCTGAGGGGAAAGATCCCTGGAGGTAAAGGTGTCAGGAGCCCTAGGTGGTGGCTGTGGTCAGTGGAGCAGACTCAATCAGACTGAGGATGAGGGCTGGCTAAATAGCCCCAGAATCCCACCCCCAGCGTCATGCTGGTGAGGCTCCAGAAAAAGAGGACCCCTGCCCGAGTGATAAACACCACCCCGGATAGCGCAGGAGGCCCCACATGGAGAGCCGACCATCCGATGGTGAGATTGCCGGAAGTTCGGGCCCTAAGGCTCCGCCCCTCCGACGTAGTGCGTGGTGCCGATGCGCAGCAGGCCAGACCCGCCCCCACCTCCACGAATCATAACAACTCAGAAGGAGGAGGGGGCACCCGGTGAGCATGGCAGCTCCCGGATTAGTTTAGCCAGAAAGACTCAAAATAAATGTATCTCATGTAATGCAACACATTGTCGATGCTATAAAATAAAAATGTAGGCATAAGGTTTAATCTAATTAATGAATGCATACTGACATATACTGTATATACTGTACATATGTTTAGGTATTTGTGTCAGTATTTATAAAATTAGCCGTGTACCCATATAATAAATAAATTGCAATGTTTATCATTATCATCAGGTAATAGAATATTTTAATTATCTATGAGAAATGGGATGAACAGAGGTCCACAACAGCCACTGACACATGTCAAAGTATATCTAATCACACAAGTGTTTATCCTGGGTATAGAATCCCTTTCATTAAAAAGACCATTATATAGTTCAATAATAGCAACAGAACCAGTAGAGAAAACATTTCCTGTCATACAGAATAAACATATTTAATTGACAGACACTGTGGCATGCTGACTACTATACTTTACAGTGTGCTTCACTCTTTATTCGGGGTCCAGCAATTCCTAGAAGAATTAAGATCATCATATAAAAAGGCTCATTGCAGAATCTTTCTGAATAATTCTAAACCAGCTGGACAAAACAACTGTTCTTTTTACATAACATCTGTTGGGGCATGTGTTACACGTTGTGTTAAATGGCCCTTAAAATGTGATCCCTTTTTAACGACTTTTACACTGTTATTGTACTTTGGTGACAAACCTTTTATTATAATATCTTTATTACACCACCCGGGCTGTGTTACTCTAGAATATAATAGATTGTTGTAAACTTCTGTTTATTTTTGGTGAATCCAGTTGCTACCACCCACAGTATAGAAGACTTTCTAAGAATAGCTCTCCATAGCTGCATGGCATGTGTTTCTTTGTTAAATCTACTATCTGAGATTCCATTGTAGCCAAAACAACTAAAATATCACCTAAAACTAAATAAATACTATAGTTCTCTTCATGAGGCATTTATTGTATTAGTACATGTGTTATTAGTTTTTTAAAATGATTTTTTTTTTTTTGCAAATTTTTTCCCATATTAGGAATATTGGGCTCAAATTACTAAATTATATTTACAGAATTTAAATAATAACATGTTTGCAATTCATCAAACATGTTTCTTAAAATAAAGCATGCATTATTACTGTAAAATGTGCAGTATTTATCTCATGAAAATGTCTGGTACTATGGTACTATATTGAATGGCTGCAGGGAGAAGTGAGACATTTAGCATTTGTATTTACCGTGCAGCCCCCCCCCCCCCCACAATCCATATCAGACCCATATCCAAACATGCAGCCTGGTAGGCTAGGTAAGGGGGTGGACGAGTATGCAGCGACATTATTGACCAAATATGTGTCCATGTATGGTCAATGATGTTGCTGGGTAGCCCTTCCCCATATGATGTCTTTGATAAAATATGGATTTGTCCATGTATAGTCAATGATGTCACCAGGTGGCCCCATCCCTTATTACACCATTAACCCCACCCCCATGTTTACTTGGCATGTCTGTAGGAGGAAGCCAAGCGACGGAGTGGTCATGTCGGTGGGCGTCATCTGGGTGGCATTCACCGTGATTGATGATGGTCCAGGGTTGTGGGGAAGAGTCTTTTGGCCTCATCAACATAGGGACAAGGTGCTTTGCCATGTTGAGGGCAGGTGACCAGGTATGGATGATGGTGCATGCTCATCCCCCTTTCCTTTCCTGGCCTGCCAGGCTGCATGCTCGGATAGGGGACTGGTATGAATTTTGGGGGGGAACCTCATGCCATGTTTTTATTTCTTTGGCATGAGGTCCCCCCCAAAATTCATATCAGACCTGAAGGGGAGGGACCTCAAACCATATTTTTATTTCATTTTTTAATACCAGGTCTTTTGAGTATATTCTGCTGTCAGCTGAGAATCTGGCTCTTAGAAACCAGTTCTATTACTTTCATACATTCCTTAAATAAGCAAAAAGTATGGCTGGACCAGTGTTTCTCAACTCCAGTCCTCAAGGTGCCCCAACAGGTCATGCTTTCAAGATTTCCCTCAGATGAAACTGCTGTGGTTATTAAGGCAGTGAAACTGATCAAATCAAGTGTGCAAAATAATGGAGAGCTTGAAAACATGTCCTGGTGGGGCGCCTTAAGGCCTGGAGTTGAGAAACACTGGGCTAGACCACTACCCATTCAATGATTGTATTTATTTATTTATTTTGTGAATTGACTTTAATGACATATCATGAGGTATTTACTGTGCATTTGCTATTTTTGTGGCAAATAGAGCATAAACTGATAGTGAATTCACTTTTTCAATATCACATATTTGAATGAAACAATTCATGTGATCCAAATATCACATGCAATATTCTGTAGTGAATTGAGCCCATTATCCTACATATGCAAAGTATCACATTTCTATACTTTGGAACCACTATTTTAATCCAAACACAATGCTAAAATACAAAAATAGTTTAATTTTTGGGACCTGGCATATATTAATAGTTAAAGAACTATTTGTTTAGCAGTTAAGGTAAACTTTAGAAAGCTGATGTACACATTGCATGCTCACTTTGATTATCCAATCCTGTGCAAGAAAAACTGGATTTAACATTTTTTTGTTTATTGCTTGTTATTATATAATTGCAGTAAACACAGATTCACCTTACTGCCAAGTGAACAGTCTCTGATACTTTAGTAAGGCTGGGTTCACACTGCTGTGCGGAACGTCTCACACTAGGGGTCGGGCGCGTCCTTGTTCACCATTTCAAGTCTGAATTCAGTCTGAATTTTTGGCTGAATTTGGACCTGAAACGGACCAGAAGATGCACAGGAGCAGGTCACAATCTCCTGACGTGCAAATTGGATGCAGGGAAATCCGCATCCAATTTGCAATAGTGTGAACCCAGCCTTAATCAATAACATTATGGGGTTGATTTACTAAAGGCAAACCCACTCTGCATTACACGTGCACTTTGAAGTGTACTTGGAAGTGCAGTTGCTTTAGATCTGAGAGGAAGATCTGAAATGAGGGTAAGCTCTGCTAATTTTATCATCCAATCATGTGCAAGCAAAAATGCTGTTTTTTATTTTCCTTGCATATCCCCCTCAGATCTACAGGAACTGCACTTCCAAGTACACTTCAAAGAACAGTGCAGCGCACTTGTAGTGAACAGTGGATTTGCCTTAGTAAATAAACCTCTCCGTGTCATACAAGAACTCCACCAATAAAAATAAATATGGATTATAGTTGGTGTAATCAGTCTATAAAGTAAGGTCGTCATGAAAGACCTCACCTTCTTTAAAATGTTTTTTGGACAGCAAAATCAAGATGCTCCCCACAAAACTACAACATAATCTTGTGATCCAAGATACAGTGATCGCTTGGAGGGAAATTAACAAAAAAATGCCATTCCCCCTACCTTTCCAAATATTTGCCTAAAAGGCACAAGTATTTGCAAAGCACATAGTATGAAGCCTTTAACCTATGGAGATTCAAGGGGCTGTCCTGCGCTGCTTTCCTCTATCATACAGACTCAATAACTCTCAAACCTTTTTCATCTTTTGGCCTCGGAATACGACTTACCAAGACACCAATTTTTCTACATCTCAGGGTTCTCAGATTACATTGGCAAGTGTTGCTCAAACAAGAACCACTGATTCCAACGCTACTTTGTATGCAACATTTACCAGCCGCTAAATTCCTCTTTTACCAAACCTTTAACAACACATTTGTGCAATACTGGAGCAAAGACATTCCAGCAGTTGATTTAGTGTCCTGGAGGGGATACAATAAAATGTAAAGGCTAGTGGTAAATGAATCCTAGAGGGAGTCACAATTCAAGCTCATCCACAGAGCCTTTATTCCTCTCTGTTCAACAAAGAACACTCTGCAAGCCACCACTTGCCCTATGTGCGAAATCAGCTAGCAATCAATCACTTTTTCATCGATTCTAGTCATGTCCCTCAATCTTGGTCTTCTGGGACAAAGTGCTCACTGTCATCTTTGCTGTCATCCTTTGTGGTATGCCACTACAAGAAATACTACTTCTTAAAAGGCTAATGTATTAAATACAGAACTCTCTTAACCCCCCCCCCCCCCAAGGGTTGTTCTACCTGGCCTCTTGAGCACACAACCCTGCTGTGGATAACACAAGGCAGTTCCTGTCTTTTGACTCTTACTTTGTGTTGTACTGTAGTTAAGTAATATTACCAATGTCTGGTCTCAAGGCCTATCTGTTTGCTGGCTGTTGCAAATCTCTTCATCTTCTTTTTTTCTTCTCTCCTAGTTACTTCTGCAGTTTAGTATCACTTATAAGATTAGAGTCAGTGTTATGGTGGATGCCTCGAGTGCTTGCTTTCCATCTTGTTTTGAAAACATAGTCCCCATGGTCTTTCCATACATGCTTCCTTCTATGCTAGCAGTCCTGGGTAAACTCTTCTTGTAGTTATATGCAATAGCTATAGTGACTGTGTCGGTGATGTCCCAGTTATGTCACTTCTTCATTTGGATATGTATACTTTACTCCACTGTGAGCACTAGCACTGATTCATGTGTTTTTTATTTTGTTTTTTTTATTGCACTCTTCTTTGTATTATATGTGAAAAATGTAATAAAACCTATTTTTAAAAAGGGCTAGAATGACAGCCTGGCTGTCATGCTAGCCCTCTTTCTTTAACCCCTTCTTGCCCACCCACCTCAGCCTTTTAACTGGGTCTTAGGGCCGGTTCACACTGAAGCGGGGCGACTTGCAGGGCAAATCGAGTTGCCCCGCTCGAAGCAACCTCAGCGTGGCTTGCAGGAGACCTTCTATCATAGAAGTCAATGCAAGTCGCGCTGAGGTCGCCCCGAAAATAGTGCAGGGACTTTTTTTCTAAGCGGAGGGAAGCAACTCGCTCCTATTAGAACAGTTCTATTGCACTGCATTGAGGCGACTTGTCAGGCGACTCAAGTCGCCTGACAAGTCGCCTAAGCGTGAACCGGCCCTAAAGGTAGGGCCAGGACAGACTTACCAATCATGTGACCAGTGTGATTGGCTGTCACAATGGTCACATGATTGGTACGGAGTTACGTCACGTTATCTTGACAAGATTATCCTCGCTCAACGAAGGGAGGCGAATCTTTTTTTCAGGGACGTGATAAAAGCCCCGCTGGAGTCGCGCTGAACGTAACTGAAGATACTATCTTCCAGAGGACGTTCGGTGCGACTCCAACGAAGCTCGCCCCGTTGAGCTAAACGGGACGTTCAGCGGGGCGAAGTCACACTTGGCCGGGATTCTGGGTCAATTTTCCGACTCCACCCACCCGTTCTTCCCCAATTTCTTTCTCCCGATCGTACTGTCGGTCCGACAGT
>BLSH010458670.1:311605-327378 GCA_018402905.1 Glandirana rugosa | reverse complement strand
CAATTTCAAAAACACGACTCTCATGCGTGAGACCCTCAAGTGTGACGTCGAGGCCGAGAGTCACAACGCATTTCTGAGCATGCGTGGGCTCCGCAGGGAGCATGCATGCTCCTTTTTTAAGTGCGATGCATTCCAGGCTGGTTCTCTCCATCCCCACACCCGGAACTGTCTACAGGACTTGCCATGTCCTATCCCTCGGTGTCGGTGTTTATTGTGACCAGCCCCCCACACCACATACAGCATACAGACTCACCACAGAGACACTTCCTATCACATGAGGAGCTGATACAGAACTTTTATGGAAGTGTTTTTATGTCTTCTTTTATTACCAATTAAACCTTGTTACTGAGTGGCGCTTCTCTGCATTTGTTTTTCCATGTATCTCTGAGCTGACTTCACTCAAGAGAGGAACCTGTTTCTGCCATCATTATTGGACCTGTTATATGACTGTTGATCCACCATTGATTCACTCAGACTACTCCGAGTATAGTGTCACAGCTACCCTTGGGCGCCAGTTATCACCCCTTATTGCTCAATCAGAACTAGAGACCAGGAACTATTGGTGAGAGCTCAGCCACTGTGTGGAAACTCCCAGAGTGCGTACTCTCAGCACAAAAACTTTAACCACCATTGACACATATATGTGGCATGTGGGTGTTACATGGTCAGGAAGAGGTGAACCTTTTGAAATGTTGACCTTGAGCAAATAAACTGATGAGGACTTTTGAATGTTCTCTAACATGATCTGCATACTCGTTCCTAGTTTGACTTATCAGTATCTCAGAAATCTTTTGAAGATAGCAAGTCAGTGCAACAGCCAGGCAAATGGTAATAGCTAGCATTAGCAAATTGTCCACTGCCTATAAAAGCTCAATGCCAATAAATAGCAGGCACTACCACCTACTGGCTAACATTTTTACACTGTAGTCTCCAGACCTCACAATAAACACAGTGGTAAGCAGGCTTTTTCACTAGTTTCAATATCTTTTGACTTTTAGGCCAATTTAAAAAATGTTTCGCTTCCTTAGTGAATATATTTTAGTTTAGCAGCCTGTCTTAAACAGGGGCTATTGCCTAAATGTATATTTTGGCTGGGTGGTAATTAGCCCATACTGATCGTATAGTTTTTCACTTAGTCTTTCCCTAAGGTCAGTTGGATTGTGATTTTTCAATGCTGTCAGTAGATGTCAGTGTTACCACTGGCAATATTATGAATATAATAAAATTCCATCAGCCAACCTAGTAGGAGGTTCATGGCCACTGGTGCATGCTGAAGGGAGGATATATATATTTAGGACAGAGCTGGAGATGTGTCTCTTCCCCTGAGCTGAGGCCTGGGATGGTGCTACTGAATTGAGCTCTGCTGTTAGGCTTCATAGCCTGTGTGTGGCCCAACATGTGCTGAATGTGGAAATAGGCCTGAAGTTGTCCTGGAGCTGTCCTGCATGTCAATTTGCCAAGGACCTGGCAACTTGCTTGGAGGAGGATGCACTGAGCCTAGGAAACAGAACGAGAAGTCTTTAAACCAGCTAGGATACTGCCTTCAGTATTGCCAGGTCACCTTAAAG
The DNA here is from genome assembly GCA_018402905.1 of Glandirana rugosa. Taxonomy (NCBI): domain Eukaryota; kingdom Metazoa; phylum Chordata; class Amphibia; order Anura; family Ranidae; genus Glandirana; species Glandirana rugosa. The sequence goes on along the minus strand of BLSH010458670.1, from coordinate 325,810 downwards.
GTATTAAAAACTGTGAAGATGGATCTGGAGAATCTGTACGTGATCTGCTTGGCATATGGGACCCCTAATCCCTCACCGCCTTGACTGTTCAACAATAAATCTAAAAAAAGGCAAAAGTGACTGGCACTCAATGTTCTTTCCAGTTCCCCATCTTAACCATCTTATAGTGCCAAGGTATATCTCACAATAGATAAGTTATTAATGATACATGGTGCTGCGCTGTAAAGTGCAAACCATATCTTAAATTGTGCAATGAAATACAGTAATGTGCAATAATAAAAGGTGCTAGAACTATCTGCAATATGATAAAGTGCTAAAGGCTCTCAAGCAATGACAAAAATAAAGTGAAAGAAGTGCAATAGACTAACTCAATATTGTCCATCCATTATTATTTTCCTTATCAGTCCTCCTAGGTACTTTCATAATTCAACATAGGTTCATCCACTAAATAAAGTGCTTGCAGTGCTGTGTTGAGGTGTTCTCTTGCACTCCTTCAAGCACACCAATGCCTGTGATCACCACCACCTTCCACCCTTAGTAAATGCAACTCACCAAATTCAATGCAAACCCTTATAACTATAAGAAGGTCAATAAGCACTTTGGTGCTGTCTCCTTTGCTGACCTCCTCCTCTGGTCTACTTCACCCAGGGGGCACCACCACAAAAAGAGTGGACCCAAAATAGCATAACATTGTTTGTTTATTCCTTAAAACCATAACAACTCCAATGCATCAGTAGCACCTATGAGCTCATAGAATCCTAGTATACCAAACAAACCATACATTCCGGCAACATTGCTGGATCTAGAGGGACCTCAGGTAAGTATTAGGGGGCTGAGGGGGGCTGCTGCACACAGAAGGATTTTTATCTTAATGCATTACCTCTTGTACCACTTTCCCCTCCTTTTAGACTGAAAGCTCCATGAGCAGGGCCCTCTTAAGCTCCATTCAGACTAGTGCGTTTTTTGATGCATTTTGCAGGGAATTTTTTAATATGGGTTCCTATGGAACATGTTCACATCAATGCTTTTTCGTGCCTCTGCATTTTTGGAAAGGGTCAGGGACTTTTTTCATGCAAAAAGCAGCGTTTTGCATGTAGTAGACTTCAATGGGCATGCAAAAAAACGTTTTTACCGCGATTTTGCAGCAATTTTGCCACAATTTGCATTTTAAATCTGCCTAGAGATAACATTTTCCCAAAAAAAAAAAATTAAATATAAAGAAACGCAAAACACAAATCGCAGCAAAATCGCGGTAAAACCACAGCAAAATCGCAGTAGAAAAACGCGGAAAGCACAGCAAAAAGCAGTGAAAAAACGCGGAAAGCAAAATGCATTGATGTAAATTGAGCCTTATTCCTTCTGTATTGTTCTGTATTGTAATCGTAATGTCACCCTTTATATTGTAAAGTGCTGCATAAACTGTTGCCACTATATAAATCCTTTATAATAATAATCATATGGGGATTTTATATTATTACACATTACTGTATTCAATTGCACAATTTAAGATATTGTTTGCACTTTAAAGTGCAGCGCCAGGTATTATTAATAACTTATTGCGTACTACTATCCATGTGGACAATAATGGGTGCTTAGCAGCTGTACTATATCAATTAGGCTATTTTCACACTGAGCAGCAGCCACAGTCGCGGTAAAACCCCACCAGTTTTAGCGGAGTTTTACCAGCGATAGGGCTCTGCTATGCGGGCGGGAGCGCCGTGCTTTTAACCCCCCACAAGGGGTTAAAAAGGGGTTAAAAGTGCTGGCACTCAGCGCTACCGAGACGGTGTGCAGCCTCTTTGGAAGCGCTTGACATTCATTTCAATGGCAGGGGCGGTAGAGGAGGGGTATATTACCGTTCCCCTCACCGCCCCAAAGATGCTGCTTGCAGGACTTTTTGTAACGTCCTGCAAGCGCACTGCCCCAGTGTGAAAGCACTCAGGGCTTTCATTGGGGTGGATTGGGGGTGGGGATTTTTGAGGCACTTTACAGGCGCTATTTTTAGCTAAATAGCGTCTGTAAAATGCTTCAGTGTGAAAGTAGCCTTAGGGATATCATCCAGAGGCACAGAGTTTGGCAATTTGCTTTAATCTCATAATAGATGTTAGTAATTTTCCATAGCATTTCTGAATCTTTGGAGGAGCAGAAGAGTCACACTAGGACAGAACAAAAGCAACATCTCCTTCTCTCCTCTTTTCCATAATAATTGGGGAGGTGTTATGTAGTAAAGAGGATTTAGAGCAATGCTAATTGATAATAGTTAGCTAAGGCAGAGGGCACAAGAAACTCACTAGATTTCTGGAAGGACCAGCATGTTTTTTTTTTCTTGTACTTATCAATCAGCCATAACAAATGTATTTCAATGGCATATTTAACAAACCACAATCGAGCATATAACTGAAATAAATTGTTAAAGCAGAATTTCACCCATTCACCCAAAAGGGGAAGTTAAGTCCTCCTCCCTCCCTCCTCTCCCATATTTGACATGTCATTTTTTTGGGGCGGGTAGGTACCTAGTTTTGACAGGTACCTGCTCCCACTTCACCTAAGCGATCCGAGCGGAAGTCCCCCCCCTCCCTCCCCGCAGTCTTCTGGGACACATCACAGGTCCAGTAGACTGTGGGACCATTCACAAAGAGCAGCGCGGCTTGCGCATGCACAGTGGGCAGGCGGATTTCAAGCCAAAGGCAGTATAGATGGCTGCCCATAGTAAGGATGTCTGTACTGGAAGCCTGAAGGCAAGTGAAGAACTAGCCCAGGTGAGGACAGTGATGGATCCCTGGACAGTTACAGTATTGGTAGCTGCTGACTTATTTTTTTTCCAGAGTGAAGAACTGCTTTAAGTGAATCTTCACCAAAAAAGTAAAGTTACCATCACCCTCTTCCTCCTCCATTCTAACTAAACTAAATTGCAACTTTTTCTATTTTTCTTTTTGTTGCAGAAAGGGGGAGTGGGGTGGTACCTTTCTTTATGACATATGGCTGTAAGAAAGGAATTTCTAAAATATGGGAAAGTTCTGCTCTCATGTGCAATGCCGCAGACATGGTACGTGATGTGTTGAAGATATCAAGCAGCAGTATTCCAATAATGCTGGCAAAATGACTGAATTCTTCCTCACACCAGGCAACCTGGGTAAGATTGTCAGTTATACCAAATACATGTGTAGAGCAGTTTATGGATTGTCATCCCTGAGTTGATGTGCTGAGCAATGTGTGGCACTGTCAAAACTCTCTAAGTGGTATGTGCGCGGATTACACTCTCAGATCCTACTGAGTGCAAAGGTTTTCCTGCTTGCAAACAAAAATCCAAGTACCAGCCGATTGAGAGTCACTGGAGCAGGTTAACAAAAAGTTAACCCTTTGCACACACAATAGCTGCCATCACATGTTTTAATAGAAACACACACCATTCACAGCATCAATTGTTGCAATTCTAACCTTTTAAAAGGAATATGATAAGGAAAATATATGACCACTTGCCTGTATGTGGTATAGTACTTCACTTTCAAACATAACAATAAATATCAGTGTGAGCTGATGCTTTTACAAGAGAACTGCTAAGAAGAAATATGTAGTATAAAAGGCTTTTTTTCAGTTCTCACTGATTATAACGCAAACCAATATTCTCATTTTTTAAAATATCTAAATTTATATTTCTAGCCATAAGCTAAAATCTCAAGAGTATTAAAATACATAGCATACTAAATAAAATATATCAAATCAGTGCTCAGCCTGCTATAAAGGTATAACCAATGGAGTTGGTTTACTAAAGGCAAACAGGCTGTTCACTTTGTGAAAGTGAATTTTCTGTTCGCTTAGTGAATGTGGTGAAAAGAAAATAAAAAACAATGTTTTTACTTGATCAAGATTGAATGATGGAAGTCAGTAGAGCTGAACCACAGTCATTTAGCCATGGGAAAACTCCCTTGAAAAGTGAATAACCTATAATATCTTTATACCACAATGCGAAAAATTGGGAAAAAGCAGAACTGGAACTTTTTAAGTCCTCAAGATAGTATATTTGAAGTCTGAAGCTGGATTCACACCAGTCCGGTGCGTATTCCAGCCTGTCTGCTGCGGAGAAGGGGCGGAGCCACCGTTTGGCGGCTCCTGTCCGTTCTCATAGCGCAGCAGCTGCGGGGGGGGGGGGTGCCACGGGCAGGGGAAAATATCCCCGTTCAGTGCGAATGCGCTGCACATATGTGAACTGGACACCTTGAAAACAATGTGTTTTCAAGTGTCCCACGAATTGGATGCGGTTTAAGCCGCATCCAATTCGCATAGGTGTGAAACCAGCCTGTAGGCCCGTACACACAATGCGAAATTGGGATGGGAATTGTCATTTGACAGCCTGTCGTCCAAAATTCTTACCCTTAGTATGCTCCTTTCGACAACCTATTTGCTTTTTTCGTCAGACAAAAGCTGGATATGCAGACTAGTAAATTTTTGTCTGTCAACAACGCCAAGGTTGATTTTTGGATGGTGTGTACAGAAATCGATACACAAAAGTCGAAAGTACAAACACGCATATTTAGAATCCAGGAGCAACCCGGTCATGTAAACTGGCGATCGTAATTCAAAATTAACATTCGTGAAGCGGCAATTGAAATTACAAAATGCAGCACACATTATCATCTTTTTAATGTCTTTTTAATAGCGAAATAAGCAGAAGCGGCCCAAAGGGTGACACACTAAAAATCAACTTCCTCTTTAGACTCTCCTAGTACTAGGGTTGCCACATCATTCCTTTAATCCAGGACACACATTAATTACACAGGTTCTGTAGATGATTTAGGTAGTAATTAAACTCACTTGGTGCTTTATCTGCATTAAATCAGCCTCAGAACCTGTGTAATTCATATGTGTCCTGGATTAAAGGGATGATGTGGCAACCTATGCTAGTACATCACTACGTTTGCCTTTATTGAACGATAATTTTCGTACAGTCAGTACGCTTTACAAAATCATGGACACACACTTTTGACAAAATTCAGAAGCGCGGTCATACGACAATAGAACCGTGTGTACGAGGCTTTAGTCATTTGATTATGTATAGCTAGGGTTGCCACATCATCCTTTTAATCCAGGACACATATGAATTACACAGGTTCTGTGGATGATTAAGGTGGTAATTAAACTCACTTGGTGCCTCATCTGCATTAAATTATCCTCAGAACATGAGTAATGCATATGTGTCCTGGATTAAAGGGATGATGTGGCAACCTATGTATAGCTCCTATCTGTTGCAGACTGCTAGTAGTTGAAAGGGATAGTACAATAGTCAATAGCAACACAAAACCAATGTGGATAGGTAACACATCCATCTGATATGGGCTGCTAATGAATGAGGATGACCATATGATAGTGATTGCAGTTTAAGTATAAGTTAATATTGACTAACTTCTAGTTATTATATAGAAAATATTCAAAGCTTACCCAAATAGTGCAAATAACAAATACCTAATGTGAAAAAATGTTGGTGAGAATGTGAAACAAAAATATATATATTTTTTAAAAGTGCTGCTACTTATATAAGCCTGAATACCTGACCAATCCAATTAAATAAAATGTACAAGAGCGCAACCTATATTTCACTCATTGCTAGATGACATCTATACCAGAGAATAAATATCCGTGCTAAATCTTAAAATAAATTCAATCACAAAATGTAATAATAAACCAGTTCAGTCCACAGTGAAAAAAGTCCAAATATTTGTGCTCAATCTGTGACAGGTGATGCATAAATCAAAAGTGCTCCAGCAGGTGCTCTCCTCAAATCATTACACGCTTCTTACCAGAAAAGTTGGTTCGTAGGTTATAGAGATCAGATTCGCTTTGCAAACATATACCAGCTGACAGAGATGTTCCACACATCAGTAAGGATGGGCTGGAGCGCGTTCGCAACTGCACGTGCCTGAACCCACCAGGAAGTCTACACTGCGCAGCGCTAATCACAGGAAGTGAGACATTTCCCGATGCATGGCTGCACAGATCGGGAAATGTCTCTTTGCCTGTGATTAGCGCTGCGCAGTGTAAGCTTCCTGGCGGGCTTGGGCACGTGCAGCAGTGTTGCCAACCTACCAGATTGAAATTTACTGGCACAACACCCAAAATTTACTGGCACAGCCAAGTTTTTACTGGCATTTTACAAAAGTTAAGAAATTACAGTTTTCAGTGCAAATTTCAGTATTTAGGCTACAAGCAAGGACAATGTGCAAATAGCGATGTGATTTAAGGTAGATAGCAAGGTAAAAAAAGATATTTCTGTTATTTTCAATATAATAAGGGCAGATTATTTAGTTCATCAGTTTTGTCACCGAAGTCAAATTGTAGAGATTTCCCCTTAATTTATGTTCCATAACCACCACAGAAATTGAGGTGAAATCTCTGGTAGCCATTAGGATCACCAGAATTTAGGTCCCCACTTCTAAAGACTTCCTGTCTCCATCACCACCTGTTTTCATCTCTCCAGTCTCCATCCCCCCTCATCTCCATCACACCATCACCCCGTCTCCATCCCTCCACCTCTTGTCTCCATCACACAATCCCCCCATCACTTCCTGTCACCATCCCTCCATCTCCATCACACCATCCCCATCACCTCCTGTCTCCATTACACCATCCTTCCATTACCTCCTGCCACTTATCCAGTGCACACTGCACTCTTACAGTGCACACTCACACTAAGATAGAGAGAGACTCCTGCAGCCTGCTCGCGGCTGTCTGTCAGAGTGAGCAGAGTGTCAAACAGTCACACACTCACTGTCCTGACTCTTTTTGGCTGGTATGAAGAGGAAGCATTCTGCACTCACTACTGTCACCAGGAGGGCTGCAGGGTCAGCCAGAGCAGGGAGGCAGGCAGGAATCAGGAGGATCCATCCATCTGGAGCGTCTGCTCCGGTCAAGTGCTGGCTGGCGGTGGTGTGGCGGCAAAATGCAGTAACCTCATTTGAGGGTGGATGGGCTGGGCAGAGGCACTAACTGGCAGCAGGAGGAGTGGTCGTTCAACTTGTCTCAGGGTCAGGATCAGATCTTTTCACTCGCCGCTCGGGATTTCCATAATTGCACATGCGCAGCTCTGACCGGAGCCGATGGCCGCCATTTTTACTGGCACTTTTCAGCTGCTACGGACTTTTACGGACACCCAACAAACTGCCCTGTTTTTACTGGCTGTCCGTAAATTTACGGACGGTTGGCAACACTGACGTGCAGTTGCGAACACGCTCCAGCCCATCCTTACTCATTAGTTGTATTCTAGGCACTCCTTCCTAATGAGTTTGGGATTCCGCCTTTTGTTGGTAATATTCCATGCAACTATTGAATCTTAGTAGTACACCCACCACATACACTCTCATATGTGAAGGACAACAGAAAAGACTTCATGGTGTAGTACGTAAAGGCAACATTTATTTAAAAAGGTACCACTGCACTTACATGAAAGAGATGTTTAAAAAGCGGGCTGAACGTTCCACACGGCCGTGGCTTAGCCTGCAGGCTGGTACGTAGTGATGTCACACAAAACGGCTCCACCCGATGTGTTTCCCCGTAAGAGGCATTGACTGACAATGAAGGCTCAGTTCAGCAGTGATATATGTTATGTCTCCAAAAACAATTAGAAAACTCAATCAATGCTCAGTCTGATGCTGATTCCAAATTGTGAATGATTCAGTACAGGAAGATGCATCTCAGTGCTGGAGATCAATGTCCAAAAGCAGTGGTTATAAAACAACACATGTGGCTTGCCTCCAGGCCATGCATGAACACTTACATTGCCCCTGACATGTTTCATGACATGATGCATGAACAATGTTGAATATGCTATAAATTATTTGGATCTTTCACTTTCACTGGAGGTCTAATGTATTTTCTCAGCCTTCTGATAAAATAGGCTTAGGCATGTTTAAAGTTTAACTGATTGTGATCTTCCTATACAACTGCTTGTCATGAAGATAACTCCATCATAACAGGAATTATGGAAATTTTACAAAACATAACTCTATGCAGTTTATTGATTTATCAGTAATGTTGAATGAATGGTTTGGCCTGACCATGAGCTAAGGCCAAACGTTGGCTGTTCACTCCATTTGGGGAACACCCGAATTTGTAGGGTGTTAGGCGGGTGACACTTCCTATATAGGTAAGGGCAGGGCCACCTGGTGATGTCACCTGTGGCACTACCCCCTTGTGATGTCACAGACTAGTGCATGCTGGGTCAGTGATGTCCCAAGAAGGCGGTGCCACCAGGTGACGTTGCCAGATGGGCCCGTCCTTACCTATATAAGAACTGTCAAATGACAGAGGAGGCATTCGGTGGTCAGAGTGCAGAGCAATTTTTTTTTCTTTTTCAGGTTCTGTCGTCGTGATTGACGATGGATCTACAACAGGGGGACACTGTTTTTTTCTTTTTAAATAAAGGAATTGTGAATGGGTGGGGTACATTTGACCCCATACTCATTTACATAGGGGGGGCTGGGGTCCCCCCTCATAAAGGCGGCTTCCAGATTCCGATAAGCCACCTGCCCGCAGACCCCACAACCCAAGGTTGTGGGGAAGAGACCTTTGTCCCCATCAACATGGGGACAAGGTGCTTTGGGATTGGGGGCAGAGCTGCCTGCCCCAAAGCACCCCCCCATGTTGAGGACATGTGGCCTGGTATGGTTCAGGAGCACTCGCTTGTCCTCCTCTTTCCTGACCTGCCAGGCTGCGTGCTCAGATAAGGGTCTGGAATGGATTTTGGGGGGACTCCACGTGTTTTTTTTTTTTCTTTCAAATAGCCGAGTGCTGGCAATTGTAACCGCAAGTCAATTTAAATGTGATTTGACTCATTTTTTTTTTTTAAATGCTACAGATGCTCCACTCTACAGGTCGACTAAGGGAACCCCCCAGGCACTATGGAATTTTTCATTTTTATTGTTGCACTTTAAGCATCAATAAAGTCCCTGCTCCTTTAGAAACTATTGTTTTAAAAAAATGTTTGTATTGATACATGTTCCCCAGGGCAGTATCCGGACCCCCATACCCCATTTATGACCAATTACTTGCATATAAGCCTCAAAATGGGCAAATGGGCAAAATGGGATTTTTCCTGTTCAGCTTCCATAGACTTCAATGGGGTTCACCGTTCGGGTCAGAACTTTTCCCCTGTTCAGGAGTTCCATTGCGAACAGAACAGGGGGTGTTCAGCCCATCTTTATTAGTGTAGTTCATTACACCCAGCCTGACAGAAGTGTATTCCTCAGATGTTCTTCAGACTATTTACGATATGGCACATTACAACAGAGCTTATTAAGGGTATTAAAGATGGTTAAAGATGTGCCGAACACCCCCCTGTTCAGTTCACGGCAAAACTCCCGAACAGTAAAATCACAGTTAAATTGACTCGTAGTTTCAATTGCCACACCCAGCTATTTAAAAAAAATACAGAAAACAATTCTGATTCCGATAAGCCCCCACCCCCACCCGCAGACTCTGACAACCACAGCCCAAGATTGTGGGGAAGAGACACTTGCCCCCATCAACATGAGCAGAGCCGCCTGCTCCAAAGTATGCCCCATGTTGAGGGCATGTGGCCTGGTATGTTTCAGGAGGAGGGGGCACTCGCTCATCCCCCCCTTTCCTGACCTGCCAGGCTGCATGCTCACATAAGGGTCTGGTATGGATTTTGGGGGGAACACCATGCCATTTTTTTTTACTATTTTTTTACTGGCAAATGTTTTTTTTTCTTTATTCAGCTGCCAGCAGGGAAGACCATTGATAGCTGATGACTCATCGGTTATTAAGGATGCCGCGGATAGCTTCCTGGCCCTGCTCCTTAACAACCAGCTTTTACTGTGCCTTGATTGGCCAAATCAGGGAGCAGAATACACTATGCAGCGCGCAATGCATTGCAGGGCCTTCAGCAGGACGAACACCCGCCTAAAACCCTGCAAATTCGGGTGTTCACTTAACAGGGCGAACAGCCAATGTTCAGCCCGAACGCATACTTGGGCCGAACCGTTCCCCAATACTAAAGGGTATTTGCATACTTTGCTAGGAGAAGCCTTATGAAACTGCTGCATTCCATCTAACATTCTCTGCTTTGCACCTTTAAGGCCTCATACACACGGACTTTTTTGACGCCAGCATTTTCTGGCATTTTTTGCAGCTCTTCATGTTAATCAATGGCCCCATAAAAATGCCAACGTTTTTGAACTGTAGATGGCGTCGGCGTTAGTGAGCTGAAACTAGAACCCCCGATCAGAGCGTTCTGAGGCTGTAACGTTTTGGCGTTTTTTGACGCCGACGCCGCAAAACGCTCACTAATGCCAACTAACGCCAACTAACACCATTCCGACGTTAACCGGCGTTTTTTGATGCCAACGTTTTTAGGTTGAAAAATAGCAGAGGGATGATTTTTTTTAATAAAACGCCTATTGACGCCAACGCTCACTAACGCCGATGCATAACGCCGAAAAACACAGATTTTTTTTTCTTGATGTCGGGCCCGACGTTTTGTTTATTTTTTAAGAAACATCCATGTGTATGAGGCATTACTGAGCTGTGTTCTAGTGGGGGTTTTAGGAAATGTGCCACCTTCTCTGGCTGCCTACCACAGACATTAGATTTCAATCCTGTCATTTTTGTCACTGACTTGCATATTTTGGGCAAAATGAGGAAAGCACCTTGTTCAGTAAGATTCCTCCATTTTCCACACAGTTTGGTGTTTGTCAGACCTCATTATCATCAAAGTATGTTTCATAGATTTGACTAGTTCTGAGAGCAGGTGTCAAAGCAGAACAGTCTGTCACTTTGTAAGAGATTTCTACTGGTAGCAAGCTATGCATGTTTGATCTGCCTGTTCATTATTCAGTCATTTTTAGCTGAGTTATAAGGCATTCTGCAGTAAAGGTTTCTACTGTCTGTGAGTCATCCTTGGGAGAAAGAGGGTACTGAATACATCAGTCTAGTTTTACAGCAAACATGCGCGTATTTTCCTAGCAGCCTAGGAAACTAGTTATTACCGATTGGCTGTTTCAAGCTAATAATTATAGTATAAAGGGGGGCAAAAAAGAGATTATACTGAGAGCACCAGGGTCCACTGGGCTTTAGGATTACCCCAAATGCCAGTATATTATATTATGCTATTATGTGTTTTCTTTTCCCCTGAAAATCTAAAGCAGCTCTAACACTATGATAATTCCACTTTGTACATGGGTAATTAGGAGTTTGAGTAGTATATTTATAATGACTTTAAAAGGACATGGTTTACAACTTTGACATTATAAATATATTTTATGTTTAAAATATTGTATTTGTCTGTTTTCTTTTAGGTTCCAGAGACTTCAGAGATAAAACCCTGCTATAAAAGAATCTAAGAAAGTGTGGATGTTTCATGAATGGCTAATTTGGAATGACATACATTAAGTGTAAGTGTGGTCTGCTATGTGGCTCACATTGTATTTTTCATTATTTCCGTGATTGCAATATGTTTATTAAGGCTTCCTTTAGCTCGGATAGACAGTATAGCACAATGGGTCTGTCTGAGTCACACAGCTCCACACAATGTCACCAAAGGGATTTTACAGACATGGTACATATTTGTGTACATAATATAACAGACTTCTGGTTTTCAACATTCTTATGTAGTGAGATTCTAAAGGCATTGTCGGAGGGAATGCTTAAACTTTTACATGCTATTAATGTGTCTGAGCAAAAAAAAAAAATGTGTTTAGTACCAGTGGCGGCTGGTGGGTTTTTCTTCTGGGGGGGCAGCAAAACAAGCACCCCCCTCCTCTGGGCGGCCAGCGGCATGGCACTGACAGCACCCAGGGTGGGCTCCGGTCAAATGACGGAGCATCACATATAAACAAGCTGGCGGAAGTGCCGGCTTGTCTCTCCCCTCTCCGCACTGATCGGTGCAGTGTGACAGGAGAGGGGGAGAGAGGAGATGCAGCGGTGCTGTGGGCAGGACCTGAAGTGCCCACAGCACCGCTATGTGCCAGGCAGGGACCCCCATCCAGCTTCACCCTTCCAGCTTCACCCATGCACCCTCATCCATGCACCCTCATCCATGCCCACCCATCTGTGCCCACCCATCCGTCACCCATGCATCCATGCCCACTCATCCGTCACGCATGCATCCATGCTCACCCATCCGCACCCATGCATCCGTGCTCACCCATCCGTGTCCACCCATCCATCACCCATACATCCATGCTCACCCATCCATGCTCACCCACCTGTCACCCATGCATCTGTGCTCACCCATCCGTCACCCATGCATCCGTGCTCACCCATCCGTGCCCACCCATCTGTCACCCATGCGTCCATGCTCACCCATCCGTGCTCACTCATCTGTCACCCATGCATCTGTGCTCACCCATCCGTCACCCATGCATCCGTGCTCACCCATTCATGCTCACCCATCCGTCACCCATGCGTCCGTGCTCACCCATCCGTGCTCACTCATCCATCACCGATGCATCCGTGCTCACCCATCCGTCACCCATACATCCATGCCCACCCATCCATGCTCACCCATCCATACTCACCCATCCATCACCCATGCATCCGTGCTCACTCATCTGTCACCCATACTCACCCATCCGTGCTCACTCATCTGTCACCCTTGCATCCGTGCTCATCCATCCGTGCTCACTCATCTGTCACCCATGCATCCGTGCTCACTCATCCGTGCTCACTCATCTGTCACCCATGCATCCGTGCTCACCCATCCGTGCTCACTCATCCATCACCCATGCATCCGTGCTCACCCATCCAGCCATGCTCACCCATGCATCCGTGCTCACCAATCCAATCGTGCTCACCTATGCAGCCTCATCCATGCTCACCCATCCAGCCTCATCCGTGTTCACCCATGCATCCGTGTGCACCCATGCATCCGTGCTCCGCCATCCATCTGTGCTCACCCTTGCATCCATGCTCACCCATCCATCCTTGCTCACCCATGCATTCGTGCTCACCCATGCATTCATGCTCACCCATGCATCCATGCTCAGCCACGCATCTGTGCTCAGCCATGCATCCTTGCTCCGCCATCCATCTATGCTCACCCATGCATCCGTGCTCACCAATCCAGTCATGCTCACCCATGCAGCCTCATCCATGCTCACCAATCCAGCCGTGCTCACCCATCCAGCCTCATCCGTGTTCACCCATGCATCTATGCTCCGCCATCCATCCGTGCTCACCCATCCATCCGTGCTCACCCATCCATCCATGCTCAGCCATCCATCTGTGCTCAGCCATCCATCTGTACTCACCCATGCATGCGTGCTCACCAAATGCATCTGTGCTCACCCATCCATCCGTGCTTAGCCATCCCCATTCGTGCTCATTTATGCCTCATTCATGCTCATCCATACCACATCAGTTCTCATCCATGACACATCCATGCCACTACAGCACCCATCAGTGCCACTACAGCGCCCATCAGTGCCACCACAGTGCCTCACAATAATGTAATAGGTAGTCAAATTATATTTGAAATGTATGCCCCTAGAGCGCCTGATGGTTCACCCTGCATGTTGGGCCTCTGTATGTGCCAGGCTGTGTAAAAGTGTCACACATGTGGTATCGCCATACTCGGGATAAGTAGTAGAATATATTTTAGTGTGAAATTTTTGCTGAGTACATGCTATGTGTTAGAAATATTGTATAAATGGACCACCTTGTGTAAAAAAAAAATGCATTTTCATTTTCTTTCTACATTTTCCAAAAACTTGTGGAAAAAAAGAACCGTTCAAAAGACTCATTATGCCTCATAGAATATACGTTGGGGTGTTTACTTTCCAAAATGGGGTGATTTTTTGGGCGTTTCCATTGCCCTGGTGCTCCAGGACCTTCAAAAGTGCAAGAGGTAGTCAGGAAATGATATGTGTAATTTATGTCCTTAGAACGCCTGATGGTGCTCCCTGCATGTTGGACCTCTGTATGTGGCCAGGCTGTGTAAAAGTGTCACACATGTGGTATCACCATACTCGGGACGAGTAGCAGAATATATTTTAGGGTGAAATTTTTGCTAGGTACATGCTGTGTGTTAGAAATATTGTATAAATGGACAACCTTGTGTAAAAAAAAAAATGCGTTTTCATTTTCTTTCCACATTTTCCAAAAACTTGTGGAAAAAATGAACCGTTCAAAAGATTCATTATGCCTCATAGACCATACGTTCTTGCCAAGAAAAAAAGGTGTTCAAAAACCTTT
>BLSH010458670.1:271401-303686 GCA_018402905.1 Glandirana rugosa | reverse complement strand
CCTGTTACGACTAACCGGGACACGGCTAGTGTATGTGAGAGGGTTCTATTTTTTTTTTTATTGAGAAATCGTTATGTGTGGTTTGACTCGTACACGTCGAACGGGGGTTCCGAGACATAATAGTCCTCTACCTAACCCCTGTCACCTTCTTCCCCTCATAGTCACTTCTGTCCTAGTTTGTCGGAAAAATGTGTTACGTTTTCTAATTGGGGAATCCAAGGTACCACTCATATTGTTTGTACGAAATGACATATGTGTCTGACTAAAAGTCAACACCCAATTGATTTTGAAATTTAACAAAGGAAAATATTTAAAAGAGACGAATAATTGGTAGTAGGCTTTCGAGCCTATACAGCTTGGAGTGAGACAACATGCATAAAGAGGATGATGTGGTCAAAATACTCATTTGCCTAATAATTCTGCACACAGTGTATAGCCAAAAAGAATAGAGAAACAATGAATGCTGCTCCATAAAATCAGACTTTTAAAGGTACACTAAAAAGCAGAGAAAATTTATAAAAGGAAACAATTTAAAGTTTTAGTTAACCCACAACTGAAAATCAGTCTGTGTATACAGTAAAGCATGTTTGTTATACTCACCATGGAACCTAAGGGGTTAATCTTTTGCATTGTGTAAAAAGGCTGTTTGATCCTGTCTTCACTGATACTCCCCTTCTTCCACTGTCCCCAATCCATCTCCTGATAATACAGAGCCTTGGGGGCAAGCTGCACATGCTCAGTTTGGTGTGTATTGCTAAAGAGTTATTTTTTTTTTTATCTTGGGAGAGTGTATGTGATCGGCACAGGGCCAATCAGCATTGTCCAAACAGAGGGTCATGGGTCCTGCAGCATAATAGGATAATCGGGGAGAATGAAAACTAACTGCTGATGAGAAAAGGTATTTAGCAGTTTATATTTACTAATATTATTGCATTTCCATGGCCTGTGTACTATGGGAGACCAGATATAGTGAATGCAGGGTCCTGGGTTTAGTAACATTTTAATATAACCTTTAAAACCATGTATATCAACACAAATGTAAAACAACTAAAAAACATGAGTACATAACCCCCCCCCCCCCCATAAATCCCTGGGATTAGGCAAACATGAACTATAAAAAATCATAAAGGAATAATCTTTTTTATCTGGTGGTGTGTAACAGGGCATTGTATCCTTGGGTCACTCACTGTCAAGGCACTTTGCAGCAGGTGCTGCTTCTTCAGGATTAGGCAATTATTTAGTATTGTAATTCTTCCTCAGATGGCAAATTAGCTGTGCAAGAAGTGGTCTTAGGGGTGGATATGGGGGCCCAAAGAAGCCACAACAACACTTAGGACTCACTGAGCAGAGCTGTCATCAGACAGTCAATACAACTAAAAACAGGGGGAAACCCAGGGAGGGTGACTCTTATAGAGAGAAATCCATTGCAATGTTATATCCAGGCACCCTACCTCAGTTCCCAAAAGGTGTGGGGGACACAACTTTTCATAGTAAATCTTGGGGAGTGCACCAGGCGGGTAATATGGACGTTTCTATACATCCACCATATATCAAGCACCCATAGTCACATGCCTCCCCTTGCAGTGTCCACCCAAGCACATCCACAGCCATCATAGGTTTAGGGTGGTGGTTTATGTACTCACATTTTTTAGGCGTTGTATATTTGTGTTTATATACAGTACATAGTTTGAAGG
This sequence comes from Glandirana rugosa, assembly GCA_018402905.1. Lineage (NCBI taxonomy): Eukaryota > Metazoa > Chordata > Amphibia > Anura > Ranidae > Glandirana > Glandirana rugosa. The sequence goes on along the minus strand of BLSH010458670.1, from coordinate 301,992 downwards.
GTTATAATAAATTGTATATTTTAACTATGTTGTCTGCCTTACGGTGTCTGAAAAAAAAAGTTTGATCTTATGGAGCAACATTTTTTGTTTCTTTATTCTTTTTTAGTATATTCCTTCCTCAGTAACAGGAAAAAAAAAAGACTACTCAAGAATACATCATAAATATTTTTAATATATCAAATTATCAACAGAAACGTTACCCCTACAGAAGCCGCTTGGTAATTTGGGTCCTCTGTTCTGCTCCTCGACAACCTCTGTGCTTCTGACACATCTGGTTGAATAAAAGTTACTGCAAGCACTTATAAGAACGGGGGTATAGATACTATACTCCTCTGTGAATTAACACCGGAAAATAGACATAAGACCATTTATTGGTAAATTAACTCAATGTATTGGTACTGGTTAGTATAAATGGTGGTTTAAGCATAAATGAACACACAGAAGGTAGGTTCAGACACAGTCTGCTAGATAGCATAATCGCTATGCTAAGGTAACGTAGAATATTTATGAACCTCTGGACTGGGACTAACTCATGAATTAGCAAAGTCAGCAATAAACTGCGCATCATTAACTGCAATGTGAATAATAATACTATAACTAGTCTAGAGTGCAGTCTAGGAGTATGGCTAGGATATGGTGCAATGTCCCCTAAGAGGTACCTTTTAGCATAAACAATCAGTGAAGGTCTCTGTGTAGCACTGTGAAGGGACAGTCTTTAGTTCTAACTCTTCAGTTGGCTAGTATTGGGGCCAGGTTGTACCATTGGTATACATGAGAACAGTCCTATATAAGCCTCCTAGCACTAATAAGGCTATGAGAGGCTATATAGTCATTTACTAAAGGGTTAAGTAGCAGATAGTAAAAGCTCACAGCATCTTCTCACCAGTCCCAGTGATATTGCAGCTCATCACCCATATATGCACTATGCAATATGTGCTCTCTGCTCTCAATCACAGCAAGAGGAATTGTGTCCTGTACAGCCTGTGAAAATGCAGCTCTTTCCCTTCCTCCTAGCAATCACTCTCAGGGAAACATAGTTTAAAAGCTTTTGATTACAGTTAAGTGTCTCTCCTCTGGACTACAATTCCCATAGTGAAGCGCTACCTGACTCAGTGTATTGAACTCATGCTGCCCATCAACAGCTCCCTTCTCTTGCTGATAGAGCTGTTAACCAGTTCAGCACCGCAGGTCAGCAGCTACAGAGAGCAGCTAAAGTCAGTGTTTCCCTCACTCTTCATTAGGGATGGGCTTGATGTTTGAGTCGAACATAAATTTGACTGTTTGTTCGTTTGTAGAAAAAAAGAAATAGGGAGCGCTCACGGGACATTTGCCCGCCGACGAGCACCATGCACTGCGATCTCAATAGCTGCTGATTGGCCAAAGCATGCACCTGACCGGTATGCTTTGGCCAATCACAGAACAATGTACTGTCAGAGCCAGGATGCCTTTGGCCAATCATAGCTCAGGGGCTAAGTCAAAGCCACACACTATATAAGTGTTAGAAGTGAGTTCACCTTCTGGTGGCGCTGTGCTGTTCTGGGCTGCTTGCTATAGCTCCAGTGTCCACCAGCAGGTGTCTCTCAAGAGCCATCAGACTGTAATAATCAGCCATACCTGGATTCAGACATTAGGTACCTATTTTAGGCTGCTCCTCCCTTCCCTCGGTGCGTGACGATTTTGTTCGCCTCCCTGTTGCCAGAGATCCTGTTCCAGCCTGTACCCCTCTGCCTTGTTCCTGTCCTCCTCTGCCTTGTGCTGGCTCCCTGCTTAGTACTTAGTTGTCCACTGATACCTGGCTTCCCTGCATTTCCTTACCATTGTCAGTACCTTGTAGATAGTTTCACTTAGCCAGTAGTTAAGTTCTTTAGTCATTTTGTCAGTGGGTGTTTTTGGTTCTTGTTTGCTGGGGTTTGTTTATGTTCACTGTTTGATGTGTTTGCTTATTGCTGTGTTCACTGTTAATAAATCTCACTTTAAGGATACCTATATTGTTTTGGCTCAGTTTTCATGTGTAGCTACTATATCTGGTCTTCCTTGCTACAGAAACCTGACAATAAGGCTGCTTAAATGGAGGCCGTATGTAGTGTGTTGTATTGGAGATAGAGTAGGCAGGTTAGTTAGTAAACAGAGCGTGCAGTCAGTGTAGAATATATAATGCAGTGCAGTCAGTGTAGAATATATAATACAGTGCATCCAGGGTACAGTATATAATACAGTGCAGTCCGTGTACTGTATATAATACAGTGCAGATAATGTACAGTATATAATACAGTGCAGGCAGTGTGCAGTATATAATACAGTGCAGTCTGTGTAAAATATATAACACAATGCAAAGAGTATAGTGCAGTGAAGAGTATATACTAAAGTGCAGTGCAGAGTATAAAGTGCAGTGCAGAGTATATAAGACAGTGCAGTGCAGTGTATATAATACAGTGCAGTGTAGTGTGAATAACACAGTGTTGTGGTGCTACTGAAGTGTCGGTGTGTCACCACTGATCCCATTTTTTTTTCTTTTTTCCAAATTTTTTATTTAACCACTCCAGGTCCGCGCTATTGCCGAAGTACGGCTTTAGCGCGGACCTGAAATGCCCGGAGGACGTCCATGGACGTCCTCCACTGCGCACGCTCCAGGCGCGCCCCCTGGCGGCAGCGGTGGCGCGCGCGCGCCGCACGCTGCGCGAGCGTGCCCATGGGTCGGGCGGACTCGATGTCCGCCCAAGACCCGCCGATCTCTTTTAGGAGCCTCAGAACGGGGAACCGCCGTTGTAAACACGGCGGTTCCCTGTTCTGTGACAGGGGACATAGCAGATCTACTGATCCCTGTCACTGGGATCAGTTAGATCTGTTATGTCCCGGCCAGCCCTGCCCCCCCACAGTTAGAACACACCCAGGGAACATTTGTTAACCCCTTCACTGCCCCCTGCAGGTTAACCCCTTCACTGCCAATGACATTTATACAGTAATCAGTGGACATTTAAATTTCTGATCGCTGAATAAATGTCATTCTTCCCAAAAATGTGTAAAAAATGTCCGACATGTCCGCCCCAATATCGCAGTCCCGATAAAAATCGCAGATCGCCGCCATTACTAGTAAAAAAAAAAAAAATAATAAAAACGCCATAAATCAATTCCCAGACACAAATTGTAGACGCGATAACTTTTGCGCAAACCAATCAATATACGCCAATTGCGATTTTTTTTTTTAACAAAAATATGTAGAAGAATATATATCGGCCAAAACCGATGAATAATTTTTTTAATGGATTTGTACTTTAGCAAAAAGTAAAAAATATTGTTCTTTTTTGCAAAATTGTCGCTCATTTTTTGTTTATAGCGGCGATCAGAAATGACACAGAGGGGATCAAATACCACCAAAAGAAAGCTCTATTTGTGGGAAAAAAAGGACGCAAATTTTATTTGGGTACAACGTCGCACGACCGCGCAATTGTCATTCAAAATGCGACAGCGCTGAAAGCCAAAAATTGGTCTGGGCAGGAGGGGGGTTTAAGTGCCCGGTAAGGAAGGGGTTAAACAAAGGTATGAGACAGGATCCACAGAACCAACACATACAGGATGTAAAATTACATATTGCAACATACAAAGTTAAGCGTTTTATATACACAAATAGAAGGCGTATCTTGCCATAAAAAGCTCAACAAGATGTATAATGATTCCATAAATCTCGTCCCCACCGATTTTCCATTCTTTTTTTTTTAAATCAGGTCAGGAGAAAGAGGGACTTGGAATCCAGAGATCCCTGGTAGAGTTAGATAGTGCAAACCAAGAAGAGAGAACATATAGCGAGGAAGAGCAGGGAGAAAAAAGAAGAAAGGGGGGAGAATAGTTCAGGGGGAGCAGAGGACAGTATAAGGGGGGGGGGTAGGAGGGGAGGGAAGGGGGGGGATCAGGAGGGGTAGGGGACTCGGTAATTATGGATACCAGAGAGTGCCTGAAATCTATTTGACTTAGCAATTTGTTTACTTTTGTCAGGGTGTAATTAGTAAACAGGGATGGTAGGATATGAGCTCAGTCAGCCGTGTCAGTCCCAAATAGGGCTCTACCCTCATCAGAGAAGACACACATATTCCACGGGGTCCAGGTTTTAGAATATTTTTCGTGTTGATGTCTGGATGTAAGGACAAGGTCTTCAAATGTGTTTATCTCTTCAACTTTTTGGAGCCACAAGCCAATCGACGATGGGTGTGGAGATTTCCATTTAAGAGGAATGCACATTGTGACGGCGTCAAGAAGATGGCGAAGGATTGACTTATTTCCGGTATATCCGGAATATCAGAGGCATGTAACAGAAAGAATGCTGGGTCATTGAGTATTTCTCTGTCTGTGAATTTTCGTATAATTTGATGAACCGTCTTCCAGAACTGCTCAAGTTTAGGGCACAACCAAAAAATGTGTAACAATGTTCCCCCGTCATTTTGACATCTCCAGCAGTGGTCAGTTGTTGAGGGGAAGAAGCTGTGTAATTGTGAAGGTGTGCGATACCACAGTGACAAGATTTTGAAATTGGTTTCCTGCATCTTGGTGCAAATAGATGACTTGTGTGTGAATCTTAAAATGTGATGACGTCGAGGAGGGTTGAAGGTGCAATTCAAGTCTTGCTAACATGCTAATAAGCTGGGCAACTGATAGTCTTCGGGGTGGGGAGGGGGTGTGCTTAGAAGATTCCTTTCAATTGAGAGGGCGTGTGGGAGATCGCCAGCTCCCGAGCAGTACTCTTCAAAAATAGTAAGCAGTTGTCTGAAATGTCTGGTAACCAGTAATGGTGGAGTTGACATGCTCTCCAGAAGTCTAAGTGATATGGGCCATCAGGATCCGTCAGAACCGATATTGGCGGCCATGTTCCCGCTACAAGGAAGTGTGATGTTTGAAATCTCCCTGAGGCTGACAGGCCTTGAAACATGATATCACTACATCCTGGAGCAAATGTCGGATTCCCCAGAATGGTGAATAGTGGAGATCCTGCAGGTGAAAGAGACGTAATTGAGAAGAGGTGGGAGCAAAGTCGAGTAGTAGGGCCAATAAGAGGATGGCGTTTCAGGCTCCTGGGTAATGATGGATAGCACCATGGTGCTCTAATAAGAGGAATAGTGCTTTGTGCTTGTTCTATTTGCATCCGAAGCATTGTGCTACGATGGCGAGACCAGTTGATAAGCCTATTTATGTGTGTGGCAGGATAATATGTGCGGAGATCTGGCAGGGCAAGGCCACTGTGTTCTTTGGGGAAAGAGAGTATTTTCCTATGTATATGTGGGCGTTTGTGAGCCCAGACAAAGTCTATAAACACAGACTGTGCCTGTTTAAAATAGCTAGCAGGGATGAGAATCGGTAAGGCTTGAAAGAGATATAGGAATTTGGGAAGAATGCTCATCTTGATGATATTACAGTGGCCAAACCAAGAGTGAGGTCCCGTGTGCCATGTGTTCAGTAGGTGCTTGACTGTTTTCAAGAGTGGGGGAAAGTTTAGTACAAAGAGTCTTGTGAGTTTTGGGGAAATAAGTGTATCTAGATATTTTAGAGTGGATTCAGTCCACTTCAGTTTGAAACTGGACTGGAGTCGGGAGAGAAGTTGTACAGGTACACCAACTCCCATGGCCTGTTGATTTTTAAATTGGAAAGTGCACCATATGCATCAAATTCTTGTTACAGGTTAGGTAAGGATATTAAAGGATTTGTCAGGGAGAACAACATATCATCAGTGTAGGCTGAAACTTTATGTTTAGCATTTCCTAAAGTAATACCAGTAACATCAGGGTTCAGGTGTTCCTTGCATAAGAAAGGTTCTAGAGACAGGGCAAATAAGAGAGGTGATAGGGGGCATCCCTGTCTTGTCCCATTGGTGATTGCAAGAGAGTCCGATAAGACGCCATTTGCCCTAACCTTGGCTGTGGGGGTCGTGTAGATCGATGCAATCCAATTGTTCATAGTATGGCCTTGGCCCACGTGTTTTAGGACAGAACGTGAAGGGCCAATGCACTCAGTTGAATGCCTTTTCGGCGCCTGTGCCCAGGAAAACACGCGGAGCATTGGTGGTATTGGCTACATGAAGCAAGTTGAGAACCTTTATGGTATTATCTCTAGCCTCTCTATAGAGGATAAAGCCGACTTGGTCAAGATGGATTAAGGTAAGAAGGTGTTGCTGTAATCTGGTCCCTATAATTTTGGTAAATAATTTAAGGTCGATGTTCAGGAGTGATATCGGCCTATAGCTACCGCACAAAGAGGGATCTTTATCCTCTTTTGGAATAACCGAGATGTGGGCCTGCAGAGTATCTTTATGAAGGGACGCATTGGATCTCAACATTTTGAATAATTTAACCATAGGCTGGCCAAGGGAGGGTAGCATAGTTTTGTAATATTGGATTGTGAGGCCATCTGGCCCCGGGGCTTTTCCCACCTTGGTTGCACCTATAACAGCTTGGAATTCGGTTAGAGTAATGGGATCTTCTAATGTCTAACTTACTTCCATTGGGAGTTGGGGCATCTGTGAGGCTAAGATGTAGTTCGTTATACTATCTTGGGAAGGGGTAGGATTCTGTAAGTTGTATAAAGAGTCATAAAATGTGCAAAATTCTCGAGCAATGTGTTTAGGCAAGGTGGTTTTTTGACCCGTGGATGATGTAATATGTGGTATATAAGTCGCTAGTCTCTGTGTTCGGAAACATTTGGCCAGCATTCTACTGCATTTATTGCCTGATTCGTAGAAGAATTTACGAAAGACCTGAATCGCCGCTTTGGATTTAAAATGTAAGAGGTCAGTGATTTGTTTGCCTTTCTGTGATTTGGGATGGGGCATGTTTATGCCGTCCCTCCACTCCTCGCAAATCTCGCAGGAGGGATGTCAATTGCAGTGTGCACTGCTTTTTAAGACGGGCTCCGTGTTTGATAAATACACCACGTATGACCGCCTTATGTGCCTCCCATACCACTCCTGGATTGCATTCGTCTGTGTCATTAGTCTGAAAATACCACATCCTGATCTTGTAGAAGGCTTTCGTTCAGTCTCCACGTCCTGCATTTACCCACGGATTTTTCTCTCAGGGAGTAGGACAAAACTATTGGGGCGTGATCTGACCATGTAATGGATCCTATAGAGGCTTCTCGAATCGCATGTAATTGGGTATGTGGGACAAGAAAGTAAACGCGAATACATCTTATGGGGAGAGGAATAGAATGTATAGTCTTGTTCACCAGAGTGGAGAAAATGCCAGACATCAACCAATTGTGCTTTGTGAAGAGAGTTCGCAATGCGTTTGTGGGAGCTAGGGGTGATTGAGGATGAACCAGATGAGGTATCTTCGGAGGGAATCAATGGAACATTAAAGTCCCCTCCGAGAATTTGTTGGCCCTCCGTAAACTCGAGCAGTTGATCAAGAGTGTGGTTGATAAAAAGATCCTGGTGACAATTAGGAACATAGAAAGTTGCCAGTGTCAGCTTGATGTCACCAACCGTGCACTTCACGAACAAGTATCTACCCTCTAGGTCTGCCACACAATCCAGACATGTCCACAGTATTTTCCTGGAGATCAAGATAGAGACCCCTCGCGCCTTAGATACCGAGTATGTAGAATGATATGTCACAGGGAAGTATCTGTTCTTAAGAATAGGTAGTTTGTCATCTCTAAAGTGGGTCTCCTGGATGAAGGCGGCATCTGCTCGATGTTGGTGCAGGTCATGTAATAGCATCTGTCTTTTCTCAGTGACATTTAGTCCTTTTGCGTTTATAGAAAGCAAATTAATAGCAATATGTTGCTAGACACTCACCAGTAGAAACCAACTGGGAGTTGAGCGCAAACCTACATGGGAGAGTCGATAGAGACAGCCGGGAAGAGAGCTCCCGGCCGACCCCACCCATCCCGGCAGAGTCTAACTAGGAACAAATAACATCAGACATGTAACAATAATTATTATATAATTAAATAATTAAGTAAATGGCACAAATTAAGAAAGAACATTACGATATATTCTACCCACTAGACCTGCAATGCCAGGGTCTTTAAGTAGGCCCGTCTAATCATCTACAGTTCTAACAGGCAATGTGATCAACATAACTGCAGTCTTAATAACATCCCCCTTCCTTTATTTATTTATTTTTTTTAACAATACCATCTCTGGAGGCCCCCCTCCAGCTTTACAACAAAGTAGACTGCTCAAAACGTTGAGCAGGAGGTGGCAGCCCCATTGAGGACATCACCAGGTCGCCTCATCCCAGATGCCACGTGCGTCTGAGGGAGGCCTATCCATTCCCTGTCAGGGGCAACTCATTATTGGCCTCAAGTCCAGCAAGGGCCACCCCCCAAGCGGAGAGGGCTGTGATAAGTTGGTACGTCCCAAGGGCCATTATTGCACATGCTAGGTGGAGGCCTGGGTCTGGGCACGCCCAACCCGCATAAACCCCACAAACCCACATATCAAATTTGGGGCAGTGGCGGATAATAATTGTGTGTACCCCAGTCTGTTGGTTCGCTGAGGTTTCATATAAGCCACTCTGCACTTGTAATGAAGCAGCGACATGAAGTCTCTTAGTCCATAACTTCAAGTATAATAGTGACCCATACAATGCCATAGAGAAGGGGGTCTGTCTGAGGGCAAATGGCAACTCCCGGATCAGAGCCATAAACAATACGGCCATTTAGTCCTTTCTGGAGCATGACATCTCTAATGACACATATGAGCTTAGTATGCAAATGGTAGGGGACTGCTCGTGGATGTAGTTCATATAGCAACATGCAATAACATGGTGTCAGCAATGTACATCAGTTTACATATATGGAGACTGGTATAACAAATCTCCCTATAGGAGGTCTGTGGTGATGAATGCATGTATACCAGGGTAGATTGAGCTCAGAGGCATGTTCTCCATCATTGTGATAGCCTTCTCCTAGGTGGGTGGAAAACAACAGTAGCAGGGCATGAGTTGTACGGGTCGCAGCAGAACTTATGAGGGTCACACGGTAGGAGCAGAAAACAGAAATTGTTAGCAGAGCTTAATATCATTGTGTGTTTCTCATGTCGCTAACTGGAGCATATGCGACCGGCAAACCATGGAAGCCAATTGTGAGGGGTGGGCATGGTCCCCCCCGGCGGAGGACACAAGGGAGGACTCAGGGGGGAGCAGGAAACAAACATAATCAGGACAGGTCGCAGTAGAGCCCTGCGCTGTAGAGTGGCACGTGAGATATCAGGGAGAATCCTCACCATAGCACCATTGAACTCCACGTCCCCGTGTTCCCATGCTCTTCTTAGCAGTGCAGCCAGCAGATTACATCCCGTGGTCTGTTTGGATCTGGCGATCTGGGACCCAGGGCTCTATGTATTCTATCAATCTCCAAGGGTTGTAGGAGGGGGTCCAAGACCCTGTGAAAGATTGCAGTAAGTTTCCTCGAGATCTTCTGAGCCCATGGCTACTGGGAGTCCCCGGAGCCGTAAAATATAATGACGGCTCCCCCGGTCCTCCAATTCTTTAATATGCAGTTGTAAAACCACTGCAGCGTCCAAGCACAATTCCTGGGACTTTTCAAGGGCCTCTACTTGCTCTTCCAAGGAGCTCAGTGACGACTCTCCTGCAGACACCTTGGCAGATAGGGATTATAAGTCGTCTTGTACAGCTTGGATTTCCCAGAGGTGAATTTCCTCTGCTTTGAGAATCAGGGCTTCAATATCTGACTTTGTTGGAAGGGCTTGCAGCAAGCTCTGGATGTCCTGATCCAGGCGATTCTCACCTGAATAGTGTGGAGAAGCAGCCATATCTGGGTGAAATATCGTCTGTGTGTCCGACATTGAGTCAGAGCCCAGGAGAGAGTGAGGTGAAGAGGGATTAGTGCGTGAGGCCTGGGCTTCCTCTGCAGAGCGACGAGGTGCAGCCACTCTGGCTCCGGGGGAAAGTCTTTGCAGTCTTGAGAAGAAACAATGCAATTCGCCTTGCAGGGTATTGGAGTGAGATCCCTGGGTAGATGAGCGTGTCCTGTGCCGTTTGGCAGATAACATGCCTGGGATAAATTGCTTCAAAAGCCGGGAAGGCCAGAGGGAAGCCAGGAGCTCACCTATAACCTTCTTCACACAGCCATATCCAGGCCACGCCCCCATCCCATTTTTTTTTCATTGTTTCTTTTTGTTGCAGTATCTGGTTCTGTTGCTGCATTATTAGTACTCCCCCGTCTGTGTCACAGGTGTTATTCTTTTTGCGTCAGCACAACAGTGGTATACTTGTGTTTTGGGGTTTTTTTGGCGGCACAGCAGCACTAATAATATTTAGGGCATAATTGCTGTCCCCCCTTCTGTATTGCAGGTGTTTCTCTTTCTGCATCAGCAGTGGTTCCCTTTTTCTCTTTTTTTGGGCTTTTTGAATTTTTTTTTTTTCAGCATCAGCAAAAAAAATGTTTTTCCCATAAATGCTGTCCCTTCTTCTGAATCACAGGTGGTCTTCCTTCTGTGTCACCCCTGTTTGTTTGTTTTTTGGCCTTTCTTATTTTTTTTTTTTTTACAGTTATTTTATTTTTATTTTTTTTTCAGCGGCAGTGAAAAAAAATGATCCACAATTGCTGCATCCTTATTTTTTTTATAAAAAAAGAACTATAATAAAACAGGTTATAGTGCACCATAAACACAAGTATTGCACCATATTCCCTTCCCACACTCTATAATAAAGTGTATTCATTATTATTCTCCCCAAAAAATAAACAACAATAATTAAACGGTTTATAGTGCATCAAGCAAAAAAAAAATCCCCCCAAACAATTCCCATCATTTCCGGAAGGCCATCAAGGAGAGGCAGATGCTCGCAGGCCACTAAAAGAGGAAAGCAGTCTCTATGTCTACAGTGAAAAGTGATGGTCGCGGACATGGTGCATCCTGTGCAGGCGGGGCATGCTTGTCCTTTTTTTCTGCTGTTGGCCTTGTTATTGAGCCGCAACATGCAGAAGAGTTGGTGGAGTGGATAACTAAGCTGTCCTCATCCTCCTCATCCTCTGTTACCCAGGCTCATGGTAGTTTGCCTTCCATGGCAGCTGCCAAAGCGGCCTATACCACTGGCTCCTTGTCCACAGCTACTCCTTCCATAGCCCCACCATCATGCATGGAGGAGTCACCAGAAATATTTGATCATAGTGTCGGTTACATGCTGCTGGAGGATGCGCGGCAATTTGAATGCTCCGATGTTGGTTCCCAGGTTGAGGAAGGGAGTAAAGTGAGCCTAGAGAGAGGGGGTGCCACAGAAGGACAAGAAACTGTCAGTTCTGTTCCCCCCAGCTGCAGCATACTGCCAAGTTTGCTCCAGTGACGAGGATGAAGGGGATTATGAGGTCACTGACTGTACTTGGGTGCCTGAGAGAACAGAGGAGGAAATTGAGGAGGAGAAGGAGGTACAACTCCAGTGAGGCAGGATGTTCTCCAGGGGCCGGCTTAAGGGCAGCCACCCTATTGCATCACACCACAGAGCTCCACAGGTGCAGGGCACTGCTGACTCCCTGCTGACTTCCAAAAGTTAATTGATGTGAACTTTTTTTAACACATGTGCAGCAGACTGCAGCATTGCTGCTTGCAATCCCTGTCTGAAGTGGATCAAGCTTGGCCAGAACACCAGCCGCTTGGGCACCACATGCTTGACAAGACATATGACGACCTGCCATGCAGTCTATTGGCAACAGCACCTGAAACACCCACATCATAAAAAATGCAGACTTCTTCTTGCTCCTCATCTGGGATCTCAACCCCTACTATACCTCAAGTCTTCTCAAAAACCTGCACTGAGAGGAATGAAGGTATAGCAATAGGTGCCACAAGTACTTGCACCCAATCTGCTAGCAGTACATCACCTGTTAATTTCACCAGGCAAATTTCTCTGCCCCAGTTACTGAACCGTAAAAAAAAAAAAAATATTGTCCCAGACATCCACATGCTCAGCATCTAAATGCTAGCTTTGCCAAATTGCTAGCACTACAATTTCTGCCTTTTCATCTGGTAGACTCTGCCCTGTTTCGTGAATTAGCGGAATGTGCTGTACCACAGTGGCATGTTCCAAAAATAAATTTCTTTTCACGTAAGGGCATTCCAGCTCTGTACGTCATGTGGAAGGGAACCTTTTGGCCTCGTTGGACAGGGCGGTCAGGAGCAAGGTTCACATTACCGCTGACTCATGGTCCAGCAGGCATGGTCAGGGAGATTACATTTCACAGCGCACTGGGTAACTCTGGTGCAGGCAGCTGGGAAGGATGCAGGATGGGGTTCAGTGCCAGAGCTTGTTCCACCACCATGCCTCCAAAAAGCTGGTGGGGATTCTGCCACATCTGTCCGCTTCACCCCCTCCTCCTCTTCTTCCTCTATGGCCTCTTCTGTTGAATTGTCCTCTGAACTAGCAGTGCTCCCTAAACGTTCAAGGGGCTACACAAACAGTCAGGCTAAAAGATGCCATGCAGTGCTTCAGTTGGTCTGCCTAGGGGACAGGAGTCACACAGGGGCAGAGATTCTGTCAGCTCTGATGCTAGAGTATGACTTATGCAGTAGCCAACCTCTCTTATGGCCCTGGTTGCAGAACCCCCGGTAGAGCATACAGGGAGCGCTGGAGCGCAGGGGGGCACGAGGGCTGGATTGGACACAGTTGATGGTAAGATGTCGTCCAGAAGTCCGTGCTAGACTGAAGAGTAGTGATGCAGGCTGGGTCAACAACATGCGGGCAAGGCAGTACAGAAGGAGCAGGCAGGCGGATGGTCGGGTGCAGGCAGGGTCGGTAACAAGCAGACAAGTAGAGGTACACAGGGATCAGGCAGGAGAGTGGTCGTAGACAAGCCGGGGGTCGGTGCAGGCAGAGTTCAAGCAAGTACGTGATCAAGCCAGGTCACAGGTAAACAGGAACTCAGAACAGGTCGCTGAAAAGCACTGGTAATGCTGTAGAATGGACAGCACCGGCTGCTGGGCATGGAGGGTTTAAATAGAGCCGTTTTTGCGCCATTTCTGGTGCATGCATGCGCGCACGTGGGCGCGCGCGAACGCACACAGGCACGTGCACAAACGCACAGGTCCATGGAAAACATAAATCTTTTCCTAACAGGTTGACACCAGGGCAGCTTGAGCCAGGAATGGTTGTATGCGACAATGGAACCAACCTTTTCTCCGCCCTCCAACAGGGAAACTTGACACATGTTCAATGCTTGGCACACATCCTGAATTTTGTGGTGCAGTATTTCTTGACCAGGTACCCAGGCTTACAAGATCTTATGAGGCAAGCCAGAAAAGTCTGTTTGCATTTCCGGCGGTCATACAATACCAGTGCTCAGCTGGCTGACATTCAACGGGAATTCAACCTGCCCACCAACCACCTCATTTGTGACATACCCGCCAGGTGGAACTCAACATTGGCAAAGCTGCAGCGGTTGTACACACAGCAGATAGCCATCAATGATGTGTGAGTATGGCACAAGGACAGGCTCAGGGGAGCTTGGCTTATTTTCACCACACCAGTGGTTACTGATAAAGGATGCATGCACTGTCCTGTCACCATTTGAGGAGACCACAAGGATGACGCACACGCTTCATGGAATCATGGACAGGGCACTTGAGGCAGAACAGCGAGAGGAAGAGGAAAACTTTCTTTCCTCTCAAGGCCCCCTTTATGCAGATACCAATCACTTTCTAAGGCTTGCCGCCTCAATCTCCACAACATCTCTAAAATACGTCCCTTCCTAACCAATGAAACCACAAAGCTCCTGGTTCACTCCCTGGTCATCTCTCGTCTCGACTACTGCAACTCCCTCCTCACTGGCCTACCTTTAAATAGACTATCCCCTCTCCAGTCCATCAGGAATGCCGCTGCCAGACTCATCCACCTTACAAACCGTTCAACGTCTGCCACCCCCTCTGCCAATCCCTCCATTGGCTGCCACTCGCCCAACGAATTAAATTCAAAATACTAACAATCAGCTACAAAGCCATCCACAACTCTGCTCCCAGCTACATCACTAACCTAGTCTCAAAATATCAACCTAACCGTCCTCTTTGCTCCTCCCAAGACCTCCTGCTCTCCAGCTCCCTCATCACCTCCTCTCATACTCGCCTCCAAGACTTCTCTCGAGCCTCTCCCGTCCACTGGAACTCCCTACTCCAATCGGTCAGAATGTCCCCAAATCTATCCACCTTCAAGCGTTCCCTGAAAACTTTTCTCTTCAGGGAAGCCTATCCTGCCACCACCTAACAACTACACTCCTTATTTTCTCAATCAGCTCATCCCCCACAGTTTACTGCCCTTTTGTATCATTCAACCCTCCCTCTTAGATTGTAAGCTCTAACGAGCAGGGCCCTCTGATTCCTCCTGTATTGAATTGTATTGTAATTGTACTGCCTGCCCTAATATTGTAAAGCGCTGCGCAAACTGTCGGCGCTATATAAATCCTGTATAATAATAATAATACCATTCCTGCGGGGCCGCCAAATGCACAGGAGGAAGAGGAGGAGGAGGATTGTGTCAGCACGGATGTAGAGGATAACATGCAGCAGTCATCAAGGGATGGATTTCAGCCCCAGGGTAGTTCCTGCCAATGTCATCCTTAGTGACCCAGAGGATTCTCATGCCTCCTCAAACTTACGCTGCATGGGCTCCCTGATTCTGCAAAGCCTGCAAAAGGACCTGAGGATTTGTGATGTCAAGGAGAGGGATCATTACTGGCTGGCAACCCTTCTTGATCCACATTACAAGAGTAAAGTTGCAGAGCTCATCCTACCTTTGCGGAAGGAGCAGAGGATGAAACATCTTCAGGACACCTTGAACAAAAAAATTGTGTAATGCCTTTTCAGACACTGGGAGGTGACCATTTCCTGGACTACGCATTTCTGAGGCTTCGTTCGGTCAGAGGAAGAGCAGTGGAGAAGGTGACTGGCTGACCGATGGCCTTAAACAATCCTTTAGTCCTAAGCACCCTGGTCTGTTTAAGCAACCATCGACAGCATCTGCATAATACAGTGCAGGATTATCTAGGAGCAAGAGCAGACTTGGAGATCTTTCCAACTGAGCATCCACTGGGTTACTGGGTTTTGAGGATGGACCACTGGCCAGAACTTGCTCAATATGCAGTTAAGCTACTGGCCTGTCCTGCATCCAGTGTGTTTTCTGAACGGACATTCAGTGCTGCTGGAGGGTTTGTGATGGATCAAAGAGTGTGCCTGTCCACAAAATCAGTTGATAGGCTGACATTTATCAAAATTAATCAGTCCTGGATCAGCAGCTATCAAGCCCCTGATGCTGATGTAACTGATTGAATTTGCTAGGGATCTGGGATCTCTTAAAGACTACCTATGCTGCCTATCCTATTTCTGAATCTTGATTATGCTAGCTTACAACAATATTTTTGGTTTAGGGCACCACCAACACCCAAGGCCCAATTTTTTCTGCACCTGTTTGACAGATGCATGTAATTTCATTTTTTTTTCAAATTTTTAACAGCGGGGCCCGTTTCTGCACCCAACAAGAATAACTGTGAGGGGTTACAGTGTTCAGGCACCACAAACACCCAAGGCCCATTTTTTCTGCACCTGTTTGACAGGTGCTTGTAATTTCAATTTTTTTTCCGAATTTTTAACACCACGGCCCGCTCTTGCACCCAACAAGAGTAACTGTGAGGTGTTACAGTGTTCAGGGACTTCTTGGGATGGGCAAACGATTTAAGCTGAGCATAAGTTTGGCCTGAACATCGCCCATTCAGGTACTCGCCTAACACCCAAACTTTCTGGGCACTTAGTGGGATGTTCGCCCGCCGAGCGCACAGTCAATATGTTGTTAAGGCTTCCCCACTGAGAGCTAAATTTTAAAAAAATGATTGTACAAAAAAGAATGTAAATAAAAAAAAAAATGGCAAAAAAGGCGTGGGGGGACCCTTTGGGTCTGGTATGGATTTTAACCACTTCCCTACCGGCACATTGTAAAATGATGCCAGCAGGAACACTCCCTCCCTCCTGCAGTCCATCAGAGTACCCAAGTACCTATCTGCAGCCCATCAGAGTACCCATGTATATATCTGCAACCCATGCCTCATAGAATTTACATTGGGGTGTTTTCTTTCCAAAATGGGGTCATTGTGTGGGCAATTCCACTGTCCTTGTGCTCCAGAACCTTCAAAAGTGTGATAGGTAGGAATGACATTTGATGTGTAATTTATGCTCCTAGAACGCCTGATAGTGCTCTCTGCATGTTGGACCTCATTATGTGGCCAGGCTGTGTAAAAGTCTCACACATGTGGTATCGGCATACTCGGGACAAGTAGCAAAATGTGTTTTGGGGTGTAATTGAAAGTATACATATGCTGTGCGTGAGAGATAACTTTTTTTGTGTAAAAAAAAATCATTTCTTAATTCTCACAAGAATTGTGGGAAAAAATTACAACCTCAAAAACACACTATGCCTCTTACTAAATACCTTGGACTGTCTACTTTCCAAAAAGGGTTCATTTGGGAGGTATTTGTACTGTCCTGGGGTTTTAGGGTCTCAAGAAATGAGATAGACCATCATTACATCAGGTGTGATGAAATTTTTATGATTTGCACCATAGCTTGTAGACTCTAACTTTCACACAGACTAAATAATATCCACTAATTTGGGTTATTTTTACCAAAGATATGTAGCAGTATCAATGTTGACCCAAACTTATGAACAAAATTACTTATCTGCAAAATTTTAGAATAGAAAATGAAAAAAAGGTTTTTTACAAAATTTTCGCTCTTTTTTTATTTCTATCGCTAAAAAGCAAAAACCCAGTGGTGATTAAATATCACCAACAGAAAGCTCTATTGTTTGAAAAAAGTGATAAAACTGTTGGTCTGGGCAGGAAGGGGTGAAAGCGCCCTGTATTGAAGTGGTTAAGGGGAACCCTATGACAGAATTAAGAAAAAAAATGGCGTAGGGTCCCCCCCAAAATCCATACAAGCCCCTTTGGGCCATGCATAGATTTTAAGTGGAACTCCACGCCAATTTTTTTTAAAAAATGGCATGGGGGTCCCCCCAAGATCCACACCAGACCCTTATCCAAGCATGCAGCTGGCAGGCCAGGAATGGTGGTGGGACGAGCGAGTGACCCCCTCCTAAACCATACCGGGCTGCTTGCAGCATGTTGATGGGGACAATGGCCTTTTCCCGACAACCCTGGCTGGTGGTTGTCAGGGTCTGCGGGTGGGGGGCTTATCAGAATCTGGAAGCCCCATTTAATAAGGGGGCCCCCAGATCCCACACCCCGAATGGGTATCGAGTACATTGTACCCCTATCCATTTAGCAAAAAAGTGTTGAAAAGTATCACGCGATGTACATCCACCGTCAATCACGCCCCCAACGGGCCCGAAAAATAGAAAAAAATGGAAAAAGGAGGGCTTCCGCCGACTGTTCTTTCTCTTCTCTTTTGACAAGCTGTTATATAGGCAAGGGCGGGGCCACCCGTGATGCAACCGAGTGACCCCACTCCCTTCTGACATCATGTGACATCAGAAGGGGCCGGGGGACACCCAAAAGCACCCTCCCCGAAGGGCCGGGTATGGACTGGGTATGCTGTTTTTACATTTTTTTTAATCTATATTTCCGGGGCCGGCAATACATTACAGCCGTGACATTTTTTGTTTAGAAATGTCATTATTGCTGCAGCATGTTCTAGACATTGCACAGATGTGCCACTTTATTGACAGACCATGGGGACCTCCCAGGCACAATATTTAAAGGAATATTTCATTTTTATTGTTTCACCTTAACCGCTTCCTGACTATGTATCGTATATTTACTGCTGCACTGTGGCAGCGCCTCGCGAATCGCCAACTATAAACTCTTGTGCCCGCTGCACTCTGCAGGAGTGTGCCCGCCGCTCAGGCGGACCCAATGTTGGCCGGCGAGCCGCGATGACCTGTCAGAGAGAAAGAATGGGGAACCACTGATGTAAACACGGTGGTTCCCCACTCTGTTAGTGGGCATTTAAAATATCTACTGATCCCTGTCACTGGGATCAGTTAAATCTCTTATGCCCATAGTAGCCCAGCCCCCTCACAGTTAGAACACAGGGAACACAGTTAACCCCTAGATCTCCCTCTGCGTGTTAACCCCTTCACTGCCAATTACATTTATACAGTAATCAGTGGATAATGGAAAATTTATATCAAATACTTACCATAATTTTCCTTTCCTGATAGACTCCATGGCAGCATACATGTGGGTGGCTCCGCCTCCACAGCTACCCCATAGGACACCTCTCCCATAAATCTTTGCTCTGACCAGCATGCCATGTTCTGTAACTAGCCTAATCCGGCATTTGGGAGGGTACTCCTGCTGCCATGGAGTCTATCAGGAAAGGAAAATTACAGTAAGTACTTGATATAAATTTTCCATTTTCCTGACATACTCCATGGCAGCATACGTGTGGGAAATAACTTGCTACACACACACGGGTGGGAAATGCTGATAACGAAAAAGGTTTAATTATTATTGTCAACTGACAACACTTGAACCCCAAAATTCACAGAAGACAGAGCAGCAGGTTCAATGCAATAATGTGCCATAAAGGTGTGTATAGATGACCATGAAGCTGCTCTGCAAATCACTTCCAGCGCAACATGGCATGACGCTGCCCATGAAGCCGCGATCTCTCGCATAGAGTGCGCCGCCACCACCTCAGGGGGAGCCATGCCCTTTGATCTGTATGCCCACTGTATGGTCTGCACAATCCATGTTGATAATGATCTGGTTGAAGCTTGTAAGCCCTTATTTTTCCCCTGGAATAGAACGTAAAGATGCTCCGATTTGCGGAAAGAAGCCGTAGCCTCCAGATATCGTCTTAGGAAGCAAGCCACATCCAGAGGTTGGACTTCACTCTCAACTGCTGCTTTGAAGGTAGGGAGCACGATCTCCTGATTTTCATGAAAGACCGAGGTTACTTTTGGTCTTGCTCCCAGCAAGCATGGGCACCAACACTGCTCTATCAGGAAAGAATGTCAAAAAGGGTTCCACTGACCCCAGGTCCCTAAGTTCCGACACTCAGCTTGGCTGATGTAATTGCCACTAGAAACACTGTCTTCATGGTTAATTCCTTCAAAGACATAGGTTCTGGAGAAGCGGAAACTTGCTGCGACAAGGCATCCAGGACAAGGGGAAGATCCCATATGGGAAATCTTGGTTTCCTCTGAAGCTTAAGCCTAACTGCACCTTTGAAGAACTGATGAATAAGACCATTTCCAGCCCATGAAACACCAGTGAAAGCAGAAATAGCCGAGACCCGGACTCTAAGGGAACTGACTGAAAGGCCCAGGTCAAGGCCCGACTGCAGAAAACTCAAAACATCCATGATGCTTGGAGCGCTAACAAGGCCATGTCTTGTACTCATATGGAGCAAAAATTTTGCCCAAATGCGGTCATAGACCTTGTTAGTGCTTCCCCTCCTGGCGTTCATGAGAGATGCAATAGCTTCTTCAGGGCAACCTAGGGCTTCCAGCCTTCTCCTTTCAACGACCAGGCCTTGAGGTGTAGATATGCTGGATAAGGATGCAGATCTTTCCCCTGAGACAGAAGATCTGGCCTGACTGGAAGGGGAACCGAATCCCTGAAGCTAAGAAGCGTGAGCAAAGGGAACCATGGCCTGTTCGGCAAAAAGGGAATCACTGCCAAGATCTCCACAAGCTCCGACCTGAGCCTCCGCAAGAATTGGAGTATCAGAGGAATCGGAGGAAACGCATAAGCTCTGCGGAATCTCCACTGATCTGAGAGTGCGTCTATGTCGTACGCTTGGGGATCTCGAGATCTCGCATAGTACCTGCCCAGCTTGTTGTTGCATGCTGGGTCGAACAGGTCCACTTCTGGGCATATCCCCAGCATCAGGATCCACTTGAAAATCTCCTCGTGCAGTGACCACTCGTTGTTGTCGAGCCGATGTCTGGATAGAAAATCCGCCTGGGAGTTCTGTACCCACGGAATAAAGACTGCAGAGATGTTGATGAGGTTTTCTTGCGCCCGATCCATTATTGGTTGTACTTCCCTCAATAGAGACCCGCTGTGGGTCCCCCCTTGTCTCCTCACATAGGCCATTGCCATTGTGTTGTCCATTTTGAGCATGACTGAGGCGTTCTTTATTAGATGTTGAAAGGCTAGTAAGGCCTTGAACGCTGCTCGCAGCTCCAGGATATTGGAAACTATCTCCCGAGAGGAAAAGTCCCACTTGCCCTGGGCTATCTCCGACTGACAGTGGGCGCCCCAGCCTGTGCTGCTGGCATCCGAGGTTATCGTTACCCATGTGACTGGCTTCAGGGAGTGGCACTTGGAGAGATTCGATCTCTAAAGCCACCAATAGAGAGACTGTCTCATGGACGCTGTTATCCTTATGTGCTGTGACTTGTTGTGTGACCTCCACTGCTGCAGGAATCCCCTCTGAAAAGGACGCATCCTCCACTGAGCCCATTTCACCATTGGAATGGACGCTGTCATTGTCCCAATCACCCTCAAACAGTGGAGGGCTGATAGCCATGGTGATGAGAGGGCTTGATGCACTCGGCCCCTGACCACCTTGATTTTCTCCTCGGGCAGAGAGATGGTGCCTATCTCCTTGTTTAAGTGCGCTGCTAGGAAAATGAGGGATTGAGAGGGTTGCAGATGACTCTTGTCCACATTTACCAACCATCCAAACTCTTCCAAGGTGTTGATGACCTTGTCCCGATGAACCAACAGTTGTTCTTTGTCTTGGGATAGCAGAAGGAGGTCGTCCAGATAATGATACAGACGAATCCCCCTGATCCTTAACAGTGCCACTACTGCTAGCAGAACCTTGGAGAACACCCTTGGTGAGGTTGTCAGTCCGAACGGAAGGCAGGTGAACTGATAGTGACACTGACCTACGACAAACCGCAGGTAGCACAGGAATTCTGCTGCTATCGGGACATGGAAATAGGTGTCTTTGAGATTGATAGAGATCAGCCAATCCCCTAGCTGCACCGCCTGTTGAATAGAGTTTAGAGACTCCATCTTGAACCTTTCCTTCTTGATGAACAGATTGAGACGAGTTAGATCGATTACGGGTCTCCAAGAACTGTTTTTCTTTTGGACTAGAAACAAGGGGGAGTACATCCCTTGTCCCTTCTCGTCGTCCGGAACCGCCTTGACTGCTTCTCGCTCCAGAAGTGTTTTTACATATGTAAAAAGAATCTCTCTTTTTTCTTTTGAAGAGGCAATGGTTGTGGGAGTGAACCTTAACTTGGAGCTCTTGCTGAACACCCAAGAATGACCTGAGGACACTGTCTTGACTGTCCAATGGTTGAGAATTGAGGCCACCCAGACATGTCGAAAGTGACGTAGACGAGCACCCACTGGGCATGCCTGAGCGGGCCCAACCTCAAAAGGACTTTGATGGTCCTTGTCCACTTGTTCTCCAAGACCTGCCAAATTCACGCCCAGGCTTATAGCTGCGGGCTTCCTTGCCCCGATCAAAACCTTGTTTCCTTGAAGCAGTGCGTTTCTGATTTGGCTGACGCCAATCCTGGGGAAGGAACCCCGACTTCCTTCCCTTAGCCCGGGTGATGGCCTCATTCAGTTTATTCCCGAAGAGGGACTTTCCCTCAAAGGGAATATGGCACCCAGCCTGCTTAGAGGCTGGGTCAGCACGCCACGGTTGGAGCCAGAGGGCCCGCTTAGCTGTGACTGAGGCTAACATCGCCCGGGCCACCAGACGGATGATGTTGAGCACCGCCTCCCCCATGAAGGCTGAAGCCATATTCAAATCTTGTATGGGTGAATTTCTGGCCGCTTCTGGCCGCTATCTAAGGACATCTCTACCTTATCCGACCAGACCTCCATAGCTTTGGAAAGGGTTGCCAATGCTAAGGCTGGTTTACAAGCCATTCCAGCTGTCAGGTACACCCTTCTGAGGTCTGTATCGATTCTCCTCTCCAAGGAGGTCTTTGAAGGAGACAGTGTCTTCTAGAGGGAGCGTTACATACCTTGCCAGTCTCATCAGGGCTGCATCCACTAGTGGAGCTACTTCCAGCTCCTTCACATCTTCCTTCACATCCCTTAAAGGGATATTGTTTTTGGACTTTTGAGGCTAGTGAGCCCCTTCTTTCCACCTTACTCCATTCATCCGAAATAATTCCGCCCAGCTCCGCTAAGAAGGGGAGGTGGGGGCTTTCTCTGCTAAGTTGTTTGAACAACTTTTTCTGTTTTGGAGGAGATACTGCTGGGTCTTCCAAATCCAACGCTTCTTTGACTGCCTTGACCAAAGATGGCACCAGTGCGTACCTAAACCCTACCTCAGGTATCTCTTCCTGTGATTCACTGTCTGAGTGAATTGAAGACTGGTCAGGCTGAAAGGGATCTAGATCATCCTCATCACTCCCAGCTGCTAGAGATTTTGGTGGATCAACTGGAGGCATACGGGGTTGCTGAGCCTCTCATTCACAACCCTTTTAATCAAGGTCTCCAGCTGCTGATTAGGGTTTTCTCTTTCGCTCACCGCCTTTCCATAGCAAAGGTCACACAGGGACTTGTCCTCAGACACCACCTTCTTACATCCCCAGCATGATTTTACTTGGGGGCGTGGTGGAGGAGGGGAGCGATGTGTACCTCGTTTGTGATGACCTGACCCTGAGCAGGAGCCATGATGACTGGATCTAGAAGAAGACTAATGAGAACTATGCTGATGGTGAGATTTTGATGATCCACTCTTCCTCTGCAAACTTCTATGTGAGTCAGACCTGTGGGGGCTGGGGAGAAAAAGAAAAGGAAAGCAGACAGCACTTAAGCAACTGCTCCAGACTCACCAACCCTGATCCTGCCCCCCTACCCCCACGCCACCCCCCCCCAAGAACTTGAGGGTACCTGTGAAGCAAGGGCTGGCCACCAGGAGGCAGAGAGGGCTCCATCTGCAATGAGTGACAGTCTGCATGAGGAGAAATAGAGAGATGAACAAGGCAGCCAAGGTACAGACCGCAGCCAGAGTCCTCCCCTCTCTGTCCCCATCACCCGCCTTACCATAGGAACTCATCCACACAGCCCAGGGAAGATGCCACAAAGCCTGCATGCATTCCGAAGGCTGTGCGGAGCTCCCCAGCATTTAAAAAGTGGGCATGACTTCATCGCCCGGCGCCGCTGGGAGGCCGTTCGCGCGCGCATGCGCGATCCAGGCCTCGTTTTCGTCCTGCAGCCGCTCATGCGCTGAACAGCCGCAGGACACAGGGAGGCGGAAGCGGCGGCCGGACTTCCGGTCCGCCGCCATCACTGTCAGCAAAGGAAGCATCAGGCCACAAGGGGAAGAAATATCAGTACATAGACAAGAAACAAACACTTGCTGCCATGTATGTTGAGACTCTCACCACTCCCTTCCGCGATACGAGAACCAGGGCTCCCCTTGCGTCCACAGCAGTTAAGACCACCCGCTCTCAGCTGGGCTTATTGGCCGGCGCACATATCCCCCGGTCTTCAGCGCTACTCTCCTTACTCCATACCCCGCTCTCAGCTGGGGCCTGTAGGAGGGACATAATCTCCTGGCCAAAAGTCGTATTCATGCGGTAAGGATTCTTCGGTAGCTTTAACTTATCCACTTGGTCCAACGGAGGAGGACAAAAAAGGACACGGCATGCTGGTTAGAGCAAACATTTATGAGAGAGGTGTCCTATGGGGTAGCTGAGGAGGCGGAGCCACCCACACATATGCTGCCATCGAGTATGTCAAGAAATGTAAATTTCTGATTGCTGTATAAATGTCATTGCCCCAAAAAATGTCAAAAATGTCCCACATGTCTGCCCCAATATCAAAGTCCCGATAAAAATTGCAGATCACCGCCATTACCAGTAAAAAAAAAAAATTGTAAAAACTCCAGAAATTAATTCTTATGGTTTGTAAACCCGGCAACTTTTGCGCAAACCAATCAATAAACGCCAATTGCAATTTTTTTTTTACCAAAAATATGAGGAAGAATATAAATCGGCCAAAACCGATGAATAAATTTGTTCTTTTATATTTTTTTGGGATTTGTATTTTAGAAAAAAGTAAGAAATATTTATTTTTGCAAAATTGTCTCTCTTTTTTGTTTCATAGCGCAAAAAATAAAAACCGCAGAGGTGATCAAAGACCACCAAAAGAAAGCTCTATTTGTGGGGAAAAAAGGTACAACGTTGCATGACCGCACAATTGTCAGTTAAAACGGCGCAGTGCCGAATCGCAAAAAGTGCTCTGGTCCTAACATGGGAAATCCTTCCAGGGGTGAAGTGGTTAAGCAACAATAAAAGCATTGCTCCTTTAAAAATGATTGTTTTGAAAACTTTTTTTTTGCATTGATACATGTCCCCTAGGGACCCCATACACTTTTTATGGCAATAACTTGCATATAAGTCTTTAAAATTAGCACTTTTGATTTTTCATGTTCGTGTCCCATAGACTTTAATAGGGTTTGCATGTTTTTTCCTGTTCGAGGTGTTCTGGTGCAAACTGAACCGGGGGGTGTTCGGCCCATCCCTACTCTTCATTCTTAGCCAAGCACCTGGCTACACAACAAACTCATCATGAGACATGGTAGCTTGGAAAAACCCTCCTTCTGAATTTCTGTGAAAGAAAATATGTACTAATTTCATTTGCATAATTATTCGCAAAATAATAACTCTTAAATTAATTTCTACACCCACTGAAACCATCATCAATAATCAACCCCGCACAATCAAATGGATCTTTTATTGAAATCTGTAGCTTTTCAGTAACACAAGAATTCTCCAAATGCCACTAAAAAATATAATTTAAAAAATCAAGAATCTAGAGCCCTCTGTAGATTACATAACAACTGTAATATTATAATACTGAGGTGGAAGTATAGTCATCATTTAAAACTAAAAATGTTATATTCTTGAAGCTAGTAAAATGTCAAGTCCAAGAATATTAGGTTAGCATTTCAGGTGATCCTACAGTAACTTTCCAAAAAGAATTTAATAAAAAAAGAAGTTAATTGGACAAGCATATACTGAAAGTTTGATTACAAAGGACAAATATAGTTTTACTTCAATAGTGAATCCCAATATAGAATATTTGTACCATGTACCTAAGATCCATAAAACCCTTACCTCCTCAGGTTGGCCTATCATCTTAAATTCATTGAGTAGTAATTTGTCCAATTATGCAAACACACGCCTACAAAAATATGTACATAATCGACCTTCATATACAAAAACGTTTAAGAGTATCACATGGTATAAATCATACTATTGGTTAACTTTGGCTGTTACTGCTTTGTACTCTAATATCCCTCATAACACAAGTCTAAGAGCAATCAAATGTTATCTAGATGCAGATCCATATATGCCAGATAAACAAGTTAGTTCTTTATTGGAAGTATCTTTATATTTGCTTACTTATTGTACTGTATTCTGTGGCAATGCCTCTTTCAGTTGAGCCTTGTAAATGCAATCAGGACTCCAATTTAGAGACATATGTATTGTCACATACATGTACAAATAGAAAAAAAGGCTGACATTCGGCCCATGTGTATGCCACCCTGTACAACAGAATTTGGACATTTGGCCGGTGTTCTATCAGATTACCGCTACACGTCAGATTGTGTAACGGAATGACGTTACAACCAAAAAATACTTACTGCGCATGCAATATGCGTTCCAGCATGCGTTCCACAGCCCTATGCATTCCAAACATTTCATGATCTGGTGGGTAGTGGTATTCTGATAGAACACCAATGTGGACATCTTACTACACCCAGCGTTAGAATATTATTCCAAATTCCTAATTCGACACTTACAGTCATGGCCGAAATTGTTGGCACCCCAGAAATTTTTCCAGAAAATCAAGTATTTCTCACAGAAAAGTATTGCAGTAGCACATGTTTTGCTATACACGTGTTTATTCCCTTTGTGTGTATTGGAACAAAACAAAAAAAGGGAGGAAAAAAAGCAAATTGGACATAATGTCACACAAAACTCCAAAAATGTGCAAAATGATTGGCACCCTTTCAAAATTGTGGATAAATAAGATTGTTTTAAGCATGTGATGCTCCTTTAAACTCACCTGGGGCAAGTAACAGGTGTGGGCAATATAAAAATCACACCTGAAAGCAGATAAAAAGGAGAGTAGTTCACTTAGTCTTTGCATTGTGCGTCTGTGTATGCCACACTAAGCATGGACAACAGAAAGAGGAGGAGAGAACTATCTGAGGACTTGAGAACCAAAATTGTGGAAAAATATCAACAATCTCAAGGTTACAAGTCCATCTCCAGAGATCTAGATTTGCCTTTGTCCACAGTGCCCAACATTATCAAGAGGTTTGGAACCCATGGCACTGTAGCTAATCTCTCTGGGCATGGACAGAAGAGAAAAATTGCTGAAAGGTTGCAACGCAGGATAGTCCGGATGGTGGATAAGCAACCCCAAACAAGTTCCAAAGAAATTCAAGCTGTTCTGCAGGCTCAGGGAGCATCAGTGCCAGCGCGAACTATCCGTCGACATTTAAATGAAATGAAACGCTATGGCAGGAGACCCAGGAGGACCCCACTGCTGACACAGACATAAAAAAGCAAGACTACAGTTTGCCAAAATGTACTTGAGTAAGCCAAAATCCTTCTGGGAAAACATCTTGTGGACAGATGAGACCAAGATAGAGCTTTTTGGTAAAGCACATCATTCTACTGTTTACCGAAAACGGAATGAGGCCTACAAAGAAAAGAACACAGTACCTACAGTGAAATATGGTGGAGGTTCAATGATGTTTTGGGGTTGTTTTGCTGCCTCTGGCACTGGGTGCCTTGAATGTGTGCAAGGCATCATGAAATCTGAGGATTACGAAAGGATTTTGGGTCGCACTGTAGAGCCCAGTGTCAGAAAGCTGGGTTTGTGTCCGAGATCTTGGGTCTTCTAGCAGGACAATGACCCCAAACATACGTTAAAAAGCACCCAGAAATGGATGGCAACAAAGCGCTGAAGAGTTCTGAAGTGGCCAGCAATGAGTCCAGATCTAAATCCCATTGAACACCTGTGGAGAGATCTTAAAATTACTGTTGGGAAAAGGTGCTCTTCCAATAAGAGAGACCTGGAGCAGTTTGCAAAGGAAGAGTGGTCCAAAATTCTGTATGAGAAGTGTAAGAAGCTTATTGATGGTTATAGGAAGTGACTGATTTCAATTATATTTTCCCAAGGGTGTGCAACCAAATATTGAGTTAAGGGTGCCAATAATTTTGTCTTGCCCATTTTTAGAGTTTTGTGTGACATTATGTCCAATTGCTTTTTTTTCTCCCTTTTTTGTTTTGTTCCAATGCACACAAAAGGTATAAACATGTGTATAGCAAAACATGTGTTACTGCAATACTTTTCTGTGAGAAATACTTGATTTTCTGGAAAAATTTCTGGGGTGCCAACACTTTCGGCCATGACTGTATATAAGTTATATTATATTCATGGCAAGCTTGCAAAATATATTTGGTTTTATAATTAATCATAATATTAATGTGTGTGAATGGCCTTGGTCAGATGTTTGGAAAAAAATAGTTCTTCAGCTAAAGCTGAGTCAGTAATATGCCAGATATTTCTGGTATATGTAGCTAGCTGGAAGAAAATGCATAAATGGTATTGTAGTATAGCAGGTCATTGCTAGTTAAGAATAGACAAGTCTATGTAATTAGAGAAATTTTACATATATTTGTTTATATACTACTATTTGGGGTTAGTGTAATCTCAGTTATAATCATTAGTGTTTGTATGTATTCACATACTGTTGAATATGTTGTTAATATGTGTTTTTAGTAGTCTTTTGGTTTCATTACATGATCAGCATATCACTACACAAGAGGAATGTATCTTTTGGATGCAAAGTCCACATATGAAGAAGTTATTTACCTCCTTCTGAATAGCATATTGCTGAGTTAACATAAATCCATAAAAGGTTTTCGGCGATGTGAAGTTATGACATCTACATTATGTATAAAAGGACAAGAGATCCATATTCAGGGGCACATACACATTCACACTCACACACTAGGTGAGATGACAAGCATATACACATACGGATTGTATTCATATACTCTTTGACGAGTTGAAACAGCTGTTTTCTCTCAGAAGACTAATACTATGTCACTTCCTCTAAAGCACAGGTGTCAAACTGGCGGCCCTCCAGCTGTTGCGGAACTACAAATCCCATGAGGCATTGCAAGGCTGACAATTACAAGCATGACTCCCACAGGCAGAGGCATGATGGGACTTGTAGTTTTGCAACACCCCTGCTCTAGAGGTTTTGGAAGACTCAGATTGCATTGAGGAGAAACACATGGAAAGGTACATATTACCAGAGCAGCCATGATGAGACACATGCTTCTATAAAGCATTACACATTTTTATAACTATTTATATTTGTTTAATATATTTTTACCTACATTGAACTGAACTGTTATACTTTTTGCATTGTATTTATGATGCCAAATGTGTGGCAATAAACTCACACTTTGGTTTTAACTCAGTTTGACTGCCAATGCTTTTCACCCAGAAAAGGCCTAAAGATAACTAAAAATATTAGTTGTATTCAATATTTTTCACCCAGCTACATCTTGAATGTCAGAATAATTTTAGCAATAAAGTGAGCATATATAAATAAATATAATATATTGATATCTGTGATGCTGTTTGGATGTTTCATTTTTTGAAAGCCTAAAGGTTTAGCACTGAGCAGTGCGGGGTGTACTAACATGGCCTCTGCCACTTTCCTACTGCTGGAGTTCAGCTTCTTTCAAAATGTAACATCAAAACAGCATCATAGATGTCAATATACAATATTTATTTATATATGAAATATATTGGCAAATTTTAAGATGTAGCTGGGTGTAGTAAAATGTCCCTATGGGTGTTCTATCAGCCCAGTCCTGTGGGGGAGATCACTATACTAACTTTGCATAATTAGTACAGAGGCTCCGACCAGAGCAGACAGGTTTTTTTGTTCAACCTGCTGGGTTAAACAAAAAAAAACTCTTAGTATGTACCAGGCTTTACTCACGCTAAGCCTCACTCACAGCAAGCTGAGATAGCATCTACAAAGCAGTGATCTCCATGTTTTTTCTGTACCTTTTGCATGACTATAGCAGTAGATGAGTGGAGGTTTCCACTAGAACTTTAACAATATACTAGAGTGTCCCCACCTCTTATGACAACCTTTGGACAGCATGGGTCAGGTCTCAAGACTGGTAAAATCCCCAGAAGATTTTCAGTTCTCAGCCTTGAGGCCTGAACCCTTGAGGCCCAGTAGCATAATCCGCAGTTCAGGACCCAAGGACCCTTTCAGAAGGTTACTCCAAATATTTAACAGTTTGCATGGTCTGACCCACTAGACAAATTTCTCAGGTAATAGGCAGCTCCAAAATATGAAGGATTAACTCCTAATTATACTTCTAACACAGCACTGTAGATAACTCAACAGAAGCTGGCAGATAGTTCTAGGAAATGATACTAGGGAACTAAAATCCCTTATAATAAATGGCAATGCAAATGATGCACTAAGTAAGTCCGATTTTGAAGAAAGAATGCCACTCTTAGCCCAGGCTTATCATTGGTTCTTGCTATGTATGCATTTATTAACACCTATTCTAACTCCACTGCTCAAAAATATTCTTAATATGCTCGGGAAAAAAGTTTATTGATGTATATGTGGGTTACAGAAAACAAATGTACATAGCTGTGGTTTATGTATTCTGCAATGACACTGTGGGGGTCATTTACTATAGTGCGATTCTGCCTTTGCGCAAATTTTAATGTGCAGAATCGCAAATTCACGCTAATTAGCAAGAAAATGGAATTCGCTAAAGCCCTGAGGGAGAAAATAGTCCCAGAATCAAATTTACTATAGCGCCCAAACAACAGTGACTGACTAAAAAACTAGTCGTGGTAGAAGCAAGGGAATTGCACATGGAAATAATGTTCAGAGCATGATATGAGCACCTAAATGTTTTTTTTTAAAAATGTAGTATCTTGTTTAATGATAATCTGCTTTTAAATTGTTTAAAAAAGTGATGTATAACCTGAAATATCATTGAAAGTCTGAAAACAGCCAAATTCCCCCTTTTTTCCTGACTATTCATCAGCATAACTGAGCATGCTCAGACAAGAAAATTCCCTCATTTTAACTTCCATGCCTTTTTTAGAGGGCGCTATAGTAAATTCGCAAATTCGCATTGGCTAATATGCCTTCTTGAGAAGGCAAATTCGCGCCATATAGCTCAATGCATGTTTTAGCCATTGATTCTAATGGTACAATTGTAATTTCCCTAAAGATATCCTTTTCATGTTGAGATGAAATGTATCTTTCTCTCAAACAAATTGTCCCTGCAACAATGTTTCTTCATGTATTTCATGCTTTCATGTTTTGTTAAAATACATTTTTCTCTGTCTTTCACTTGTTGCTGTCCATCTCACAAAAATCTTTTCCCAAACTCATACAGCTAGCTTCACAAACCACAAACATTCAATTTTACTCCCTTAAAAGAACAGACTCGTACGAGTCAATACGACTACTTATCAGTCCTTTTTTCCCCCTTAAACCGACAAAAGTCTGAAAGTTACTATAAAGTCCAATATGTAGTGAAAAAATTTGTTAAATTTTCGTCTAATAGT
>BLSH010458670.1:247834-266328 GCA_018402905.1 Glandirana rugosa | reverse complement strand
CGAAAGGTTTCCAGTATGGTAGGTATGGTAACTTGATGAGATACTCAATCTATCGGAACAGATTTACATAGTACATCCGAACGATTATGGTATGTTTAGTAACATGGTCGGTTTGAAACTTCTCAGTCTTAACAAACTGTAAGTACAGTCGACCCTAACGATGACTAGACAGTAATCGACTTCGATAAGTGTACCATGTCCAACAACTCTATTCGGGTTCATGGTACACTATCGACCCCGAGTTAGGGTCGAGTGGTTAGATCCATTGGTTCGACTATGATTTCACCACGGAGTCGGGGGGGTGGTGTCTTTTAGTATCAGCTTGGTTACCTAGATTGGTGAGCTGGGATTGAGCCCCAGCTATCACATGGTACTTGGGCTTATCTCAACAACCTGTACCATGTGAATAGCTTCAGCTAATGACAGATCAGTAGCAATCCCAGCTGACATGAATGTCAAACAATTCTGACTCTTCAAAGTTTGGCTGGTACAATGATTTGTATGGTATTAGCAAGCCTACATGATACATTTAGACAAGGCTATCTAACTCATAGAGTAGTTCAATGGTATGGATGGTATGACCTTTGGAAAGCTTCCATTGTACTCAGCATTAGATGCTGAAAATATGCGAACGCATATTCACCAATTAGCCAATGCACATCAGTTTGAATGCTTCCATACTGTGAATTATTTAAATGCATGCAATGGTATGTACATATTCATTAATATTATGATGTGGAATTGGAACAATCACACACTAGTTAACAAGCCGGCAGTTAGTTTGTAGAGAATTAACAGAATCCAAGATTAGTAAATGTATTTTCTATGGCTGGTTGTGGTTAAGTCTTTAGTGTAGTGGTTCCTTCTGATACCTTCAAAGCTTACAGCTACAGGTTCAGATCCTACCAGTGTCATCACTACACCTTGCATTATATTCTGAAAATATGTGAAGGCATATTCGCCAATGCCCATCAGTTTGGTTGCTTCCATACTATGAACTTATGCAATGGTATGTACATATTCAAAAATATTATGGTGTGGAATTGGAATAATCACACACTAGTTAACATGCCAGCAGTTCATTTGTAGAGAATTAGCAGAATACAAGATTAGTAAATGTATTTTCAATGGCTGGTTGTGGTCAATTTAATAGTGTAGTAGTTTATTCCGATACGTTCAAAGCTTACAGCTCAAGGTTCGGATTCCTACAAATGTCATCAGCACACCTTGCATTGTACGCAGCATTATATTTTGAAAATATGTGAAGGCATATTCACCAATAAGCCAATGCCCATCATCAGTTTGATTGCTTCCATACTGTGAACTTTGGCAATGCATGGAATGGTATGTGCATATTCATTAATATTATGGTGCGCAATTGGAATGATCACATACTAGTTAACGTGGCAGCAGTTAGTTTGTAGAGAATAAAGAGAATACAAGATTAGTAAATGTATTTTTTATGGCTGGTTGCGGTCAACTCTATAGCGTAGTGGTTTATTCCGATACGTTCAAAAGTTACAGCTCCGGGTTCGGATCCTACAGATGTCACCAGCACACCTTGCATTGTACACAGCATTATGCTTTCCATTTTGCTGCAGTAGTTCCCATACACTTTTTCAAGCAAATTATGTTCATACAAACCTTCAATGGATTCTGCAGGTACAAGCCCAATGGACATCAGCTATTCACATATATGCCGATTAAGAAGGCATATTCGCGGTAATAACGCGATTCTGCGTTCACATGATCGCCTATTTGATATGCTAATTGGCTTAAATGGGCGTGATTTTTAAGTGTTGCGCGATCGCATATTCGCGATATAGTGAATTAGCCCCTGTATGTTACTGAAAAAAATAACAATAATTTCTCCACATATATGATAGCATTTGAGTAGAAAAGCATTAATTAAAGCATTATGATTCCAGTCTTGCCATGTTAGGCTCTCTGTAAAATTAATGTATTATTTCTCTGTTGTCTTCCTTCTAATCAATATTCTCTGCACAAGACAAAGTGTTAAAACACTTTATTTATTGTAAAACTTAGCTTCAGTCCACAATCTGAACCGAAAAAAGCAAAACCTACAAGCACATTGCATCCACTTCATTACTATATGGAATAAAAAAATATTTTTTATCAAACTTCTAAAACGCGAAGCTGAGACATGTACTATTAGTCATTTTCATTTACAAAATAGGTAGCTTACGTCCAATTACTTTCCAATTACTGTTTTTTAAATTATAGTGTAGAAATGAGTGATTGCTGAAGGGTGTTATTTGTGCATATATCAGAAAAATCAATCTGAAATCTAAAAGTTTCAATTTGATGCTGTTACGTAATTACAAGCTCTTGTTTTCAATAGGCATTTCTCTATTCTGTTTAGAAAGCATTTGTATGTCTGTTTTTTTTTCTGCATATGCTTTTTGGTGCCATTGTGCTTAAACAGGGTATTTTTTTTCACTAGATTCGCTCACTGACTGGTAATAAAGTAGTTTAACGGAATATATCAAGCATGTTGAAAGCTCTCTTTGTAAAGAAATATTACATTTTAGGCATATTGTCAAATAATTTTACTACATTGTGCCATCTTTTTGACACCTGTTTATAATGTTTAAAACAGGTCAACAGAAAAAGCAACATTGATCATAAAACACTGTTATAAAAGGACATCCTGGCATATTTAGTAAGTCAAAAAGCAAAGTGCAATCTGCAATAACTCATCGTAGCCAATGAGGATTCATATTTCACTGATCTCACTAGTCAAGTCTGTTTCATTAGTGAAAGTTATGCCTCTTTGCGTAATATCACAGCTCTTTGCACTGTTTCATTAATTAAGCCCAGTAATGTAAATTGTGTCATAACTGCATAATGTGTGCCTTTGATAAACAAAATAGAAAACTGAAAATATCAAACGGTTGGGATTCATCTTAAGATTTTGACCTTGATTCGTCAAAAGAAATTACATATAAATATCATTTATAAAATACATGTTAAAATGGAGGTCAAGACACCAGATTAAAGACATGGTTCCTTACAAAAATTCCATGTGCATGCATTCAAATGACAAAAATAGATTGTGAAAATACTATTTTCACAGCTCAGAAATGGGATTAGTGCTTGATATATATCAAAATTCTGGGTGCAGAGCAATAATGTAAAAGGTGAAGCACATTGAGTAGAAGTAAGGCATACTAAAGATACATTTTATAAAATTGCTTAGACTTGGAACAGAACCGATGGGAAGTGGGTGATAATTTTAGTGTTTACATGAGAAGTAGGAATGTGGGTTGCCTGGTTTCCTGCTACTATGGGTTCGAGGTGAATCCTGCATGTTCTAGGTGAATTTATAGCCCGGGTCCCGACTACCATAGGCCTGACGGTGACCTGTAAAGTCAGGGGGGACTGACATCCATCCTCACAGTGTGGGTTACTAGGCATGGTGTGAGCAGGTAAAAGAATTGAGTTTGGCGCCAGACACTTTGATGTTGCAGAACGAAAGAGATTTATTTTTCTCTTTAAGAACTGGGGAGAGAGAGTTAGGGCCAGGACACCCTTTAGGTAGGTGCAAGAGCACTTAGCAGACTCAGAGATTCTCTGAATAAGATTCTTGATGTAGCTATAAAGTCCCACAGGCCTTCCAACTGAACTTTGGATGACTAGAACTATGTCCTTGTGCATTGAACTTGTAGCTTGGGCTTCCACTCAGATTGATGCACATACCAAACTTGGTATCCCCGTTGTACAGATCTGGCTTCCATCTCACAGCCTCCTGCTGTAGCTTCATGAGTTTACACTCAGTCTCTCAACAGACTCTCACTACCACTGGGTCCCTTGAACTTCACACAGCCAACTGCTGTATTTCCCGAGTGTCCCCCACGCCAACCTGCTGGGTTCCCTCCTTGGCTCTTCAGCCCAACTGCTGAACTCTCTTGCAAGCGTCACCCCCTCTATCTCACTGGGTTCCTAGCTTCACTTCTGCTGAGATTTTCCCACTTTTCCACTGGCCCCTGATACGTGAAAAAGGCTCCTCTGGTATTCTTTCTCTGTGCTAACACTGGATAGATGTTTTTGTCAGGATAGTCAGTCAGTTTAGTAGTAACCTTCACCCCCAAATATGTAAATTCGTCTACCCATTTCAGGGGAGTGCCGACGGGTGTAGGGGAAATAGGATTGATTTATCCCAATTTATTCAGATCCCTGAGTATGCGCTGAATCGATCGAAAAGTTGCAATGCCACAGTCAGGGAGGAGGAAGCGTCTGCCAGGTAAAGCAAGGAGTCGTCAGCGTATAAAGAGAGCTTTTCCTCCAGGGGACCCTCCCCAATGCCTCTAACCATCTCGTCCGAGCAGAGGAGGATGGCCAATGGCTCCAGGGCCAACGCAAATAATCCAGGCGAGAGCGGACAACCCTGGTGCGTTCCCCGCTCCAGTGAAAAACCCCCCCGAGAGAGTCCCATTGGTATGTACGCGAGCCGTCGGGTGTGCGTAGAGCAGGGATAGCCAATGCAAAAAGCAAGGGCCAAAGCCAAACCTGGCCATCACCGCCCATAGGTATCTCCACTCAACAGAGTCGAAGGCCTTCTCCGCGTCGAGGGAGGCCATCACCCCAGAGGCCCCCGGGAGGGCACGTCAATGTGTGTGAAGAGCCTTCTAATATTCACATCTGTGCCCCTTCTGGGCATGAATCCCGTCTGATCTGGGTGCACCAGGGTGGTGATGACCATGTTCAAGCGGGTAGCCAGAACCTTGGCCAGTATCTTGGCATTTACGCTTATGAGTGAGATGGGCCTATACGAGGAGCAATTCAAGGGGTCCTTCCCCAGTTTGGGGATGACCACAATCACCACTTCACTCATAGAGTCGGGGAGAGACCCCCTCTCCAACGGGTCGGTCAACGCGGCCTGCAGTCTAGGGGCCAGGTCTTCGGCATATAGTTTATTGAACTCAATGGTAATGCTATAGGGGCCAGGCGTCTTTCCAGATTGCATGGAACGTAACGCTTTCAATATTTCCTCTGTCGTGATTGGGGCGTCCCGTTTAGTGGCATAAGTCTCTTAGGTCGTAGTCTACCCGGGAGCTATAGAGCGTCCTGTAATATGAGGCAAAGCAGCTGTTAATTGCTTTGGGGGTCGAAAGCAGAATACCACCCTGGTCCTGTATTTCAGCTATAGATATACCCCCTGCCTGTTCTGTCTCCAGCCATGCAAGGAGACATCCAGTGCGTTCACCCTGCTCAAAAATACGTTGGGTTTGATGCAACAATTTTTTCTGCGTCAACGCCGTCCGAAGAAGGAGAACCTCTTTGGTCGCTAATTGGAGTCTGTTGTAATGCAATGGGTCCTGGGACCGAATGTATAGGACCTCCAGTCTAGCCGTCTCGGCTTCAGCCTCAGTCAGCTTCTCCTTATGTTCCCGACGCCCCTGAACAATTATGGACCGAATGCACCGACGCCGAACCCATATTGACCTCCCAATAGGTACCCATGTCTACCTTAAACTGCGGTTCCACATCCACATCAGATATCCAACACCTGGACAATCTCCATAGTCTATCCAATGGGGCTGTAGATAGGTTAATTGAAAGGAGGATGGGAGAGTGGTCAGACACACCCCTGGGCAGTATTCGCACATCCCGGACCCTCGGCAGAACAGGCCTGCTCACAAAGGCAAGGTCAATTCGGGAAAATGTCTTATGGGTGGCCGAATGGCAGGTGAAAGCACTAATGTCAGGGTTTCTCCAGCGGCAGGTATCCGTCAGCCTGTATGTTTCAGCCCATGTTCCCAGGCCCTGAGGCGCCCTTGGCGACTAGTCTGTCTCACCCAGGGTCGGGCAACAGATTGAAGTCCCCCACCAGCACTACATTATCCGCGGGGAAGGCCGTCAACTTAGCAGTGATCTGGTTCAGAAGAGACAGTGAGGCCGGTGGCGGCACATACAGTCCCACAATCACCCACATTAGACTTCCAATAAGAGCATGTATCAAAACATAGCGACCTCCCGGATCCAGGACCAAGTCCATGAGTTTAAAAGGTAGTGATTTATGCACCAGAACACTAACCCCCCTTGCAAAATTAGAATATGTGGAGTGGTAGTGATGACCCACCCAGGGTTTTTTCAGGCTCAACAATCTACTACCAGTTAGGTGAGTCTCCTGGAACACACAAATGTGGGGGTTGTATGCTTTTACAAACTGGAATACCAGGGATCTCTTCATCAGGGAATTCAAGCCCCGTGTGTTCCAAGAGAGAATGTCAAGGGACGCCATACTGTCTCAGCAGTCTCGCCTCATCACGATGTTTGGCACAAAATTTAGAGGGAGCAGGTACCCAGATCTGAGAATAGTAAAAGGGGATGCCAGACAAAGAAGAGCTACAATATCTGCGCATCCCATACATCATCATGTACTTGACACCACATTTCTTAAAACCAAACATAACCCAATAAACCATAAACACCCCACCCACCCCCTGAGAACTGAGGAGGGTATAGAGCCCCAAAACAAGTTCAGCTTGCCAGCTGCACATGGAGGTGTAGCCTCTAGTGGCACCTAGTTTGTAAAACCAGAGTCAACAAAACAGTCATATTAATGATCCGGCTAGGATAAGGTGACGTGGGTCTTCCGGATAACCGGGGGTACATTACTTAAACTGTTACAAACGCAACATAGCCCTTATGCAGGTGCAAATCATCCCTACTTGTGCAAATCTCCCCACCACCACTCCCCAGAGCCCCAGGGAGGAAAATAGAGCCATTGTCACTTGGCTGCAGGATCATGATGCATTAACCAGATCTCCCTCCAGAGGAGTGGAAAGGCCCCCGGAGGGGTGACCCCAGACCAAAGGACCCCTCGCCAGAGGCCCCGTGGGGCCTATATAGGAGAAGCTCTCCGTCCACGCATTGAGCCCCACAGAGTTGTCCTCATCCACCCAGCAGGCCCTCCCCCCCATTGGCCCTACTCAGGCAGAAGTCGGGAGAGTGGCCCCCAGAGTCAAACGAGGGGAAGGAGCATGGAGACCCAGCTGGATCCCCCACACGATCCAGTCACGTATCTTCCCCAGTGTATATGTTGCAAATAAACTCAGCAAGGGAACGCAAGTGTCCCGAGGCCGCCGTGGCAAGAGGGGACGGCAGATGCGATCTTCTCCAAGGGGTTTGACTAGATCAGCAAGGTAGGGAGACGCATAAGCGGGGTCATCGTTGAGGTATTAATTTCGGAGCTTGTCAGCCCAGTCTGCAGCTTCCCTGGGCAAGGTGAAGAACAATACTTGGTTGCCATCTTGCAACCGCAGCCTCGCCGGGAATAGCATGCTATACTTCACTCCCTTCTCACGCAGCATGCCCCTGACTTGATCAAATGATTTCCTCTGCCGTTGAGTTTCCACGGTGTAGTCAGGGAAGACCATCAATTTAGTGTTCTCAAACTTCAGTTCTCCCTGAATGCGGGTGGCCCTGAGGATTGTGTCTCTGTCGCGGTAGTGGAGGAACTTAAAAATAAAAGTGCGTGAAGGGGCTCCCACTGGGCCCCTGGAGGCCGGCATATGATGCGCCCGTTCGATGGAAAAATGTGGGGAGAACTTGGTCCTGGGAAGGAGGGTAGGAAGCAATTGCTCCAAAAAGGCCACCGGATCCGCTCCCTCTGGCAGGCCCAGTAGTCTCGAGTTGTTTCTCCTGTTCCAGTTTTCGGCATCCTCGGCCCTGGTTTCTAGGTGCTTAACCTTCAGCTGGAGTGTGTGTAAGTCAACCTGTTGCAGCCTCAGAGTGTCCTCCGTCCCCGACACCCGCCTCTCCACCTCCGTCACCCTCTCCTGAAAGGCATCCATGTCTTTGCGTATAAGGGCTGTCTCCATCTGGAGGTACTCCATTTTTGTAGTAAGGGTAGTCTGGCAGGTACTAATCACTGCCATTAGAGCTTCAAACGCTGGGGAGCCTGTGTGTATAGCACCATCAGTCACAGGTTCAGTTTGCGTCTCCATGTCGTGTGCCACGTGTGAGCTAGGCCCAACTGCAGCCGAGGTACTCACTGCGACCGGAATGCTAGTCTTCTGCACGTATCTCTTGCCCTTGAGCATCACCAGGTGTATCATGGGCTGATTGCGGGTCACCAGGCTGAGAAAGGAGTCGTCCCACGTCAGGATTTTAGAAGGGTATTAGGCCAGGATCAGGAGCTCTGCTAAATCACGTCTGCTCCCAGCACCATTTTGGACACGCCCCAGAGAGAGAAAATTTACATGTCAAAGAGTGGTGAACCACAATAACATCACAAGAAATGTTGTAGGTAAGCAACCTAAAGTCCTGACTATCTATTATTTACACCTGTATACAAAAAAAACATTATTAAATTGTTTCTTGGCTGGCATTATCAGGTCTCTTTAGCCAAGCAGAGCAGATCCAGTGCTGGAACACCTAGAAGAGAACACAAACAGCCAAAGAATACATCACTATAATAACCTTTAGTGCTATATATATATACAGTACATAGGTGGAAGAGGTTGCTTACTCCTGTCCAGGTGCAGCAAAGAATCAGTTGTATCACTATAACATAGCAAATATATATTTACAATTGAAAAATGGGCCCCATCCCTTTTTAAAGGGGATGACACCCCTTTCCCATAATAATAAGAAAAAAAAATATCTCACGCCACCTGGTGGTTAGCATAGTCCTGAAAAGCATTAAAGCAGAGTTCCACCCAGACATATTTTTTTTTACATCATCCAAGTCCTTTGCCTATATAGACTCACCTTTGAAGGAAAAAAAAATTATACTCACCCTAAGTCGCTTGTTGCTAGGTGGTCTCTCTAATCTGCCCCTTTTAGGTCCGAGGCTCTTCTCCTCACTTCCTGCTTCGCCTGGCCTCCTGGGAGATGTGACTCATCATTTCCCAGGAGTCAGTGGGCTTCTCTGTACTGTATAATTGTGTTATTTCCAGACAGGAAATGATGTGATTTAAGGCAGACCAAGATTGAGGAGTGCATGATGGTTACCCACCATGCACTTCTTTCAGGAAGAGATGCCAGGAGACTACGGATGGGCTTCAGATGCCCTCACCTAAAATGGAAACGTCCAGCAGTGAGAGAAACTAAATTGTGAGTAAAAAATGCATGTAATTACTAGGCAGTTTGACAGTAAGGAAACAAAAGGTTACATCTATTTAGTATTAAAAGAGTGGATGCCAAAAAAAAAACATTTCTGGGTGGAACTTCACTTTAAGTCCATTGATCAAACACACAAGAGAAGAGAAAAAGTAACATCTTGCCCTTATTGTTTTCTTTGTTTTAGCCACAATACATTCTATCTCACTAACTAAAATGTATTTTCTGTCTCTGGAGCCCCAAAGTTCTATGAATAATTTGTTTCTCAACAGGAAAACAAAAACGTTATCAACAGTAGCTCTTCCCAGCTGCTTCCCTCTTGCATAGGGACAAACCCCAAGGATGAGAAGCATATCTATATAGAAGCAGCAGCAATTGAGTGCTCTTTTTTTTTATATGCAATGGTGCAACAACTTGAGCAAGGAGGAGGAGTTTTATCTTCCTGTGTGTGCTGGTATCTCAGTCCACAGTCCTGTAATAGCTAAAACTGGAAAGTGTCCCCGCAGTGATTTCTATTAGAAAGGTGCGGCAACAGAACACAAACCCCACTGTCCTCTCATTTGTAATCCACAGGTAATTCCAGGTCAACAGCCTCACCAGCAGTATCTAGGGTCAGGCAACTGTAAGTCTTTTACCTTAGCATCCACAGTGGCGATGAAGTAGCGAAGATCTCTCTACTAATGTCTGTGAATTTACGACACAGTCCAGATAGATATGATGGCCATAGTTCCAAGTCCGCGAGACATGAACATACTTGGCAGCTTGCTTAGGGGATAGCTCCTTGAAATGTAGGTGTAGAAAGATTTCCAAGAATTCCCGGGTAACAACATCTATCCACTGAGCTCCCTTCATCTGTATTTCTTCTTCCAGGCTGACAGGCACATAGGGGTATAGATACCCATATTCCTCGGCCACCCTTTTGGCGATAATCCACTGTAATTTGGACAATCTTGTGAGGGCCTTAGGATCTCAACATCTAGGCAGAGCTCTAGTGTCCGCAGCATTCCGGATCGAATATCCAACAACATCAGGCTTAAAGGGCAACTTGGCTACAGGCCTGTGTTTAGGTGTAGCAGTCCTGGGGACCCAAGTGGTCCAGCGCTCCTCTTCAAGGGATTTAATAGTATTCAGCAATGGAGCTGCACTTGTGGGCAAATCAACTTTTAAACTGGCAACAAGGCAGGAAGGGCCGCATGCTCTTCCTCACACATCATTTCATCTTCACTGTCTGTCCACCCAGTCCATGACAGGGTCTCTGACCACAACTCAGAAATCCGATCGGATGGGACATCCGAATTGGATGCAGTAGAACATTCATCTGCAGGAATCAGATTGCACTTTGACGTAGAAACAGCAGTCTGATCCCCCTCATTGGTAACCAATTTTACAGCCCCCAATGGAATTCCACCTTCACCAAGTCTGGCTTACCTGTCTCTGGCTTCTTTTTTCCTGATGTTCTCTGTCATCAGGGAGCGCAGGTGGGCCCTACTGCAGCTGCGGGGGATAGCTGGAGCACTGGGTCCTGAAGCAGCTACAGGGAGAGAGAGAGCAGCTTCTCGAACAGTTTGGGTTATTGAAGGGGGACTCTCGTAATGTTCCCCAGGTGGGGACAACAACACTCCGGTCCCAATCCACAGAAAACTACCTCGGAGTTTGGGCTGGCTCGACTACCTCAAGCATGGACTCCCGCAGCTTCTGCAGGTGATCCAAGGCCTCAACTGCGTGGCCATATTGACGCACTTCCAGCAAATCAGTCCCAAAGCTTTGTAGTCCCCCATGGTATATAGGGCGAGACTACCTTTTGGTATGAAGCGAGTCCCGGAGTCAGTCAGGACATTCCCCAACCCACTCGAGCCTGAGCCGGACTCCCTCCATTCCACTGCAGAGGATCCAAAACGTCAGATAAGATACGATCTTTATGGCAACTCTTTCTGAAACCTATGGTTATGAAGCAGTGAATTTCCTGAATCTTGTCATATACAAGGAGGGTAAAAGACTACAAAACCTGTACATATTTCAAGGATGTTGACAGGAATGGCTACATCCTGCTGGGAAGTGGTCACCACCCTAGATGGTTAGGAGGCATCCCTAGAAGCCTGATGTTAAGAGTAAGGAGAAATTGTGATACAAGGGAAGATTATGATGCAGAAATAATCATGAAAAGGTTTCAAGGAAAAGGTTACAACAAAAATTATCTTAAAAAGACAAAAGAAACAACAAGTAATATGGATAGAGATCATTTATCCAGAAAAAAAAGAAAAACATGAAAAAAGAGATAATGGAATTGCTTTCATGATAGGGTTTAATCGTCAGAACAGTTTGAAAAAATCATGAAAGCCCAATGGCCCCTGTTATTAAAGGACAGATAATTAAGTAAGATTTTGCCCACCCAACCTCAGTTTATATACACAAAACCTCCAACATTACGTTTGAAGTTGGCCCATAATGTGCTAAATCCTCCTAAGAAAACCTTCACCTTTTTAGATCAAACAGGATTGTATAGCTGTGGAAGGTGTGTAATTTGTAGAAACTCCAGTTCTAGAAAAAGGAAAACTATGCAATTTGTGTACCATTCTTTTGGTAAATCCTTTGAAGAGTGAAGAAATCTATCACTTGTGGGACAACACATGTCACCTATCTCTTGGCCTGTCCATGTGGTCTCCAATATTTGGGGAGAACCACCAGGAAATTAGGGATCAGACTAAGAGAACATGTTAACAATATTAAAAAGGGCTATAGGAATCACAGCCTGTCTAATCATGTCAGACTATTCTATGGTAGAGACCCTTGGGGGTTGACCTTGGGGGTTGACCTTCTGTGGAA
The DNA here is from genome assembly GCA_018402905.1 of Glandirana rugosa. Classification (NCBI taxonomy): domain Eukaryota; kingdom Metazoa; phylum Chordata; class Amphibia; order Anura; family Ranidae; genus Glandirana; species Glandirana rugosa. The sequence continues at coordinate 254,415 of BLSH010458670.1, read as the reverse complement.
TAGACAGAGTCTATGAGTCCTCTTGGTTTGAACATCGAGCTTGATTTAAATTGTTTCCTATCCAACTGGTAGTATGTATATTTATTTTATTCTTAAAATATTTTATTTTATTCAAAATTTTTTTTTTATAATTATTTTCATCTTTATATTATTATTTTCATTCTATTATTTTTATTTTTTTGTTTTTAATTGTATTTCTATTATTATTTTTATTTTCATTTTTATATTTTTTTATTTTTATCTTTTGTTTATTTCATTTCATTTTTTATTTTCATTCTACCTTTAATTTCATATTTATATTTATTTTTTCATCCATATATATTTTTTATTTTTATTTATTCTTCTTCCTTTTTTACATATTTTTTCTATATTTTTCTATATTTATTTATTTATTTTTCCTTTTTCCTTTCATTGTTTTATTAAGTTCTTATAAAGTGTTTTTCTGAGTTTCAGATTTATAATAAAGAATTTGATGTTGTAATTGCACATTAGGACAGATAAAAGGATGTATCTATATATTTTATATATGCATTTTATCAATATAAGGGCTTTGTTGCAATATATAAGTATATGCCAGAGTTGATTAAAAATACCCAGGAAATATGGGTGTAGGAAGTAGAATCATGTACACCTTTTAGAATTGCTAATATCCTATTGGTTAGGGCGATAGGAGGTTGTCTTCTCCGCTGATATAAATTTGACCATTAGAAACCGGAAGAGATGTCCTTGATGACGCCCTGGGGGAGGCGCAGAACATGTTGACACATTTCCGGTATCTGTAACCAACAACGTCATTTCTGGTCAGTGGATGTGGAAGTTTCCCAGCATTTGTTTTATGCCAGATTGTACTTGCAATTTGGTAAGTTCATTTGCTTATGCGCAATTAAATCAATTTTATCAGTACTTCACTAAATCCAAATAAAGAGCTACAGAAGCCCATTTTTTCTCACATCAGAAACAAGCGTGTTTGACCCCCCAGACTGCAAAGCTGAGGGTCCATTTTTTCTGGTGATTGAGGACGTAAGAGGGGAGTGTGACAAACTGCACGGCATGTTTATATAAGCCAACCTGCTGGGTTCCCTCCTCGGCTCTTCAGCCCAACTGCTGAACTCTCTTGCAAGCATCACCCCCTCTATCTCGCTGGGTTCCTAGCTTGACTTTTGTTGATATTTTCCCACTTTTCCACTGGCCCCCAATATGTGAAAAAGGCTGCTCTGGTACTCTCTCTCTCAGACTCTGAACTCTGGCCTCTGATAACAGGAGCGTTGTCCCTTGAGGGCGATAGCTTCCCCTTTACCTTAGACCCTGGTTCAAGCCTTGTCTCCAATGACAAGAATGGTTGTCCTCCGCTAGCAACTCTGTCCCTTCACCTCCGACAAAGATGGATTCTCCGGCTGGTAGAACCCGTGCAACTCGGTTAGGCTTCCGACATGAAGCCCCAACCCTCCACTGCTGCTGCTGCTGGTTCTGGGTAGGCCTCAGACTGCTTAGCAACCAAGCAATCCTGATAGGCCCCAGGCTTCTGGCCTAGCAGCCGGGAGCTTTAACACACGTCCACCCAGACAGCCATCCAGGTGGCACAGAACCACTATCACCTGACTCCTCCCAAATATATAAACTCTCCCAGCAGGCCATTGAGCCCAAGAAAACCCCTGCCCATTGACCGGAGCATCCCACCACTCATATTCCAAGTTCATGTACACCTTGTCATTCCAATGACATCAGCAGCAGTGCCACCCAATGGCAGAGGAGAGAGATGCACCAAACACAGAGTTAGGGAAAGAAACAGGAGATCCCCTAAGAATTTGGCCAGGTCATTTATCGCCCAGCAAACAAAATTGAACAGCACCCCTGCTGAAAACCAGGGTGCTACATACAGAATTTCGCAGTACTGAATTATTTGTAACCATAATGCAATGCATGGACTTGGAACTTTGGTCTGTTGCTTTAGAGGGTGGGTTCCAAGCAGCCATTTCCTTAGTGCATAGTGGAGTAGTTTAGGGAAAGCTGACAGCCTGTGTAGTGATAATTATTTGCCATACAATTCTATCATGTGTGATATTGCACTAAATTACTGCAGCTTGCAGTGTGGTTGGCTACATATTGTATACTGACAAACGGGGGAAGATAAAAAATAACCAAGCAGGCAAGTAAATGCTCGGAGGGGGGAAGAACGCCTTTAAGGCCTCAATGGCCCCTCAAGTATGGCAACACATTTCCTAATGAAAAGGTGGAGGTTCCTCAGTAGGGCACAATTGAAGAAAAGAGTGATTGAGATTCACAAAGACACTGTTAGCGGACCATCTATGCCTTAAAACATTAAATGTAATTAATACAAAAAGATAACTATGAGTTTTACAAAACCATTGTTGCAACTGGATAAAATATGACAACGTTGTCAAAAGACTGTCCTAGATGGTGCCAGTCATCTCACTCATACAACCACCACACACACACAGCTTACTAACCCCCAAACAGGGCCACATTGCAGTGGAGGGTTGATTGGGACTGACTGGGGGGGTGGTGTTGACTGTGGTTTTGTTGAACAGTGAAAGAGTCAGTGTCCAAGTTGTAAAAAATATAGGTGGAGTGGACTAGTGAAGTAATCGGGGCATCAGAGTGTGGATCAAAGTGGAGGAAGGGGGGTCATGGATGCCGGGAGTATCACTGTGAATACCGATGGGAGCAGGACCATCCAGCCTGCTTACCAACCATCGATCACAACTCACTATGGTGTGCAGACACGGTGGGAGAGCAAAAGCCGGGCTCCTTCAATGCCCTGCAATGGCAGTCTAGAATAAAAATCAAATATGTGCTCACCAAGTCATGGTATAGTGGCAAGTGTGCAGACAGGGTGGGAGAGCAAAAGCCGGGTTTCTTCTATCCCCTGCAATGGCAATCCAGTATAAAAGTCAAATATGTGCTCACCCAGCCTTGGTGTAGTGGCTTGTTTCACCTTTACACATTCCTCCTTTGTTGTTTGATGCCGCTATTCCGGGTCCATATCCAGGTATGGAGCACCTGGATGCTGTGCACCGTGGCTGTAACAACACACTCCACACTGTGCCAACAGCATCCCGAGGTGGAGGGCTGGGATCACCATCGTCACCGGGACAGCGGGGTGATGTCGTGCTCACTATAGTTGAGCGAACCCGGACTGTAAAGTTCGGGTCCGTGCCGAACTTTGGGGTGTCCGGGACCCGGACCCGAACCCGGACTTTTCAAAAAAAGTCCGGGTTCGGGTCTGGGGTTCTGGTAATTTTAATAAAGGTTCTGAAAATTGCTGTAAAAAAGTCCTGGAAGGTCCTAGAGGTCTGCAAAGGGATGGAAAATGGGGGTAAGGGTGGGACAAGTGCCCTACAAAGAAATTGGGACAGGGAAATAACTAAAAGCATTTTTAAAAAAAACAGCAAAAATGGAGGTGCATTTGGACCATCTTCAAACTGTGTCTGAAAAGTATTAATTTACGGTAGAAGCCATATCACTGTTCTAAAATCATCTTCAAACTGTGTCAAAAAAGTATAAATAAGCAGGGAGAACCCATATCACTGTTCTGCAAACATCTGGAAACTGTTTAGAACACTTTACCTAAAACCGGGAGGAACCATGTACCTGTTCTGCAAACATCTGGAAACTGTTTAGAACACTTTACCTAAAACCGGGAGGAAACATATACCTGTTCTGCAAACATCTGGACACTGTTTAGAACACTTTACCTAAAACCGGGTGGAACCATATCCCTGTTCTGCAAACATCTGGACACTGTTTAGAACACTTTACCTAAAACCGGGAGGAACCATATACCTGTTCTGCAAACATCTGGAAACTGTTTAGAACACTTTACCTAAAACCGGGAGGAACCATATACCTGTTCTGCAAGCATCTGGACACTGTTTAGAACACTTTACCTAAGACCAGGTGGAACCATATCCCTGTTCTGCAAACATCTGGAAACTGTTTAGAACTCTTTACCTAAAACCGGGTGGAACCATATACCTGTTCTGCAAACATCTGGAAACTGTGCGTGTGAAACTATAGCAGAGCGAACCCATATCCCTGTTCTTCTCTCTGCTATAGTTTCACACACAGTTTCCAGATGTTTGCAGAACAGGTATATGGTTCCTCCCGGTTTTAAGCAAAGTGTTCTAAACAGTGTCCAGATGTTTGCAGAACAGGGATATGGTTCCTCCCGGTTTTAGGTAAAGTGTTCTAAATAGTACTGAGCGAACTCGGACTGTAAACTTTGGGTCCGTACTGAACTTTCGGGTGTCCGGGACCCGGACCCGAACACGGACATTTCAAAAAACGTTCGGGTTCAGTCCGGGGTTCTGCTATTTTACTCCACGTGTTGAGAAGCTGCAGGGCAGCCAATCAACAAGCGTTCCACTGGTTTACCCTTAGAAGCCATCACAGCCATGCCTACTAATTGCATGGCTGCGATTGGCCAGTGCATCATGTGACCCAGCCTCTTTATAAGCTGGAGTCACCTAGTGCTGCAGTCACATGCTCTTGGGTTAGCTGTAGGGAAAGGGAGCTGACAGCGTCAGGGAGAGATTAGAGACATTTTAACAACATCTGATCCTGCATCCTGAGATAGATTACTTTACTACTGCTGTGCTGTTGCTCTGAGGACAGATAGCAGAAATTAGAGATTTCACATACTTTCACATAAAACAATGATCGCTACGATCGTGCTCAACGATTAGATTGTTGGAGGAATTTGAGATTTCAAATACCGCTGCTTTGAGTTGCAGATCAAACTCTGCATAAAACAACGATTTCAAATACTGCTGCTTAGAGTTGGAGATTGCAGATTAAACTCTGTCTAACGCAACGATCGTTGCGATCGTACACAACGAACAGATTGTTGGAGTAATTTGAGATTTCACATACTGCTGCTTTGAGTGACACATTGCAGATCGAACCCTGTCTAACACAACGATCGTTACGTTCGTACACAACGATCAGATTGTGGGATCGTACACAACGATCAGATTGTGGGAGTAATTTGAGATTTCACATACTGCTGCTTTGAGCGATCTGACTTCACTAGGTAGAGGCTTCTGCTTAGAGGGACAGATTCTTGTTCAAAAACCATTGCCTACTCCTATAGGGCCAGCTGTTGCTGTAAGTGACACATTATTGTTGAAAAATCATCTCCTAATTCTAAAGGGAGAGATTCCAGGTGTTGCTTAGAGGGACAGATTCTTGTTCCAAAACCATTGCCTACTCCTATAGGGCCAGCTGTTGCTGTAAGTGACACATTATTGTTGAAAAATCATCTCCTAGTTCTAAAGGGAGAGTTTCCAGGTGTTGCTTAGAGGGACAGATTCTTGTTCAAAAACCATTGCCTACTCCTATAGGGCCAGCTGTTGCTGTAAGTGACACATTATTGTTCAAAAATCATCTCCTATACATAGGAGATGCTCATCGCACATACATAGAGCTTTCTGACCAGATGATGACTCGAGTATAAGCCGAGGGGGGCATTTTTCAGCACAAAAAATGTGCTGAAAAACTTGGCTTATACTCGAGTATATACGGTAATTGGTATTAATAAATACTTACATAGGGCTACATAATACATTTGCAGGCCCAATGAGGAGAGCAAATAAGGGACGTGGTCACGGTGCTGCTGCTGATGCTGGTGTTGGTGGTGTTGGTGAACCTCCTGTTGGAAGGAGAGGACGTGGTCGAGGTGTGCCAGCTACACGCACAAGGGAAACGCCTTCCTCACGTAGCCAACAGAACCTTCACCGGTATATGGTAGGCCAGAATGCCCCTCAACGATTGGTGAGGCCAGAACAAGTACAGGCGATAGTAGATTGGGTGGCTCACAATGCCTCCAGTTCCTTCACATTGTCTCCCTCCCGGTCCCTTGATGAAAGCTCAGAGTTGGCTCCTGAACCCCATGGCCATCTGTCTTTCACCTCAGCCCCTTGTAAATTAGCCAAGCAATCTGAGCCCCAAGTCCTGCAAGAGACTCTTATGCTTTTTGATGACTCTCCTGGTGTGTTTTCCGTGGGCCATCCACATAGCGCTGCCCCAGAACTGGAAGACATTGAGTGCACCGATGCCCAACCACTTCTGTTGCAGGATGAGGACATGGAAACACCAGCGCAACACATTTCTGATGATGACGAAACACAGGTGCCAACTGCTGCAGCTTACCTCAGTGTGCAGACTGACAAGGAGGGCAGTGGTGAAGGGTGGGTGGAAGATGATGTGGAGGAGGATGATGAGGTCCTAGACCCCACATGGTATGAGGGTCATGCGAGTGACGTGTGGAGTTTGGAGGAAGAGGTGGTGGTCGCACAGAGGCACCAGCACAGCAAAAGAGGAAGCAGGTTGCAAAAGCGGAGCGAGCATCCCCTAGACAGTAGGCCTGCTACTACCCACCGCACCCAGGGACCTAGCACACCAAAGGCAGCTCAAAGGCGTTCCCCCGCGTGGCAGTTCTTCAGACAATGTGCTGACGACAAGGCACGAGTGGTTTGCAAGCTGTGCAATGATAGCCTGAGCCGGGGCATAAATGTTCTCGTGTAACAGACTTCTTGACGGTGCACCCCCTTGCGGAAACT
>BLSH010458670.1:224643-245674 GCA_018402905.1 Glandirana rugosa | reverse complement strand
TTGTAGACCTTTGACAAATCTTGATCTCAACTCGCTTGGAGACCTTCAAGCCCAAGACGACCAGGCTGGCTTGAAGCCCTGTTTCAGTCAAGCCCAAGTCTTGGGCTTGCAAGCGTGCCTGAGGCTTGGGGTAACTTTAGTTACCCCTGGGCTTGAAAATCCATGTTTTTACCGACATTGTTACAGGACCGTTCACGATCTCCTGATGTTTACCTTCATTTTACCCCCCATTCCCGTCCCGTTCACGGGATGTTTTTTTACCCCTATCACTTTTATTTAATTTTAGTTTATTTTTTTCCACCTACACTGCCACGGTCACGGCCTAGTCAACCTCTAGGCTCCTACTCCACATCCACCCCCCTTCCCATTTTTTTATTTGATTTTAATTTATTTTCACTATCCCCATTTTTTTGTAGGGCACTTGCCCTGCCCTTACCCCCCATTTTACTTCCATTTGTAGTCCTCTAGCACTTGCCAGGACATTGTTACAGCCATTTTTGTACCTAAAAGTTCGGGTCCCCATTGATTTCAATGGGGTTCGGAGTCCGTGCGAACGTTCGGGTTCTGAACCCGAACTGACTTTGTCCCGAAGTTCGGTCGGACCAGCAGAACCCGAACTTCCAGAGGTTCGCTCAACTCTAGTTCTAAACAGTTTCCAGATGTTTACAGAACAGGGATATGGTTCCTCCCGGTTTTAGGTAAAGTGTTCTAAACAGTTTCCAGATGTTTTCAGAACAGGTATATGGTTCCTCCCGGTTTTATTTAAAGTGACACACACCGTTTCCAGATGTTTGCAGAACAGTAGTTCAGTTAGTCCCGGTTTTATTTAAAGTGATACACACAGTTTCCAGATGTTTGCAGAACAGTGAATTGTTTTCTCCCGGCTTATTTATACTTCATTGACACAGTTTGAAGATGATTTTAGAACAGTTATATGGCTTCTACCGTTAATTAATACTTTTCAGACCCAGTTTGAAGATGGTCCATATCCACCTCCATTTTTGATTTTTTTATGTTTTTATTTTTTAAAAAATGGTTTTAGTTATTTCCCTGTCCCCATTTCTTTGTAGGGCATTTGTCCCACCCTTACCCCCATTTTCTTCCTTTTGCAGACCTCTAGGACTTTCCAGGACTTTTTTACAGCCATCTTTGTGCCTAAAAGTTCGGGTCCCCATTGATTTCAATGGGGTTCGGGGTCCGGGACAAAGTTCGGGTTCTGTCCGGACCCGAACCCGGACTTTGTCCCGAAGTTCAGCCGAACCAGCAGAACCCGGACTTCCAGAAGTTCGCTCAACTCTAGTGCTGATGCATTTCGGTCAGCCTATCCCTGAACTTCCTCACTGGGCCAGATTTCTGGGACCAGAGGTAGTTGATCCAATCCTTTAGCCTGTCATACCTAGTTAATGGTCACCAGGCAAAAATGCAGCATCAAAATCAGCTGCCTGCGAACTGCGTCATCTGTGACACCACCACGTGCTGGAACTCAATGTTGCCCATGCTGCAGAGGTTGGACCAACAGCAGAATATCATCAATGAATACCTGTGTAATTATGGTACAAAGATAGGCTATTGGGTAATGGTGTTCTTTTCATTGAGTCAATGGCTCATCTTTCAGGATTTGTGCAGCGTTTTGGCACCTTTTGAAGCATGATATTGCACAATGAGGTGGGGAATGATGATATGATCCCTCTTGTGTTCCTCCTGGAACACACACTGATAGACCAAGCACTGTAAGCTCAGCAGCAGCAAGAAGAAGAGGACTTACTGTTGTCCTGTTTGTGGTGAATGGGTTCTTTTATACTCAAATGCCTATGAAAAGACCCCAGGACTTGAGTAATCAAAGAGAGGGAGCACTACTCGGTGGCCACCCTATTAAATCATCAATGCAAGGGTAAAATGACAGATCTCCAGCCACAATCATAGAGAGAACTCAAAATTCAGCACTTTGAGAAGGTGGTGTGTAAGAACTCCCTTGCCCCATATAGTGCTGGTGACAGGATCCCCTCTAATGACCAATGTTCCTCCGATCCCTAAAATGAGGAGCAACTGTGGTGGATATCTAAGCACCACTTTTAACAGATTTTTTATAGCACATCAGACGAGCATAGCTGCAGGCTGCACCCACGGGCAGCACTTGAACCACAATTGCTGACTACATCGGGCCAGGGGCTGATGCAGATACTCTCAAAAGTGAGGACCCTGTGAACTATTGGGTGTCCAGGCTAGACCACTGGCCAAAGCTTGCACAGTATGCACTGAAGCTCCAGGCTTGTTATGCTGCCAGTGTGCTGTCTGAGAGGGTCTCAAGGCAGGTTCTCTTACAACTCTGGCTCAAGGCCCCTGGTTAAGTAACAGGAGGCACAAGGGTGTGAAGTGGCACAAGTGCCTGTAGATCTTCCAGCAGCTAGTGTAGGTAGGAAGACTGTGCATCCACTGAGTCAGTTCGGGTAGCAGTTAGATCAGTGGAAACTGGCTAGTAGCAGGTAGGTGAACCAGTGGAAATGGCTGGGCAGCAGGCAGAGGTTCAGCATGAACTGGCTGAGCAGCAGGAAACAAGTAGCAGGTTCAAGTGGGCAAGGTTAGAAACTCGTGGTCAGATTAGATATGAACAAGTAGGCAAGGTGTAGTCAGGTTTCAGGTCAGAGTCAATAATAGGTAAGCAGATCAGAAGCAAAGAGTAGATAGAAGGGTATTCCAAGGACAAGCCAGGGTCAGACAAGCAGCAGCTAGCATGTTTCACAGGGAACACTGTAGATCAGACAGCATTGAACATGTGCAGCAGCTGGGTTTAACTAGGCAGCTTGGCACCAGCTTTAATGACAGGTGTGCATGCACGCTTTCATGCAGAGACAACATCCCACTCTGTCCTGCATCTGTGCACAGACATCTGCTCAAAAGCCCACGAAAAAAAACAAAAACAAATAAAATACATGTAAGGACCCAAAGGCTACCTCCTGATGATTTATTGAATAAAATATAAAACAGCATCACAAACCTATTTCTCCTTTTAAATATTCCACCCCCACCTACATTCCCATCACCACCACCTCCCCCTATCAGGGTTCCCGAACCCAATTGCTTAGAACCCCCCTTAGATGTGTCATGAAACTCAAAGCAGCCCTCCCTGAAGGAGCTGGGACAGAGGTGACCATATACAAGGGAACCCCCTAGAGATGGAACCCCTGATCAAACCACACCTGCATGCTGAATAGACCTAATGTTTGTGAATATCATGGAATCCAATGACACCTAGAGGTCCTGAGTGAGGTAGCTCTACACCTTAAGGCCACAATGAGTGAATGCAGTGCAAACCTTCATTACAGGCAATCCTGAGAGTGAAAGACACTATGGAATCTGCTGACCGGCTGAATGCAATCCTGACACAATGAGCGGTACACTGCCTATCCAAAAAACAGCAGGTAAAAGGGAAAATGCCATTAGAGCTCTGTCAAAAAAATTCATAGCGGTATGGAAGTCTATATAACTGAGAATCCACTAATGTGGTATGTAGGGAGCCGCACCAGAAACTGTATTATCCATTGATCGCTCCACACCTGAGGTTGGAGCCCAAGATATCAGAGGCCCCTGAGGTGAAATCAATCCTGCAGGATAAATCTAAACAGACATGAGATAATGTCAGATCATGGTATCCTTCGGATTGCAATTGATCCAGTCAGTGCTATTGACTAGGTCCCAGCACTCTGGATACCTTGATTACACTGCCGATTTGATCAGTCTGCTGACACCTGAGGTAATTCACTCACTGTCCCGCTGCTTTCGTCTCACAGTTCTTCTGTATGTGCCATAATATCCAGACATCCAATGTCCTGGTAAACTCTCAGATGATAGGAGTAAGATGATAGTGGTGTGTACCATACAGCACGCTGATGAAAGTGGGTGTACCGTAGATGAACAGCATGCAGTGTACTGGTTAGGCTGAAGTGCTATATATCAACAGCAGTGGCATTGGCTCTGAAGCTTTCCAAGTACCGGTAGGTCCTTTAAGCAGAGGTTCTAATGAATGGCTCAAGCAGGCGGTACATCAGGGAGTTGGGGGTCCATCCCTGTGTCTACGTGTTTCGTTCCGCCCTCAGAACTTTGTCAGGACATATGGGCTTCCTTACTGTCACTGAATTATATGTGAGTCAAAGCACCGCCTATCGGCCGCCGTTCTTAAAGTGACAGTCCATACATGGGCCCTATCTAAGCTTGTGCATTAATTAGGATTTCCACCAACCTTTCTACTCAAATTATTTACAAATTATAATTTTCCCATCAAAGCAGATGCATACCAGGGATACCACCCAATCATCTACTTCTATAACCAGGGCCAAACAAATCCAGTAATAATTCTCACTTAATAAACACAGTACATGAAGAGTATACCAGTTGCCACTTAAGGGAATAGAATGTTACTTCAATTCATCGATCATGCCCAGCCACTATGAGAGAAAAGGAACATCCGTATTGTCTGATAGCCCACTTGGAGGAGACAAGTGCATTAGCACCTCCTTCACTCACTGAAAATTATGCAGCAAGAGATCATTATTTAATCCTTTGGGCAACATTGAATCTAATAAGAAGATCCATTTCACTTCCTTTTGAGTAATATTTTATCCTTGTCTCCTCTCCTATTGGACAATTCAAGTTTATAGATAGCTGCACATTTAAGTCCTTCTGTCGAGGCACCATGTACGTCTCTAAAGTGACTGGTGATTCATTAACTTGTTCTGTTATACTTGTCAAGTGTTCACCAATTCTCTTGCGGAATTCCCGCCTGGTTTTCCCTATGTATATCTTGCCACATGGGCATGATATCTGATATGCAATAAAGCTATTGGCAAATGGCCACATTTGATAAGTGCACTTGCCCTCTGAGTCACTGAAAGATTTTGTTTTCACTACGTATTTGCATATGCTACAATGAGAGCATGCTTTTCTCCTCATATACAGTATTCGCTTTGGACAAGGGCATCTCCTATAGTGGGAGCTCGTTTTGCTATTAAATTCAGTTGGGGACCCAAGATTTCTTTAAGCCTATGGTCAAGTAGGAGGATATGCCAATGTTTATTCAAAACTGTCTTGAGATTATTTCAATATGGGTCACATAGGTAGTGACAACTCCTATTCTATCATGTTTTTGTTCAGATGGAGTGCTGCTAGTGTTTTATTCAAGTCCAAGGGTATGTTCTCTACTTTTATGTAATGCCTTCTTTATCCCTTGTCTGATTAAGGAGTTGGAATAGCCACGTGCACTAAATCTATGTCTGAGTTCCTGATGAAAATCCCTGATATTCGAACAGTTCCTGCAGATCCTCAGGAACTTTCCTGATGGAATCCACCTGATTAAGGGTCATGGATGATGGCTGGTGGCATGGTGGAGGGTATTGCCCATTGTGGGCTTTCTAAAAGTTTTATTACTCATTCTTGCACCCTCTTTGCTGATCAAAAGATCCAAAAATTAAATTTTAGAAGAATCCATCTTAAAAGTAAGATAAATATTTATGTTATTTTTGTTGAAGTCAAGGATGAAGTTATTCAGTTGTTCTGGAGACCGCCTCCACACCACCAGCCCACCATCAATATAACAGACCCATAGGATCACATGTTGCGCAAAGGCTGTGTCACGATCCTGGTGGTGGAGTCTGGCTTATGCAGGGAACAACCACTCTTGCACACCCGATTCAGGGACCCCTGGTAGAGCTCGACAGGGAGTCCAAGAGTGCGGGATGGCACGAGGGCTGGATGGTCACTGATGGTGATGTGAGATCCCAGGTGGTCGTGCAGATCAGAAGAGTGGTAGTACAGGCTGGGTCGGCCACTGGCTGGCTGTGCGGTACAAAGGGGTCAGGCAAGAGAATGGTCAAGTCCAAGCAAAGTTCATTATCAGGCTGGCAGCAAAATTACAGAAGGATCAGACAATCGAATGGTCGTGGATAGCTGGGGTCGGTGCAGGCAGATATCAGCAGGTCAGGCCAAGCCGGGTCAAACAGGAAAAAGGAAGGGTCACAGGTACTGGAAAACAGGAACAGAGCTGGGGCTCACAGGTACTCCGACGCTGTAGAACAGACAGCACTTGCTGCAAGACACCGGGGGTTTAAATAGCACCGTTTAGCTCTGTTTCGATGCGTGCACGGCTGCGCGCGAACGCGCACAGGCGGGCGCATAGGCACTAAAGTCCAAAAAAAGGCACCGATTTTCCCTAACACTGCCTCCCCCAAGGGGCAGCCTCCGGATGCCGAACTTGGCCATTTTGGCAGGATTGCTGTCCTTGAACTCTTGAATGCATTCATCTGCATGGAGGTTGGCTTCGCACTACCAAGAGCTCTCCTCTGGACCGTAACCTTTTCACTTTACAAGATACTGGATCCTGCCACCCCTCTTCCTGCAGACAAGTACTGACTCAACCTCGAATTCCTCTTCTCCATCAATCATGACAAGAGCGGGGGAGCACTTGCTCTACTAGGGAAAGGATCCGGGGTCACCAGCTTCAGTAAAGAAACACGGAACACCGGGTGTATCCGCAAGGATGATGGAAGTTCCAGTTCATAAGAAACCTGATTGATCTTTCTCTTTACAAAGAAGGGGCCAATAAATCGGGGACCCAGCTTCCTGGATGGGCATGACAGTGTCAAGTTTCTCGTGGATAGCCAGGTCTGGTCACCAGGTTGGAGGTTCAGTTCACTGCGTTTCTTTTTGTCGAAATAGGCTTTGCTCAGTTCTTGCGTTTTAGCAAGTGTTTCCTGTAACAGCTTCCAGTTGGTACTGAAGAGCTGAGTAGAGTCACGTACCCCTTGTACCGTAGTTTCACCTGCCAAACTGGGAAGCACGGTGGGGTGAAAGCCATAGTTGGACCAGAATGGTGATTGTTTCCTTGCGGAATGAACAGAGTTATTGTAGGCAAATTCTGCCAGAGGTAATAGTGTGTACCAGTCATTCTGAGAATAGGAAGAGAAGCAGCGGAGATACTGCTTCAGGGTTTGATTTGTTCTCTCGGTTTGGCCTTTGGTTTGCGGGTGATAGGCCGATGCGAACAAGAGGTCAATTTCCAGAGCAGAACAGAGGGCTCTCCAGAATTGTGAAGTGAATTGGACTCCCCGGTCAGACACTATGTTGTCTGGAATGCCATGTAGACGGATGATTTCCTTAGGGAAGATTTCCACAGTCTGTTTGCACTGTGTGTGCCCTTCATTGGGACAAAATGTGCCATTTTAGTTAGCCGGACCACAACTACAAAGATCGTGATGTGCCCATTGGCTGGGGGCAGTTCCACTATGAAGTCCATGGACCATGGCCATTCAAGGATAGGAAGTGGTTTCAACAAACCTCAGGCCTTGGTTTTGTCCATCTTGTTCCTGGCACAGACAGGGCGGGAACAAACATAGGTCTGACAATTTTCACCAAGTAATGGACACCAGAAGGAGCGAAGCACGCAGATGTTCCGGGCTCAGAAAACATACGGGATAGGGTATCAGGTTTGATGTTCTTCGACCCAGGCCTGTAAGTGAGGTGAAATTGAAATCTCGAGAAAAAGAGTGCCCAGCGAGCCTGACGAGGTTTAAATCTTTTGGCAGTCCTGAGGTACTCTAAATTTTTATGATCTGTATAGATCTGGATGGGGTGCTGGGCTCCCTCGAGCAGATAGCGCCATTCCTCAAGAGTGGCCTTGATGGCAAGCAACTCCCTGTCCCCCACGTCATAATTCTCCTCCGGGGCTGAAAGTTTACGGGAGAAGAAGGCTACAGGGTGGAGGAGCGCCTTAGCTCCCTGTCTCTGGGAAAGCACTCCAATATAGCTGAAACCTTCTGCGGGTCCATCGTGACACCGGTAACAGACAGGATCCTGCCCAAGGAAAGGGATACTGGAGCTCTCGAAAGCGCTGGATGGGAACTGTATGCGCCCAGAGGACCAGTCTATGTTGGGGCTATGCGCCCTGAACCAGGGAAGACCCAAAATAATGGGGAAGAGCGGTGAGACAATGGCATCAAGGACTAGCAGTTCTTGGTGTCCTCTGGCTGTGGACACAGGTATAGACAGGGTTTTGTGGGTTACCTGGCCGGATTTGATGGCCGTCCCATCAGCCAGGCGGATGGTCATTTTATGCATCATGGGACGCAGTGGCATCTGGTGTAGTGCGGCGAACGCCTGGTCCACAAAACAACTACACGCCCCCGAATCAATAATGGCCGGTACTTGGATGCTCCCTCCGGGCAACTGCAAAGAAATAAGAAGGGTCAGGTAAGATATGTTACTGATGACAGGTGTTTCATCCTTATCAGTCCGACTGTGCCACTTTCCCGGATTTGGCGGGACAGGTCCTCACCATGTGTCCGGGTTCCCAGCAGTACAGGCACAGGTTCAGAGTGCGACGCTGCTTTCTCTCCTCTGGGGTAAGAGATGGGTGAAGAAGGCCAGTTTGCATCGGCTCAGGCTGGTCAACTGGTGTGGAGGTGGCAGGAGCCGGAACAGTGTGGCTGGGTACACGGGGCATCATCCATGTTAGGCGCTGGACAGCAGATGTTCCGGAAGCTCTTTCGGCCCGGCGTTCCCTGAGCCGCTGGTCAATCTGGATGGCCAGGTTTATGAGGGCGTCCAAGGTCGTGGGCACCCCGACGAGGGCGAGCTCATTCTTTAACAGTTCAGACAACCCTAGGCAGAATTGGTAGCAGAGTGCTGCATCGTTCCATGCCGTGTCAGCACTCCAGTGCCTAAACTCTGCCACATAGTCCTCAGCTGTGCTTCGACCCTGTTGCAGGGCGTGCAGAGTGGCTTCAGCCGTGGCTGCAAGATGGGGATCCTGGTACAGCCTGGTCATAGCATCAAAGAATGCACTCAGGGTGGCGACTTCAGGCACTCTTTGTTCCTAGAGCCGATGAGCCCAGGTCTGAGGTTCACCTTGTAATAAGGAGATCACAAGTCCCACTTTTGCGGCTTCCAAAGAAAAGGTGCGGGGCTGCAGACCAATTTATAACTCGCGGGAGCTGCGAAACACCCTGAACTTGCTTCGATCCCCCGCAAACTTGTCAGGAAGGGGGGCCTTAGGCTCTGATGGCAGGACCACAATGGTACAGGCCACTGCAGCTCCCCCTCCAGGTGCAGAGGGATCGGAGAGCGCACGCACTTGCTCCTCCAGCCGGGTGTAGCCATCTTGCAGGTTCTTCATCGATTGCGTGAGCCCGGCCAAGTGGACGCACAACTCGTCCATAGCAGAGGGTGCTCCCTGCGCATACTCGGACATGGCTGTCACAATCCTGGTGGTGGAGTCTGGCTTATGCAGGGAACAACCACTCTTGCGCACCCAATTCAGGGACCCCTGGTAGAGCAGACAGGGAGTGAGGGATGGCACGAGGGCTGGATGGTCACTGATGGTGATGTGAAATCCCAGGTGGTCGTGCAGATCAGAAGAGTGGTAGTACAGGCTGGGTCAGCCACTGGCTGGCTGTGCGGTACAAAGGGGTCAGGCAAGAGAATGGCCAAGTCTTAGCAAAGTTCGTTATCGGGCTGGCAGGAGAAGTACAGAAGGATTAGACAATCGGGTGGTCGTGGATAGCCGGAGTCGGTGCAGACAGATATCAGCAGGTCAGGTCAAGCCGGGCCAAACAGGAAACAGGAAGGAACATAGGCATGTGATCTGATGTGTCCCCTGGTGGCAGGTCTCCGCCCCTATATATTGAATGCATACAGAAAGGAGAGGAGAAAAGAATGGGGCTTTAAATGAGATCTGCCACAATCTGATAATGTATGGAAATAAATGAAATATGTATATAGTGTCAATTTGCCAAAATTGCAGCACATAGGTCGTAATCACAAACAATAATATAAATGGTCATAAAACATGAATTTATTTATGCATGAAAGAGACAATCTAACATACATGACCATCTCTGCATCAAAGACAGTCTGTCATATATGACATAATACAATGGTCACATGATTCTACATCTGTTATGTGCATGCTACAATATTAGAAGGGCATGATATAAGACAACCATAGATATAAATATGAAAACACAAATTATATGGTTCAAAAAACATGGTTCAAAAATGGCTAGTTCAACCCACATATAAAGGTATAAAATCAGTAGAAATATATGACTTGTCCGGGTATCTTGGATCATTGTGTATAATAAGAGAACTCTGTATTAGGGAGCCCTAGGTACGGAACTCAACGCTGCGTTTCGTGGTATTTCAACCACTCATCAGGAGTTTTAAGTACCAATGATACTGAAAAAATGCATAAATAATAATTAATACATGGGGTCTACTCATATCCTCTGAAAAGTATATATATATATATATATATATATATATATATATATATATATAATCTGTGAAAAACTGTGTGAAACATAGCTGTAACTCACAACGCTCCTGCCAATGCTTGAATAGCCCAGAGTAGAAAGTCAGGGGAGTCCCGGACATGTGTCCAGATCGGAGCTGAGGCGGGAGGTCCCCCCCAAAAAATCCAGGGGACATGGGCGAGAGACAGGCCGGGTCGCCGCATCACAGCTCCCATGTATGGTGGATGCATGTGAATCTTGATATCTGTGAACTGCAAAACAACCAAAATGATGAATGGATGAGACATGTCCTAATTAAAGCTGTGTGTGGGTGTTAGTGTGTGCGTGTATGTGAGTGTTCTATATGTGCCCAAGAAGGAATGATGGAATAAGTGTATGGGAATGTATAATCTGATGGGAACAACCAAATTGGTGAATGGATGTCTAGCTGTGTGAAAGTGTGTGTGTGGTGTATGTTGGAAGCAGATGAAATAGCCTATGTGTTCCCATACAGGGACTACAGAGTGTGAATATACTGATTCCTGATTGTGATGGATGATAAAACAAAATGCAAAGTGACAAATTACCTGTGTGTATGGAGCAGTAATGAAATGGGATCCCTTCCTGGTGATGGGAGCATGTGAAATGGTTCACCGGCCAGTCCAAGCCCAATTTATACCCATGATTCCCAGGGAGGATCTTCTGCCAGTGTTATTCTAGATTGCCTAAACAGCTGGGGGATGTGTGAACCAATGATGGCAAAATTGCCTCCTCTGAATACACACCCAACCCACAGCTGCGGCTAACGACGGAAGAGCTGTTGTGCATCGCAGCCCCATGGATCGGACATCCATCTGAGCCCCCGGCCACCAAACTGGGCTAGGAAACAGGAAGGGTCACAGGCACTGGAAAACAGGAACAGAGCTGGGGCTCACAGGTACTCAGACGCTGTCGAACGGACAGCACTTGCTGCAAGGCACTGGGGGTTTAAATAGCAGCGTTTGGCGCCGTTTCCGGTAACAGGCTGGGTGGGTATATACATCATGTCTCTCCCACCATCCCAGATGTAAACATGCATAAGGCGGAGCACATGCGGCACCCATGGCTACACCTCTTACTTGGCGGTAGAACTTTTTATTGAACATAAAAAAAAATATTATATTCAGTTATATAGACTTCCATACCGCTATGAATTTTTTTTGATAGAGCTCTAATGGCATTTCACCTTTACCTGCTGTTTTTTGGATAGGCAGTGTACTGCTCATTGTGTCAGGATTGTATTCAGCCAGTCAACAGATTCCATAGTGTATTTCACCCTCAGGATTGCCTGTAATGAAGGTTTGCACTGTATTCGCCCATTGTGGCCTTAAAGTGTAGAGCTACCTCATTAAGGACCGTTGGGCATCATTGGTTTCAATGATATTCACAGACCTTAGGTCCATTCAGCATGCAGGTGTGGTTTTATCAATGGTTCCATCTCTAGGGGGGTTCTCTTGTATATGGTCACCTCTGTCCCAGCTCCTTCAGGGAGGGCTGCTTTGAGTTTCATGACACATCTAAGGGGGTTCTGGGCAATTGGGTATGGGAACCCTAATAGGGGAGGTGATGGGAATGTAGGTGAGGGGGGGTGGACTATTGAAAAGGGGGAATAGGTTTGTAATGCTGTTTTATACGTTATTCAATAAATCATGAGGAGGTAGCCTTTAGGTTGTTACATGTGTTTTATTATTTTTGTTTTTTTGTGGTCTAGTGTTCTCAGTGTATATACCCTGCCCTTATTAATGGGTGGCACCCCCATATATTTCATGACGATCAGGCCCCCAGCCCCACGGTTTTTTTGTACGGCAGTCTTTTGGTGGGTTGCCCACCACATGTTCTGGTTGCGCCTGACAGTAATATTACTCAGATAATCTGAGAATTAACAGCATTTTAAAGATATTTTTTGTGAGTAGGGCTTGCAGTGATTGGCTTTCCGGTTGGTTGCTTCTTCCTTGCCCCCCCTTCTCCCAGTTCTGAAATAGTGCCACAGCCCCCCCCCCCCCATTTGTTCTTATTCTACTATTGGTGGATTCTACCAGTGTGGAATATGGGCCTTCAGTTATATTAGTTACTAACATACTTGCTTTACGTAGCTCTCCCTAAGATGGGGGATTATGTGACTGTGTACTTGCATAGGTGTATGACTTGGGAGGCCACTAACTCATTTATTTGTGCACATCATTAGGGGACTAATCAATATGGTTTTCTGTATTGATGAAGGAGTTGAACAAGAAATCAGGGCGGTATTCAACCAAGAGGAACAAAATGTATCTAGTCGAGAAATTGAGTTCAAGAAATTATTTAGAAAACATAATAATTTAACAATGAAACATTTGAAGAGGAAATGGAACATTATCTCATTTGAAGCACATGTTAAGACTAAATTCATTTTATGTGGGCTAAGGGAAAATATTGTTCCGGCAGAGCATCTCCATAATGGTCGATTCCTGAATATATGGCAAGAGGAGTCGATCAAACATGGACTGTACCTCATGGGATTGATTATAGCAGAAGAGAAAACACAATTACGAGAACTGGAGGAACAATTGCAAGATTAGGTCAGGGTACTGGATGAATATCAAGATACAGTATAGAGGAATTTGAGAGATTTTATGATAGATTAAAAAAGGAAATAGATGAATTCTAGAAATAACAAAAAATTGGGTAAACAGAAAACATATCAGAGAGATGTGGCAGATTTTGAAAGTGGACAGGTATTTTATATAGAGGGGAAGAGAGGACAGAGTAGATCCCACAGTAGTTTTAGAAGAAAAAATAGGGACGCGAACCAGGTAGGAAAATCAACAAAAATTTTGTAGAGAGAAAAAAATATTGTTTTTTATTATTTATATTAATATATTTGTTTCAAAGGGTTTACCAGGTTGGGAATGGAAAATATAGTATCTAGCAGCAGTAGAGTGGATGCAGAGCAATCATATGAATACACGATAACTGCACATGTTGCAATTTCTATGGTGTAACTAAAGTGGGTGCCAAGAAGACATCATGCTTATGTGAAATTTTATCTGGCTTGCATGATTATAAAGAATTGAACATTAGCCTTTGTCAGTGCCACTGCCAACACTTCAAGGTTGTGTGGGAAGGCTGGGAGTGTTTGTATGAGATTTAAAGGCAACCCAGGTAAAAGTTTGCACCAGTCTCTCCCAGCCTGTATACCCTGATCTGTGAGGCTGAGCTATATACCCTGATCTGCAATGCTGAGCTGTTTACCCTGATCCACAATGCTGAGCTGTATACCCTGATCTGTGAGGCTGAGCTATATACTCTGATCTGGGAGGTTGAGCTATATACCCTGATCTGTAATGCTGAGCTATATACCCTGATCTTTGAGGCTGAACTATATAGCCTGATCTGTAATGCTGAGCTATATACCATGATCTGTAATGCTGAACTGTATACCTTGATATGTGAGGCTGAGCTATATACCCTGATCTGTGAGACTGAGCTATATACCCTGATCTATGAGACTGAGCTATATACCCTGATCTGTAAGGCTGAGCTATATACCCTGATCTGTGAGGCTGAGCTGTATACCCTGATCTGCAATTCTGAACTGCATACCATGATTCGTGAGGCTGAACTATATACCCTGATCTGTAATACTGAGCTGTATACCATGATCTGTGAAAATGAGCTATATACCCTGATCTGTAATGCTGAGCTATATACACTGATCTGTAATGCTGAGCTATATATTCTGATCTGTAATGCTGAGCTGTATACCCTGATCTGTAATGCTGAGCTGTATACCCTGATTTGTAATGCTGAGCTATATACCCTTATCTGTGAGGCTGAGCTATATACTCTGATCTGAAATGCTGAGCTGTATACCCTGATCTATGAGGCTGAGCTATATACCCTGATCTGTGAGGCTGAGCTGTATACCCTGATCTGTGAGGCTGAGCTGTATACCCTGATCTGTGAGGCCAAGCTGAATACCCTGATCTGTGAGGCTGAGCTATATACCCTGATCTGTAATTCTGAGCTGTATACCGTGATCTGTAATGCTGAGCTGCATACCCTGATCTGCGAGGCTGAGCTACATACCCTGATCTCTGAGGCTGAGCTATATACTCTGATCTGTAAGGCTGAGCTATATACCCTGATCTATAATGCTGAGCTGTATACCCTGATCTGTGAGGCTGAGCTATATACCCTGATTTGTAATGCTGAGCTGTATACCCTGATCTGTGATGCTTAGCTGTATACCCTGATCTGTAAGGATGAGCTGTATACCCTGATCTGTGAGGCTGAGTAATATACCCTGATCTGCAAGGCTGAGATGTATACCCTCATCTGTGAGGCTGAGCTATATACCCTGATCTGTGAGGCTGAGCTGTATACCCTGATCTGGGAGGCCGAGCTGTATACCCTGATCTGTGAGACCGAGCTGTATACCCTGATCTGTGAGGCTGAGATTTATACCCTGATCTGTAAGGCTGAGCTGTATACCCTGATCTGTGAGGCTGAGCTATATACCCTGATCTGTAATTCTGAGTTGTATACCCAGATCTGTAATGCTGAGCTGTATACCCTGATCTGTGAGGCTGAGCTACATACCCTGACCTCTGAGGCTGAGCTATATACTCTGATCTGTAAGGCTGAGCTATATACCCTGATCTATAATGCTGAGCTGTATACCCTGATCTGTGAGGCTGAGCTATATACCCTGATTTGTAATGCTGAGCTGTATACCCTGATCTGTGATGCTTAGCTGTATACCCTGATCTGTAAGGATGAGCTGTATACCCTGATCTGTGAGGCTGAGCAATATACCCTGATCTGTAAGGCTGAGCTGTATACCCTGATCTGTGAGGCTGAGCTATATACCCTGATTTGTGAGGCCGAGCTGTATACCCTGATCTGGGAGGCCGAGCTGTATACCCTGATCTGTGAGACCGAGCTGTATACCCTGATCTGTGAGGCTGCGCTATATACCCTGATCTATGAGGCTGAGCTTTATACCCTGATCTGTAAGGCTGAGCTGTATACCCTGATCTCTGAGGCTGAGCTGTATACCCTGATCTGTGAGGTTGAGCTGTATACCCTGATCTGTGAGGCTGAGCTATATACCCTGATCTGTAATGCTGAGATGTATACCCTAATCTGTAATGCTGAGCTGTATACCCTGATCTGTGAGGCTGAGCTATATACCCTGATCTATAATGCTGAGCTGTATACCCTGATCTGTGAGGCTGAGCTATATACCCTGATCTGTAATGCTGAGCTGTATACCCTGATCTGTGAGGCTCAGCTGTATACCCTGATCTGTAAGGCTGAGCTGTTTACCCTGATCTTTGAGGCTGAGCAATATACCCTGATCTGTGAGGCTGAGCTGTATACCCTGATCTGTGAGGCTAAGCTATATACCCTGATATGTGAGGCCCAGCTGTATACCCTGATCTGTGAGGCTGAGCTATATACCCTGATCTATGAGGCTGAGCTGTATACCCTGATCTGTGAGGCTGAGCTATATACTCTGATCTGTGAGGCTGAGCTATATACCCTGATCTGTAATGCTGAGCTGTATACCCTGATCTGTAATACTGAGCTGTATGCCCTGATCTGTGAGGCTGAGCTATATACCCTGATCTGTGAGGCTGAGCTATATGCCCTGATCTGTGAGGCTGAGATATATACCCTGATCTGTAATGCTGAGCTATATACCCTGATCTGTGAGACTGAGCGATATACCCTGTTATGTAATGCTGAGCTATGTACCCTGATCTGTAATGCTGAGCTGTATACCCCAATCTGTGAGGCTGAGCTATATACCCTGATCTGTGAGGCTTAGCTATATATCCTGATCTGTGATGCTGAGCTATATACCCTGATCTATAATGCTGAGCTGTATACCCTGATCTGTGATGCTGAGCTATGTACTCTGATCTGTGAGGCTGAGCTGTATACCCTGATCTGTGAGGCCCAGCTGTATATCCTGATCTGTGAGGCTGAGCTATATACCCTGATCTGTGAGGCTGAGCTATATACTCTGGTCTGTGAGGCTGAGCTATATACCCTGATCTATAATGCTGAGCTGTATACCCTGATCTGTGAGGCAAAGCTACATACCCTGATTTGTAATGCTGAGCTGTATACCCTGATCTGTGAGGCTGAGCTGTATACCCTGATCTGTGAGGCTGAGCTATTATATACCCTGATCTGTAATGCTGAGTTGTATACCCTGATCTGTAATACCGAGCTGTATACCCTGATCTGTGAGGCTGAGCTTTATACCCTGATCTGTGTGGCTGAGCTATATACCCTGATATGTGAGGCTGAGCTATATACCGTGATCTGTAATGTTGAGCTGTATACCTTGATCTGTGAGGCTGAGCTATATACCCTGATCTGTGAGGCTGAGCTTTATACCCTAATCTGTGAGGATGAGCTATACACCCCGATCTGTGAGGCTGAGCTATACACCCTGATCTGTGAGGCTGAGCTGTATACCCTGATCTGTGAGGCTGAGCTACTGTATACACCCTTATCTGTAAGGCTGAGCTGTATACCCTGATCTGTGAGACTGAGCTGTATACCCTGATCTGTGAGGCTGAGCTATACACCCTATCTTTGAGGCTGAGCTATGTACTCTGTCCTGTGATCCTGAGCTGTATGTTTTGTCCTGTGATACTGAGCTGTATACTCTTGACACTGAGTGGAAGCAAGTGGAATACAGGAGACAGAGTGGGTGGATTCAATAAGGGGTGGGAGGCATCCACCATCCTAAAACTTCAACTAGCCACCATTTCTAACTGTATAATTAAACCAAGCAATAAAGGGGGCAACGTGTTTTGGCAATGATGGATCAATGACCCATCTTGCTATGAAAAATGCCCCCAGAATGCTTTCCCAGACTTGGTTGAAGAAATTAACTACTCTTTGGGAATAGCATTTGAAGTAGGCTTGCTTATAAAAAAAAAAAAAAGAGTATGAGTACCTAAAAGTAAGTGAATATAACATCCCCACGCTCTACGTTACCCCGAAAGTCCACAAAAATGTGAGCAAGCCACCTGGATGACCTATCATCTCAGGGATAGGAGGTCCCTTAGAAAGGGTAGGAAAATATGTGGATAAATGCATCAAACACCTGGTTACAGAGCTGCCATTATTTGTCCTAGATTCAGCAGATATTTTATGAAGATTGAATCACCTACAGTACCAGAGGACTGTGTTTTGGCAGGGTGGACATTGAGTCCCTATACTCCTTCATCCCACATGAGGTAGGAGTGCATGAGGTGTCCCAATGGCTAGAGGAGTGTCATCCCTTGGCGGGTCCAAACAATGAATTGTTGTTGGAATTTTTGGAGATGGTTATGAATAATAGTTTTTTTATGTTCAATAAAAAGTTCTACCGCCAAGTAAGGGGTGTAACCATGGTTACCGCATGTGCTCCGTCTTATGCATGTTTACATCTGGGATGGTAGGAGAAAGAGGACGTATATGCCCACCCAGCCTTTGAGCAAAATGTGATCCTACGGGTCCATTATATTGATGATGTGCTGGTGGTGTGGAGGGGGTCTCCAGAACAACTGAATAACTTCATCCTTGACCTCAACACAAATAACATAAATATCTATCTTGCTTTTAAGATGGATTGTTCTAAAATTGAACTTTTGCTCAGCAAAGGGGGTACAAGAATGAGGACTCTTTTAGAAAGCCCACGGCGGGTAATGCCTTCCACCATGCCACCAGCCATCATCCATGGCCCTTAATCAGGGGTATTCCAACTGGACAGTTCCTGAGGATCTGCAGGAACTGTTTGAATATCAGGGATTTTGATCAAGAAAGCAAAGAACTCAGACATAGATTTAGGGCTTGTGGCTATCCCAATTCTGTAATCAGACAAGGGATGATGAAGGCATTACATAAAGTAGAGAACATACCCTTGGACTTGAACAAAACCCTAGGAATACTCTATCTGAACCAAAACGTGATAGAATAGGAGTTGTTACCATCTATACAGAGAATGGAAACACACTAGCGGACAAAACCTGCAGTTATTTTGTAGGTCTGTGTCTGTATATACAGACTTTTATAACCAATTCAATAGTCCAGGAAGGAGGTATAGCAATATAAATCAATCAGTGGTGAACACTGGTGGTTTAGGTAGCAGCCATCCCCAGAGTGTGTCCAAAGACTCTGTAAACAAAAGGAAGAAAAGAGGGGGGGCACACCTAAGTGCAGTATTAGCAGTACGTTTTTATTGCACAAAATAAGATGCACGTACAGGAAGTGTAGTTAGAACACGCCTGTCTAAAGTCTCAACATCCTCGGATGCTGCTGCCGTCTCGTGCTTCTCCATGGGTCCAAATTGGGGAGGAGCAAACGCTGGGACTCTGGGGGGCCTCCAGAAGTATACAGGAGTTCACAAAATATACAAAATATATATACTGCGCTTGTGAACGTCCAAAATTTGCCACAACTAAACATGTGAGAATTCCATGATATAGACAAAATTAATAAAATTAGCTGTGATGAATAAATACAAATGATAATGTGAAAATCAAATAATTATTAATTAGTTGATAAAGTCTCTAGAAGGTCCATCGACTATGTGCAATTCCTTCACGAAAACGAAATCTTCTTGTGCAGAAATCCATCACCAAGTGAAAATCACCATTTAAGATGTGAGCTTACAAGAACCATCAGACCGTTTAATTACAGAGGGTCAATGAGCATGAGAATAAGCCCCACTTCCACGTCCTCCTCAATCCACACTGGACCTCTGGATTCCCAGCAGCTCCACCAGCACGCTCAGCATCACACATCACACGTCTCATAAATATGCCCCGGAAGAATTTCTCTTTAACGATAACAGTTAGGCGAGGAGACACTTCCAGCTGCCGCAATTCTTATGTCTGTTTATTTATGAGACATGCAAGCTGTGGATTTATTTTGTGGTCATTTTTGAATAAATGCCCATAAAATTTTACTACATTATCGGCGATTTCTCTTCATTTATACCAGTGATGTGTGATGCTGAGCATGCTGGTGAGGCTGCTGGGAATCCGGAGGTCCAGTGTGGATTGAGGAGGACGCAGAATTGGGGCTTATTCTCATGCTAATTTGACCCTCTGTAATTAAAGGGTCTGATGGTTCTGGTAAGCTTACATCTTAAGTGGTGATTTTCACTTGTGATGGATTTCTGCACAAAAAGATTTCTTTTTCATGAAGGAATTGCACATAGTCGATGGACTTTCTAGAGACTTTATCAACTAGAAGTTCACAAAAGCTGGCTCCACAGGAGTTCACAGCAGGCTGGCTTTCAACAGCTCCTTCTACTGGCCAGAAGAAGGAGCTGTTGGCTCCGAATGCATAGCCTGTGTTCTCCTCTCTTCCTCTCATCTTCTCATCTTCTCCTCGATCTGGGCCCCGCACATCCACCCTCGTCACTTCCCCATGTGAGGCAGAAGCCAGTCTGCTGTAGACTCCTGTGAAGCCAGCTTTCTGCAAACTCCTGTATACGAGAGTCTGGTATGCCTTTTAAGGGGAACTCCACGCCAAAATTAAAAAAAAATTTACTTCAGGTCCCCCCCAAAATCCATACCAGACCCTTATCCAAGCAAGCAACCTGCCAGGTCAGGATAGGGAGGATGATCGAGCGCCCCCCCCCCTCTTGAACAATACCAGGCTGCTTGCCCTCATCATGGGGAGGGTATTTTGGGTGCCCCCAAAAGCACCTTGTCCCCATGTTGATGGGAAAAGGGGCCTCTTCCCGACAACCCTAGCCAGTGGTTGTCAGGGTCTGTGGATTCGGGGCTTATCGGAATCTGGAAGCCCACTTTAACAAGGGTGCCCCCATATTCCGGCCCTTCCCTTATGTGAATGGGTATAGGGTACATTGTACCCCCTACTAGAGTTGAGCGAACCCAGACTGTAAAGTTTGGGTCCGTACCAGACTTTAGGGTGTCCGTGCCCCGAACCCGGACATATGAAAAAAAGTCTGGGTTCGGGTTCGGTATTTGGGTATTTTTGGCGCCTTTTCTATAGCTGCTGGGCAGTCAATCAACAAGCTTTTCGCTAGTTTGCGCTTAGAAGTCATCACAGCCATGCCTACTAATGGCATGGCTGTGATTGGCCAGTGCAACATGTGACCCAGCCTCTATATGAGGCTGGAGTCACGTAGCGATGCGTGTCAGATCGTCTCAGACTAGAGTAGGGAGAGTTTCATGGCGGTGCTGTGAGGAAAAGATTAGCATTCACAAACATCTCAGACTGCATTAGGGAAACCTTCATTGCGGTCCTGTGAGGGAGACATTAGCGTTCAGAACTAGTGTTGAGCGAACCCGGACTGTAACGTTCGGGTCCGTACCGAACTTTTGGGTGTCCGTGGCACGGACCCGGACCCGGACATTTCAAAAATCGTTCGGGTTCGCCAGGCCCAGGCACGGTGCCTGTGGGTTTTCAAGCCATGCCTGGGCTTGCAATGTCAGGCCCAAGCGAGTTGTGATCAAGACTTGCGATTACAGAGGGAGTGTCCTGGCGTTACTTCCAAAGGGATTACGTCAGACTCTACAAACACTTACGATTAGAAAAGGAGTGTCGTGGCGGTACTTTGAGAGGGATGAGATCAGACTCTGCTAGACTGTGCGTAGCGATGCACTGAGGTCGGAGTATATCTCCGACCCAGTGTACAACGTGACCGGTTAGTGTCGGTACGGTAATCATCCGTACCGACACTACTGAAG
>BLSH010458670.1:204789-224633 GCA_018402905.1 Glandirana rugosa | reverse complement strand
AGGCTGCACTATATAACCTGATCTGTGACTGAGGCTGCACTATATACCCTGATCTGTGACTGAGGCTGCACTATATAACCTGATCTGTGACTGAGGCTGCACTATATACCCTGATCTGTGACTGAGGCTGCACTATATACCCTGATCTGTGACTGAGGCTGCACTTTATACCCTCATCTGTGACTGAGGCCGCATTATATAACCTGATCTGTGAGGCTGCACTATACTATATACACTGATCTGTGATTGAGGCTGCACTATATACCCTGATCTGTGACTGAGGCTGCACTATATACCCTGATCTGTGACTGAGGCTGCACTATATAACCTGATCTGTGACTGAGGCTGCACTATATACCCTGATCTGTGACTGAGGCTGCACTATATAACCTGATCTGTGAGGCTGCACTATACTATATACCCTGATCCGTGACTGAGGCTGCACTATATACTCTGATCTGTGAGGCTGCACTATATACTCTGATCTGTAACTGAGGCTGCACTATATACTCTGATCTGTGACTGAGGCTGCACTATATACTCTGATCTGTAACTGAGGCTTCACTATATACCCTGATCTGTGAGGCTGCACTATATACCCTATCTGTCATGCTGAGCTATATACCCTGATCTGTGAGGCTGAGCAATATACTCTGTCCTGTGATGCTAAGCTATATACCCTGATCTGTGAGGCTGAGCTTTATACTCTGCCCTGTGATGCTGAGCTGTATACTCTGTCCTGTGGTGCTGAGCTATATACGCTGTCCTGTGATGCTGCGCTGTATACCCTGATCTGCAATGCTGGGGCTGTATACTCTGTCCTATGATGCTGGGGCTGTATACTCCTGTCCTGTGATTCTGGGGCTATATACTATCCTATGATGCTGAGCTGTATACTCCTGATAATATGGGTGGAAGCAAGTGGAATACAGGGGACGGAGCGGGTGGATTCTATAAGGGGTGGGGCTTGTGAGAAGTGGGAGGGATAAAAAAGGAAGGGCGGGGTCTGGCACCCCCCCATCCTAAAACTTCACCAGCCGCCGCTGTTTGTGGCATTTTTTTTTAATGCTCCTAAAGGATGCTCTACGATGTGCATGGACACATTGGCTAATACTGTGTATAGAAGCATAAAAAAAAGAAACATTTTTCCAAAAGCGATACATTTTTTTCTGCCCATGTGCATCTAGTCTAACTGTAGATCAGGAAGTAGTCTTATATTCATGAAAACACTCTATCTTATTCTTTAAAGGGACAAATTCCCTCTATTCATATACATATTCAATTAACAAATTCTTTTCATCATTCATTCCCATCCCCCCATATAAATCTTTACTCCAAAATGTTATTAAAAGTAAAACA
This sequence comes from Glandirana rugosa, assembly GCA_018402905.1. NCBI lineage: Eukaryota > Metazoa > Chordata > Amphibia > Anura > Ranidae > Glandirana > Glandirana rugosa. The sequence goes on along the minus strand of BLSH010458670.1, from coordinate 223,274 downwards.
ATAGAAGTAGAAATATGTAATCCAGCAATAAAAACATCAACTTCTACATTCTATTGTCAATTAAAACATTTGATAATGATGATATTTACTATACCAGGGAGAAAAGCAAATAATAAAGGGGGGGGGGGGATAAGGGAAAAAAGAAAAAGAGGAGGAGGGAAAGTTCAAAGAATGTCACCATAACTAGATACTGAAGATACGTTCATAATAGCAATATAGATTCTTTGGTGGTACAAAAATAGTGAAGAGAGTAGATAAGCCAGTGAGTGGTGGTGAAAGAATATCTTTATTTAATAAGATAGAGGTGCATTGGACTTTTACTTATAAAGGTACATCAAGGGTGGAATTAATACTTGCATGTATTTTATTATAATGAATGATGCTGTTCTCTCACCTGGTCTTTTCATATTTTCTTTCCAAACCTTCTTTCTTCTGTATCTCCCTGCCCACCACTTTTTTCTTCCCTTTTTTCCTAATTTTCAACCGTACCCTCTCTTTGCCTGGGGTAGAGGTTTGTGCAGATGTTCTCTGACCTTCCAGGCCTGTGGAAAGAGACATGCTTTTAGACTTGAGTTGAAAGCTTGCACTGCCTGGCTAGAGGATTTATCCATTAGGAGTGAAGCGAGAACCGGGATAGGAGTGCTCTAATCCATATCTCCCTGGGTTTGAATGTTTTCATAAAACCTTTTACCTTTCAAAAGTGACTAGCTTCCAATTTTTCATGACCAGCAAAAAGGCAAGAATCCAACCCTAAAGTGAAATGTGATCCATCCAAGCCTCTCGGGGGTCCCTAACTGGCTCCAGGTGTTGAGGGGTTATTACACCTGTTTTAGTAACTTCACATTTTGAATTTTCCATCATTTCAGTTCCCATGAAACTGGTCACGAGGACAAACAAGGTGTATCTGCCCATTGGGGACACAGCCAGCAATAACCAGGCTTGCTAACCCTTCCCTACTCTATACAAATTTTAAATAAATTAATAAATAAACCTTACACAATTGCTCTAATGTGAAAAAACAGCATGGATGCATTTTAATCACAACTGTTCACCATCACTTTTGCATACTGTTGAGTTTTAAGCTTTTGGGGGCATTGTCAGTGAATTTTGCATAAACAAACAATGTCAATTATAACACTTGGCTGACCATTTAGCACATCTCAAATGTTCACCATAGAGAGCAATTATGTCTGTGGGGGTTGTTTGCATACCTTTCCTCCAGGATGGCACACTGCCAACATAAAGTACGCAACTGCTGATGCATTATGTAGCTAGTAGTTTCATCTACATATCTTTTATAAAAATTGATCCTAACAAGGGTTTCAGGATTTTTTTTATGCATTTATTCCCTTGATTGCATTACATTTAAAGAACCATTAAAACATTTTTCTTGTACAATCAAACCTCTTTGCCAGCTTTCTTATTTGAAATCATTTTTATTGAGTTTGTTTTATGAGATAACATAATAGCAAACAATTGACATATGAAGGTTGGTTTAACATTGACAATCGTAGAGCAATAACTTGAAAAAAAAAAAAAGAACAAAAGAGCATAGATTGAAAATATGTTTTATAATTATAAGATATAACCGTGGGTAGTGGGTGATATCATTAATTATAACTAGTAAACTGGAGAGCAGTCATGCTGAGAACATGGCTCTCCTGAGGCTATGTGTTAGGTTGGGCCAGTGCGACAGACCAGGACCCCGGGCCCGGATACAGGCCACCCCAAGGGGATCATACTGTGGCCTGGAAGCCAGCCCCGGAGGACCCCGCCCTCCTCCCAGCGGCCCAATTCAGTGTTAAAGTGCATAAATCTCAGGGAGAGCTAGTCCAAAAAACCTTTTAGTCTCAGTAGGAGAACAGTATAGAAATGTGCCCAAGAGAAGTTTTGACTGCTTGGAAAAAACCCTAAAGTGTTGAACAAGAGTAGCGCATTATTCTTACTTTTCTAAGGTTGATTGTACCGAAGCTGAGGAATCTAATCTACTCGAACTACCATCGAACCAGATAGTATAAAGGGGCCTGATTGGCCAAGAAAAAGGAAAAAAGAGGGGAATTCCTAGAGATAAAGGAGGTATGAGTCACAGGGAGATTCCCATCCATCTAGCCCAGGGTCCCCAGATCCTCTCAAATGTATCAGATCTATTTAGGATGATGCTAGAGATCCTTTCTTGTGTCATGATCCATGACACCTTGCGTTTAGCCAAGTGGAAGGAAACCCTTGTTTTTTTCCAAGCTTTGGTAATCGTTAATTTGGCTCCCAGAAGAATAAAGAACACCAGGGAACTCTTAGGTAGATTGGGAACACATGGGTTAAAGAGGCCTGTTGTGGGGTTTTAAGTGATTGCCAAGCCTGGGATCTTATGGATTAGGTGGAAAACCTGGTTCCAGAGGCCCCTGATTCTGGGGCACTCCCAGAGAGTATGGAAGAGAGTACCCTGGTGCCCACACTCCCTGAAGCAAAGTGGGGAGGATGATGGTAAAATTTTGGCTAAGAGTGTAGGGACTAAGTACCATCTTGATAGGATTTTAACATTGGCCTCCACCAGGGAGATGTTGACCATACCTTTAAAAGATCTAGAGAATATCTGGTGCCACATGTCTAAATCCCAGTTTATCTCGAGGTTCTCCTACCATGCTCACATGTACGCCGTCTTCTCCTGGGACTCAGCCAGACATGAGTAAATTAACGAAATCCCCCCTGACATCCATGGCCTCAGAGCACCAAAGTTTGAAAGGAGTGACTGTCATTGGTGCTGGTTTGTTGGTCCAGATGGAATTTAAAAAGATAGATAGAGATAAGGGTCCATTAGAGTTGCAAAAGTGTCCGATCCTGTATAAACCTTTATTTAGCCACCACTGAAAAGCTTTAATGTCTTGTCCCAGGGGAAAGCTGGGGTTATTAAAAATATGTGCTAGGGGGAGCTATTTTGAGGTGGTTTTATTTAATCTACAGATACCAAGAATCTAGATGTCCTACTGCTACAGGAGACATATTTTCCAGATAATATAACCCCTATTTCTTGCACTCAAAATACCCACCCTTTTATTTAGCCAGTGCTAATGCTAAAAAAAGGGAGTGGCCATCCTCTTATCCAAAAGGCTAAAATTTTCCCATTCTCATATCATCAGAGATCAGGAAGGCCGATACATACTAGTTAAGGGCGACATCTGTGGAAATATTTTTACGTTTCACCACTATGCTTCAGACGCTTAGTCCTCTATTTGAGGGGACTTTAGTCCGGGGGGGGGGGGGGTGACCCTAACCTGGCTTTTGATAACCTGCTGGATAAATCAACCCCATCAAGGTCCCAAACCAAATGACCCCCTAAAAGAAGCTTAAAGCTTGCCCATCTAATTCACTCATATGGCTTGGTTGATTCATGGAGGGAGACTGATCCCTTGTCCAAAGACTTTACACACTTCTCTGCTCCCCATAACACGTTCACAAGAATTGATCATATTTTCCTACCTACCCCGGAGACTCCTAAAATACATCAAGCAATGATCGATGATGTCCCTTGGTTGGATCATTCTCTAGTCACACTTGAAATAAGGGTCTCCCCGATCTCAGGGGGTCCTCACCTTTGGCGACTCAATGAATCCCTCATCTCTAACCCAGCTCATAAAACTATGATCGAGAAAGATATAAAGGAATACTTCTCATTGAATGATTCCTCTGAAATCTCACCTAGCTCACTTTGGGGGATCACAAAGCATGATCAGAGGGAAACCAATTCAACTAGGATCGCATTTGAAACGTGAACACCAGTTTGATCTCAAAAAGCTAGAGAGTAATTTTAAACGGGTGAGCATAACTCATAAACGCACTCTCACAGCAGATTCTCTAGCAGCCCTTGACACTGCCAAAATAGCTCATAACCTAGCACTAATGTCAGCAGCTAACAAACACATTCAATGGACAAAAGGTAGATTTTACGTGTCAAGCGATAAGATATGCCCCCACCTTGCCTCCAAATTATCCCCTAAATATAAGATCCAATCATGCCCTAAGGTCAGATCATTGTCGGTTACCTCACACAAAACCCCAAACTTATTCTAGAGACTTTTAGCAATTTCTATTCCAAATTATACTCCACAGACTCCCAGAATTTGTTGGGGAACTTAGAGGCCTTCCTGGAGGGGATCCCCCTCCCAAAAGTCAAAGTCAAACACCGCTCAATCATGGAATCCCCCATCACTGAGTCTGAAATTTGCCAAGTCATAAAAGACCTAAAGGCACACTCAGCTCCGAGGCCTGACGGCATCTTTAATCTCTATTATATAGAATAAGTTCAGGTTCTCTCCCCATACCTTGCCAGACTCTTTAATTCAATTAGGGAAGGGAAACCCTTGGATTCTCCTTCAAATTTGGCAATCATAACAGTATTCCCCAAACCAGGCCAAGACACAAGTGATGTGTTAAATTATAGGCCAATATGTTTAATCAATAATGACTTAAAAATGATGACTAAAATCCTTTCAAATCGCCTAGCGTCGTTCATCAGTACATATGTACATGGAGATCAAGTGGGGTTCCTACCTGGGAGGCAAGGCCCAGACCAGGTCTGCAGAGCAATTGACATTATCTCCCTTTTACGCTCCAACTGGGGTGGAAACCCCCCTCAGGAAGACCTCCTCCTGTCAATCGACCTGCATAAGGTGTTTTACACGGTCTCCTGGCACTACTTATTCGCTATTCTAGACAAATGGGGCTTCGGACCAACTCCCAAGAATTTTATACTTTTTTCGATCTCTCCCTATTCCAATAGTCAAATCTCATTTAAACAAACTACAATCGGCTATAATTAAATTTGTATAGGGGAAACAGGGACATCGCCTCTCCAAACATACCCTCTATAGATCTAAGCTGAAGGGGGGACTTAGCCTTCCTAATCTTTGGTGGCACTACTTGGCTGCTCAAATGGCACCATTCTCTGTTATCTTTTCTAAGGGCCCTACACCTGATTGAGTCTATATGGAGAGACAAGCCACTCCAACTTTCATGCTTGACTACCTTAGCTGGTACCCTACTAAAATTTGACTTCCAATACCCCCCCCCCCCCCCACACTCTCACATTCCCTCTATTTGTGTAATTCAGTATATATAGGGTGGGCCATTTATATGGATACGCCTTAATAAAATGGGAATGGTTGGTGATATTAACTTCCTGTTTGTGGCACATTAGTATATGTGAGGGGGGAAACTTTTCAAGATGGGTGGTGACCATGGCGGCCATTTTGAAGTCGGCAATTTGGAATCCAACTTTTGTTTTTTCAATAGGAAGAGGGTCATGTGACACATCGAAGTTATTGGGAATTTCACAAGAAAAACAATGGTGTGCTTGGTTTTAACATAGCTTTATTCTTTCATGAGTTATTTACAAGTTTCTGACCACTTATAAAATGTGTTCAATGTGCTGCCCATTGTGTTGGATTGTCAATGCAACCCTCTTCTCCCACTCTTCACACACTGATAGCAACACCGCAGGAGAAATGCTAGCACAGGCTTCCAGTATCCGTAGTTTCAGGTGCTGCCCATCACGTATCTTCACAGCATAGACAATTGCCTTCAGATGACCCCAAAGATAAAAGTCTAAGGGGGTCAGATCGGGAGACCTTGGGGCCATTCAACTGGCCCACGACGACCAATCCACTTTCCAAGAAACTGTTCATCTAGGAATGCTCGGACCTGATACCTATAATGTGGTGGTGCACCATCTTGCTGGAACTATGATGTCGGTGATAGGGAATTGCTGGCCATCTAGTCGGCTTTGGAGGAATGGCGGTACCTCCTGGAAGGAGTAACTCACCCGGTATTGGTTTTTGCTGACTATAAAAACCATAAAAAACCATATGCTGTGAAGATACGAGATGTGCAGCAACTGAAACTATGGATACTTGAAGCCTGTGCTAGCATTTCTCCTGCGGTGTTGCTATCAGTGTGTGAAGAGTGGGAGAAGAGGGTTGCATTGACAATCCAACTCAATGGGCAGAGAGGGAGAATGCCCTATCCCCAGGAGGACTTACCACTGTATCTGTGAAGAGGACCCAGAGATGAGATGGTAGAGTCAGATTGTCTTCCCTGAGAAGGCTGGAGGGGGAATAGTTGCGATTATAATTCTGAGGGTAGGACATCCTTCTGGAAAGTAAAAAATTAACCATTAGTAAATAGAAATAGGGGGAAGAGGGAGTGAGAATGAGAGAAGAGGTAAGAGGTATTAGAAAGGAATTTGTAGGTAATCAAAAAGATATATATAAAACAACAACAAAAAAAAAGCTAGGTAGGATTGCAGACCGAAGATCAGTCTGGAATCCTAGAAGGCAGGGTTGGACCGGTCAGTGCCTGCCAAGACCGCCTATAAGGAGGTCAGAAAAAGGTTGGCAACCTAGGCCTAGGTTGCATTCCCAAGGAAGACCAGAGTGAGATTATCTCTGGTCAACAGTGGGAGGAGGTGCATGTCTTACCGCTCCAGCCTGAAGAGCCCCCAGATTGGTTGCAAGTAAAGAGATTTAAAGTCCTGCTAAGTCTACCTTGAACATCAAAAAATCTAGAGTATAACTGTGAACAGGGAGAAACATAACTGGAAAACCTGGGAATAAAAAAGCGAGAGTGAGGTCTTGGGCCCTGCTTCTAGGGCATCAGTTGGTGTTAAGGGAGATTTTGTTCTCAGGCTTTGAATCCAAAAAAGGGTAGCTAACTTGGTTAGTTAAGTTATGGGGAGGAATCCCAATTGGAAGTCCAGAGTAGGAACAGGAACATCCCTGGGACAGATCAGGAAAACTGGGTGTGCCGGGTCTCTTGCAAGAGACAGTGACACTAATGTAGAGAAAAGGAGATGATTATGAAGTAGTTCAGCGTGGGGGGTTTTGACTTTCGGTGCCTCTTATTTTGTTGTTTGTTCCATAGGGGAGTCAGAGGGCTCCCTGGGGATGGGGTCTCTTGGATGTGTTGAGACCAGTGTCTTGTGAAGAAGATGAGGGTTCTTGAGAGATGAATCCTAGTTGAGAAATTACTTGTTCACCTTCTTGGAGAGTGGAGAATCCGAAAGACTTATTGTGGTATGAAAATTGAAGACAGAACGGGAAGGACCACCAGTATTTAACTGCTTTCTGCGATAAAGTAGCCAGCAGGGGTTTAAGAGAGCGTGTCTTTTGAATCGTGGTAGGAGAGATATCCGCGAATATTTGAATGGGATAACCATGGAGGGAAAGACTATCAGTCTCACAGGATTTCTTCATTACCCCTTCCTTGGTGGCATAGTAATGTGGCTTCACAATTATATCTCTCGGCAATCCATCCTGGCGTGGTGGTTTGAGAGCTCTATGAGCTCTGTCCAGTTCAGTTTTGTGGTCTGGGATGTCCGGTATCAAGTCCTTAATGAGAGATTTTACTGCACCATGAATATCTGTAACTGATTCAGGGAGCCCCCGATTTGAAAGTTATATCTTTGACTTCTGTTCTCTAAATCATCTATTTTAGAGAGAGCTGCATCTAATTGTTCTTGGAGAGTTTGAATGCAGTGGGTGTTTTGAGTAACCCTTGCAGATATTTTGTCCACAGCCTGCTCTATGGCCTCAATGTGGGCTCCCAGTGAGTTAATGTCTGCCTTGATTGTCTCGGTGATATGGGCTGCATTGTGAGCAAGGCCTGCTGCGAGCATCTCAGAGAATATGTTAAGCAACATGCCCAGGTTGGGGGACTGACCCTGATGTAGAGGGGACGCTTGGTGCAGGCTTGAAATGCTGATGGGGCTGTCACACCTGGGGGAAAATAAAGCCTCCTCCATTGTTCTCCTCAGGAGAGCTTCTGTAGATGCAGGGGATACCGTGGTGCCCGGAGGGTATGCAGTGGGCATGGTAGGGGGTGCACCCACCTGTTGGTCAGCTTCTAAGGGATCCGCTATGGAGTCTGTCTCCTCTGTGTTGCCACATGGAGTAGCCGCGACCGCCATCTTTGGCTTTCTCAGGGCCTGAGAAGGAAACTGTAGCTGCCTCTGTACCTCTTTCTTTGGGGGATCGCCCAGCATAGGGTTCGGTTCCCAGGGGTCTCCGGAGCTTGCCGCAATGAGAGGGAGCAAGATCGCTAGCGATTGCTGTCTGGAAGGCTCGTTAAAGGCGGGAGCAAGACAGAGCTCCCAGTTAAGCTGTCTTCCCAGAAGTCCCTCACATGCGCACTCCTTTGCCGGCTTTCTTGAACACCTAGCCTGTATCTATGAAAAATGTCTTCTTCAAGTGTATTGAAAATAAAATATGTATTCACTTACCTTTTTTACTGAACTGTTGTCTAATGCCTTAAAATGAAAGCCACAATCTTTCTGGACTATTACACTAAAATAACTGAAAATTAAAGACTCTGAGACAGACGAGAGTTCATTATTGGATTGAAGGCGTATTAGGGAAAAGGAGCCTGTGTGCGCTCCTTGAAATTACTAATAAGGTGCTCAAAATTAGTAAAAATTAGTAACAAATCACAAGCCGTGTGCATGTGTCAAGATTATTTTATCATTATGTGTAAATGTTTTTAGGATAGATTTTTTTTTCTGTATAAGTCTGGGAATTTGACAATAGATACTCGGTGCTGTCATCTCAGTGAGCAAATATTTATTACTACCCAGTTTATGTTGTAAACAGCCAAGATTCCACATACTGTACTCTATATCAGCGATTGGCAATCAATTACATCAATTATAGACCTAAGTATCTCTAATGGGCCCTGTGTGATATTATTAATGATTTTGGTTAGCAATACATAAGCTATAGTTAATATATAGTTTTAATTTTTTTATTAATTTACAATTAAGGTAAAAGCTTTAGAAAGTGATACAATTCAAATGGCAAAATTGAAATTACAAGCCTTCGCTATCTTCATTTCATCAAAAATTGCTTGTGAATCACTAGACAGCAGTACGCATGCCAAGTATGACAACCTGGCTATCACGCCTACACTATATTGCCATAAGTGATGGGCACTCATGAGGCAGCACTGATGGGCACTCATGAGGCAGCACTGATGAGATGGCATTGATGGGCACTGATGAGGTGGCACTGAGGAGGTGGTACTGATGGGCACTAATGAGGCAGCTCTGATGGGATGGCACTGATGGGCACTCATGAGGTGGCACTGATGAGCACCGATAGGCTGCACTGATGGGCACTGATGAGATGGCACTGAGAGATTGCACTGATGGGAACTTATGAGGCAGCACTGATGAGGTGGCACTGATGGGTACTGATGAGATGGCACTGATGAGGTGGCATGCACTGAACAGGCTGAGCTGATGGGCATTGAACAGGCTGCATTGATGGGCACAAGGGATGATTCTCATTACTGTGAATAAAAGAATCATTGCTTGCACTTTTTTTTTTACTTTTTTTTTTAACTTACTTATAACTTAGGCTTTCAGCCAGATATATCTTTTTTCTAGTTTGAATAGTGTGGAGAAGGATTAGAGCTCCTGTTTGGTTCTTACTGCTATCCAGGGCTCTGTTAGAGAGATTTACTCTCACTTTTAGGCTCTGCCCCTGGGCAGAAGGAAGGACAGGAGAAAAAGAGAGAAGGTGCAGCTAGAGGTTTTGCCCCTTTATCAGCCTCAGCTAGGCTTAGCTGAAGCCATCCTGACAGACAAGATCCAGCCTGTGTAGCAGAAAGCCCGTGTAGCAGCCTCTTGGACTCCAGGATCCACCCAAAACAAAAAGGACTGAGTGGGTAACTCTTTTCATCATACCCCAAGCCTGGATAGAGAGGACAGCAAGGTGCAATATTTTACTTGTCTATGACCAAGGGACAGCTTGGTGCCAGCACAAAGCAGCCAGAAGCCACCCTACATTTCTAGCTTGGGACAGAAGCAGTCAGGTGCTTTAGCTTTTCTGTATTCTTCATTAGGAACTCTGTTATTTTAGCTGTGCTATCAAACCTATGGGTGGGCAGCATTCTTGGTTAGTACTTAGCAGCCAGACACATTAGCAAGCCCTCAAGAGCTTGTTCAGGTTCTACAGTTCTGGACATCCCATGCCTTCCTATTTTCCTATCCACGTATATCCCCTAAATAAACTAAACCAAAACAAAGCACTCTGAATTGATTATTGAGCAAAATCCCTGTTGACTGGCTGTATGTATGGGGAAGGCCTGATAATCCAGTGGCCCTTATGGGAGTATCACTACTTAGGTCTTACCAAATTGGTGGTTGAAGATCAGATGGGCTTAAAGAAGCTGCAAGGGTTGTTTGTGTGAAAGATACTGGTAGACTTGCAATGCACTGTAAGTCAATGGTTGTGGGGAGGTATTAAAAAAAAAATGTCACAGCAAATGGGGCAGGTCAGGGTGGCTTGGGGATCAGTGAATTCTTGAATTGTTGCCCATATGAGTTATGACATTTCCACTTGGTTGGCTGTTTTCCCAGGAGTCCCCTGGGAACTGGTGTGTTTGTACTTCTTTGAGCTTGTTAGGGTGTAGATGAGGCCATGAGCACCCAAAGACCCCCTCCTAGTTGTATTGTTGAAATTATATATTGTCAGATGCAAATGTTGTGGTATTTATTTCATTTTGTAAATTAAATAACCATTTGTGTTATTAGTTTAAAGGTTAGTAGAATAAATCAAGGTTGATGAGTCCTCTAGTCATATCCAGCAGACAGAAGGTGAAGGAAAATCTGCAACAGGAGCACAGGCAGAAATGAAATTCTTACTTGGGTTAAAGCCTACCTATACTGAAAAAAAACATTTTTTTGGCCTTGAAAGAAACTGTAAGATGAGTATTACCTTAATGGCATGCAATGTCTACGAAGTGAACACAAATTATTTCATCTTCAAGCAATTTCAGAGATGGCAGAGTAAGTTGAAAATATAAGGTCTATTTATCTTGGTGGATTTGAACCTATATCTAGTTGAGTAAGGTCTTTGAAATTTGAGCTTAGAGTAAGCAATTTAAAAATCTAGGAGATAAATTGGTACTGGAGAAAAGTAGATTTCTTCAAGCCCATGATATATCTCAGTGGCTCAGTAAGTGTGAGTTGTATATAGATGGATTCAGAGTGTGTTGAGCTTTCAAAGTACTTTCATCTCATCGATGAATAACAGCTTTGTTGGTGCACCACACAGCATGATAATAAGTCTACAGAGGGCAAAGTTTGTCATAGGGTGCATTTTAATTTAGTGGAGGGTTTTTTGACATTTGTCAGCCGCTGCAAAAAAATGAGTTTTCCCCACAGCCTTGTCTGCTCTACTTTGTATGACAGGTGAGATTTTTGACAGCCCAAGGGTCTCTGATCAAGACGGCTTTAAAAATGTGTGGGCAATATAAAAAAAATACATATTCTCTGCAAAACATGCATCTCTGTAATGCATGCACATTTCCTAATTAGTCGGTCTCATTAAAAACAGTATCCATAGAGAAAGATACCTTAAATTTGAATCTGCCAGAAATTCAATGAGCTCCTAACTACCCTAACTACCCGTTTAAGCTGATTTTAGCTGTTTAAGCTGCCTCTGCTGTCACAAGCAGTGCTGTCAGCCACAAATTGAGTTCTCTTCTCTTGGACTACAGAACCCTTTCTTCTTTTGAAGATAGGGAGAGGAGAGGTTTCTGTAGTCCAGTCCAGCAGATGATATCTGGGCAGGGCTGAAAACAATGTTCAGGAATCCAGTGGTGTCCTCACCTGAGCCGATGTTTCAGTCGGCTTTCGAATGCTAGTGCCACCATCTTGACTAAGGGCACCGGGCAGTGAAACCTTGCGGCTTTACAACTGGTTTCCTACTGCGCGCGTGCGAAGCACGCTGCACTTTGTGAAAGGGTTGACTGTGAGGGAAGGAGGGGGGCCAAACTTCTGGCTCGGTTTGCCACAGCGAACTGAGCCAGAAGTGGGAACGTGTACCTGTCAAAACCTGATACCCGCTCCCCCCTAAAAAGTGCCAAATGTGGCAGCAGAGTGGGGGAAGAGGCAGAAAAGCGGAGCTTCTCATTTTTGATGGAGCTCTGCTTTAATGCCTTCTCTGCATTAAGGAAAGAAAACCTTCTATTTTCAGCGCCCCAAATACTTATCTGAGCCCAAGCTCGATCCAATGCGGCATTGATCTTAACATTTAACAATTTTTTTATAACATCATAGCAGCTGGAAGCTACCTAAAGCTCAATGCACCATTAACAAAACACCAAAAATAAAAAAAACACCTTAAAGCCCACTTCTGCAATGAGATGTTCAACAAGCTTTTATAGATGCATAGGGCAGGTGTATACTATCTTTTGGTCACATAGGACTTGAATCACAAAGCAAACACACTAAGTCAAGCATACCTATTTTCTAAAAAGTGACAGGTATTTTCCAGTGAGAGTCCAATGAGATTTGAAATTTACAGTCACATGGCTAATATGAAACTTCTTATCTATGTGTAGAAGCTTTATGAATTGAGCCTATTGTGTATTTAATGGTAATTTTTCTTTAAAACATGTAACAGCTGAAAGAAACTATTCCATTGTGCCAAGAAACTTTATTTTACAATGGAAATAGCCACATTAATTAAGAAAAATATGTCAAGTTTCCTGTACCTAACAAGTAGCACACAATGCCACAATTATCCTCTTAGTTAAATAATTTTGCTGTCATTCAGCTATTTGTTTCACTAGCCACACTGACTAAATTCAATGTCAAGGGGATTTTATTTTTGAAAATTCTTAAAATAATAAATAAATAAATACAATATATAGTATCTCACAAAAGTGAGTACATCCCTCACATTATCATCATATTATTGTTCCTCAATTATAGGACCCCTGAAAAGCTGTGCTTGAGAAGGTGACAGAAGATCCAAAAAAGTCAGAATTCATTGTTGAATGAAATTACTATGTACAATACTTTTGTAGTTTAGGGTTTGAATGTGGGCTACAATAGATTGTAAGAACATTATTATATTGTATATAATAATATAAATCAATTAATGTAATATATATATATATATATATATATATATATATATATATATATATATATATATATATATATATATAAAAAGTGAGTACACCCCTCAAATGTTTGTAAATATTTTATTCTATCTTTTCATGTGACAACACAGAAGAAATAACACTTTGCTACAATGTAAAGTAGTGAGTGTACAGCTTGTATGAGGGCCGGTTCACACCTAGGCTATCCCACTTCAGAAGCGACTTTGCCAGGCGTTTTGAACGTGACTTCAAGGCGACTTCAGCGCGACTTTAGGCAACTTACAACGTGACCTGAAGCAACCTCCATGCCAGGCGACTTTGCCTGTAGCCAATCAGAGAAGAGAGGGAGGGGGGGCTACCTTAAAAAAATATTTTTCTTTTTCCTGTAAAGTCACTTCTTTATAAATGGTGATCCAACTTGGAAATTACTTCCATTGAATTCTATGGGCTCATCCATATCTACTTTTTATGCTCTTCCACATAAAGATCTAGATAGGGAATATTAACTCCAGAGCGAGCATTGTTGTGGACGACTATTTACGACCACATTTTGAAAACCTGCCCATTTACCTCAAGGACACTATACATTTACTTAATATCCTTAATGCCTTACATGTAGACATCAATACTTTATTGGTGTCTATTGATGTTGAAGCCCTTTATTCCAATATCCAACATCACCTTGGGATAGCAGTAGTGAGATCCTTCCTAGATGAGAGGAGCACTATCCATCAGGAATACAATATGTTCATTTTGGAACTACTGGAATTTATCTTGATGCACAATGCTTTTACTTTTTTTTATTATAAATCTGTTTATTTGGTTTTCAATAACACATAACAAAACAGAGCTTTTGGGCATACCCCAGCTCAATGAGAACAATGTCATTAGTTATTAGTTATACAGTATTGGTTACTTAATAATACATTGTCGAAAGACAGAAGGAAGCGAGAGTAGCAAAATAAAACCTAACCAGTAGATTCCTTGAACATATCTTGGTTTAGCAAGAAGCAACTGAAAGTAGATAATAAGCATACCATGTTTTTTGTCTTAATATTACAATATCAGAAGAGAGTCCCTTTTAATAGAACTGGTTGGTGTCTAATAGTCAAGAGTGAAGAAGTAAGAAATGATGGCACTGAGTCGTTTATAACGAAATTATTCATGGAACGTTGGTATATTGTTTATACCACCTAATCCATGGAAGCCATGACTTAATGAGTTTTTGTCCATTGGGCTTGTTGAAGGACAACATATGTTCATAGGTGTAGTGAGTTTGTACTAGGGAGATGATGTCAGCAATCGATGGAATGGAAGTTTTTTTCCAATTTCTCGTGATTAGCAGTCTAGTTGCCAATAAAATGTGTGTAGTTGTTTGTCTATACTCGTGAGGAACTTGGTCTATGCTTAAATTTAGGGTAGCGAGTTGTGGAGTCAGGGTGATGTTACAGTTGGTGATGTCGTCAATCAGGTTGGAAACCGCATGCCACATGCTGGCTAGCTTCGGGCATGCCCAAAATATGTGAGATAGTGTTCCTATATGTCCACAACCTCTCCAACAGTCAGCAGACTTGTTTGGATACATTAGGTTCAGCTTCTGGGGCGTAAGGTACCATCTCAGAGTAATTTTCTGTGTAACTTCCCATAATGCCGTGCAGCATGTGGATTTGTATATTGATCGAAGGGCCATAAGCCATTGATTTTTGTCTAAGGTTAGATTCCAGTCCCTTTCCCAGTCTTTAAACGGCTTGGATCCCGAGAAGGATTTTTTTTCCTGTAATGTGTTATAAACTATGGAAATGCCTTTGTGTTTGCTACTGTTAGTGTAGAAATAATTCCATAGCTCTATAGGCATTGTAGTCTCTATTTTGGGGTATGTATTCAAGCAATGTTGTATTCTGATAACCGTGAAATAATCGCTGTTAGGGGCTGTAGTTGCGTTTTGTATCTGTTGAAATGTTTTGTGTTGTAATAATGTACGAAGCTCCCCAATATTCTGTGCCTGGTCAGAAATCCATCTGGGTATCTCCAGATCTGGAGATAAAAATTTGAGGACATTTGTAGGTACCGGAGTAAGTTTGGTGGGAAGTGATATCCATTTAGTATGGTGTACCATGTACCACACTTTGATGGATGCTTGAATCGTGGGGGAGAAATGCGTGAGCTGTGGTTTTTTTACTGTGGTGCTGTATAACCAGTTGCTAAGGTTAATACCTGGGGTCATAGTGTTTTCTATATCACCCCATAGTGTTTTGGGTATATGCTGCATCCAGTCTTTCATAGGGGCTAGTATAGAGGCAAGATAGTAATCTCGGATATCTATGTATCCTGTGCCGCCTGCTGAACGATGTTTTATTAATTTCGTATGATTGCTATGAGGTTTTTTCCCTTGCCATATAAAATGGTGTAGTATGGACTGTAGGGATTTGAGGAAAGTTGCAGATAGCGGCAACGGTAGTGTACGAAATAAGTAGAGCAGTTTTGGTAAAGTCATCATTTTGAAAGCTGCTAATCGGCCTGACCAGGAGAATTCAAATTTGGAAAGCTTCGCAGTCTCCATTATTAACATCGTTTTAGCTGTAATGTAGTTTTGTTTAAAGAGTGTTCTTGTAGATTTTGTGAGAGTGATTCCTAGATATGTGATACCCGAGTCTGCCCAAGAGTAGGGATATGCATTACGGATCAGATTACTAGTCACCCCATCCATTCCTAAGTCTAATATAGAGGATTTGGTTTCGTTCACTTTGTAATAAGAGACATTGCTAAAAGCTTGTAAAGTGTTTTGTACCGAAGCCAGGGAAGCATGTGGATTAGTCAGCATTAGTACTACATCATCTGCAAAGAGATTTACTTTATGTTCCAACTTTCCAATGTGAAATCCTGTGATT
This sequence comes from Glandirana rugosa, assembly GCA_018402905.1. Lineage (NCBI taxonomy): Eukaryota > Metazoa > Chordata > Amphibia > Anura > Ranidae > Glandirana > Glandirana rugosa. The sequence goes on along the minus strand of BLSH010458670.1, from coordinate 207,447 downwards.
TGGTTATTTGCTCTAATATGTTCTGCCAATGTTTCCATTATTAGATTGAAAATCAATGGGGAGAGAGGACAACCCTGTCTAGTTCCATTCGTGATTCCGAATGGTTTGGATAGCATTCCTGAGGTATATACTTGGGCTGACGGGGAGGTATATAAAGCCATAATGGCCGAAAGTATATTGCCGCGTAGACCAAATTTGTTTAACACTGCAGTTAAGTATGGCCAATGAACCCTGTCGAACGCCTTCTCTGCGTCCAATGAAAGGAGCAGAGAAGGCGTTCTGGAGGCCTCTGCATTATGGATGATATTGATCAATCTGCGAGTGGCATCTGAGGATTGTCTCCCTTTTGTAAAACCTGCTTGGTCTCTGTGTATGAGGAGAGGCATTAGGTCCATTAGTCTGAGCGCGATAAGCTTGGAGTAGATTTTTGTGTCTATATTGAGTAGGGATATAGGTCTAAAATTTTTGGTAGAGGATTGTTCCTTCCCTGGCTTCGGCAGTGTTATGATAATAGCCTTCAACATTTCAGGAGGGAGAGAAGAGGAGGAGGCAGCATCATTGCATACTTGTGTCAAGAATGGAGACAGGGTATTTTTAAATTGTTTATAATATTCCCCAGTGAGACCATCGGGACCTGGTGATTTGTTACAAGGGAGGGAGACTATAGTTTTAATTATTTCTTGATTGGTGAAAGGAGCATTTAGTGTAGCCAGTTGTTCCGGGGATAGTTTGGGTAGTTTAATTTTTTGTAGGAAGGCTTCAATTTCAGCTTCTGTTGGTTGTATAGTTGTTAGATCATCTTTTAAATTATATAAAGAGCTATAATAATGACTAAATGCGTCGGCTATTTTCTGGGGGTCAAGAAGTTTTTCTTTAGTAGCTGGGTGGTAAATAAAGGGAATTCTTGATCTATTATATTGACCTTTTATTTTATTGGCCATGGCTTTCCCTGCTTTATTCCCTGTTGAGTAGTAATTTGCCTTAAATTTCTTTTGAGCCTTGTTAAATGATTCGAGTAGTAACGTTTTCAATTCCTGTCTAAGTTGTATTAGTTGGTCCCTCAAGGCCTCACTGGGGTTGGATTGGTTTAAAATTTCCCTGTCTCTAATAGCAGTCGTGTGATTGTCTAGATGTTGTGATCTCCTCCTCTTCGCCTTAGCTCCCAGCTGTAACAATATTCCTCTTATGAACGCTTTGTGGGCATTCCACAAGGTAGCACTTTCACTAACCGATCCTGCATTTGTTGCGAAGAACACCTCCAACTGTTCCTGGATGTGGGTTGAGTAGAGATGGGACTGTATAATGGAGGCATTTGCTCTCCATAGTCTAGTTGGAGGGTTTGTTGAAGGAGCTTCAATGGTCAAAGTGATCGGGGCATGGTCCGACCAAGTGATTGTTAGAATGGAGGATTTCATTATGTTGGGTAGGGTCCACTTATCTACCAGAAAAAAATCTATGCGGGAGTATGAATTGTGAGGATTGGAGAAGAAGGTGTAGTCACGTTCTGTTGTGTGGTGGCACCTCCATGCGTCGAATAGATTGTTGTTCCTTATGAAATTGCCCATCGGAGAGGGATGTCTCGTTGAGCTGGAGGAGGTGTCTAGGTGGTTATCAGGTACAATATTAAAATCCCCACATATAATGAGATGACCGTTTTTGAAGGCATTGATCCTTTTCATGAGTCTGTTTAGAAATTTAATTTGTCTCGTGTTAGGGGCATATATGTTAGCAATCGTGAATCTGGTGTTATTTATGGTGCAGTCTATTATCAGGTATTTCCCATCTTGGTCAATCAAGGATTTATGAAATTGAAAGGTAATTGATTCCTTAAATGCAGTAATTACTCCATTTTTCTTATGGGGGCCTGAGGCCGTGAATATGTGTGGAAAGCTTTTGTCGTGTAATTTAGGTTCGTTGCCATTTTGGAAGTGAGATTCCTGGATGCAGACGACATCACTGTTGTTTTCCCTAACCGTACGCCAGAGGGAAGATCTCTTAGCTGGGTGGTTCAACCCTCTGGCGTTCAACGATAGAAAGTTCATCATGGTGTGTGTAGTTAAAAGTCAGGAGAATAGTTAAAAGGTGTACTCACAGACTGTAACTTTTACGCTGATGTCCCGTATATAAGAATGTAGCACTTGGGGTACAAAGCCCCAAGGATCTGGATATGCCCAGGTGATGATGTCAAACGACTGAAGTGCTGAAAGAAAAAGAGTGAAGTCGATGAGCTAGGTAAGGGTAGCGAAGGAAATCTTTTGGGTAGAATAAGGTTAGAGATTCGTTTGCTATAAGAGCAAGTAATGTGTTCAGCAGCAATAAAGAACAACTGTGCTGTCAGCAAACTGTAGTAGTGGACCCGTATAGGTCTAGGAACCCCGAAACATGGGGTTCACGATGTAAGAATATATGCCCTGTAGTCGCATTTTCAATGTCAGACACTCATGTGGAAAATTGATAAGAGGACTGAAAATTGATGTGTGTGGTACTACTTGAAAGATAGCAACTTGCGGTCTCCCAACTTGGTGGGTCGATTCTCTAGAAGGGAGACCGCATGCCAATCCCTTTTGTTGTCACTACAGCAGACGTAGGTCCTTAGAGTGAAGGTTTTACCGTTGCTTGGATTTAATGTGCTGTTTTCGAAAGGTGGACAGAGAATAT
>BLSH010458670.1:173213-190902 GCA_018402905.1 Glandirana rugosa | reverse complement strand
AGCCAGGGGAGCTTTTGATCGCTTATAGCCAGGAGAGCTATTTATCGCTTGTTGCCAGGAGGGCTACTGAACAATATAGCCAGGAGAGCTAATGTTCGCTGATGAGCCAGGAGGCTGACTATATAAGTTTATGTTTTCTGCTTATGGATGGTGACAACCCCCTGCAAGGGAAAACCCTTTGGATCTTTGTTTGACCTTTTATTCTTTTAATAAACATGGGCTACCATGCCCTCAAACAGAGTTCCTGGCTGTTGCAAACTCACTGAATACGCACCTACCACTGAGCTAAAGACCCCCTTGTCACACGTGGTAGAGGTATTGCTTTGGGCACAAGACGGTAAAATCTGGGTCCCTGCCCCACAGTGAGTGTGTGTCAAGTTGGCTGTGTGCGGAGGTACAGCCAGGCAAGCAGCATTTTTAGAGAAGTGTTTTTGGATACAATCCAGATCCCTGCAAAACGTGAGTGCAGCTGTTAAGTGAACTGTGCTTGCTGCAGGAGACTGCATAATCAGTGTGCAGGTGAGGAGGCCTGCAAATGTAAAGGAACCAGCCTTAAAAAAGACAGTGTTCCATTTTGTTTGGCTGCACAGCACAAAAGTGTTGTGGACTGACTGTGAGGAGGAAGCAAGAGTGTGAACCTGCCGGGGAGTATTGCAGATGGTTCTTTGCTTCACTTAAAGGGGAAGTGCATGCTGTTGCCCCTAGCAATATTGGGGCAAGGAGACCAGCTATCAAGATGCATGCTGTTACCCCTAACAGTGGTAGTGCAAAGATTGCACCGATGAAAGTGTTTGCCCGTGGCAACGAAGACGTAATTCGTCTTTTTTTTTGTTGTCCTATGTCACCCAAGGATGAGATTGTGGGTTATTTGGAGGACTTTGAGTTCTGGGCTGTAGTTGAGAACTGGCCTGGAAACCGCTGGGCTGAGTTGGTACAGCCGCTTAATACTGAAGAATACAGAAAAGTTTACAGCGGGATGGTTACTAACAGTGGTGACTATGACAGCTATAAAGCTGCCATCTTGGATAAAGAATGCAGGAAAAATTCCAGAAGGAGTGAGCAGGCTCACCCAAAGCTTGAGAGGAGTGTGGTCGCCCCTAACAATTCCGGTGACGTCAGTTCCAGGAATTGCAAGCCAAAGGTATTGCCTACACATGATTATGGCAAGCGTAAAGCAACACAGTGTCCCGGAAAGAAAAGCCAAGTGGTTTGGGAGAGCCAGCAAAGAGCAGCTGAGAGGATGCCATCTCCCATAGCAACCGGAGGAAGTCTCCAGATCCCCTGTCTGTAGGGTTGCCACATCATCCCTTTAATCCAGGACGCATATTAATTACACAGGTTCTGTGGCTGATTAAGGTGGTAATTAAACTCACTTGGTACCTTATCTGCATTAAATTGGCCTCACAACCTGTGCAATTCATATGTGTCCTGGATTAAAGGGATGATGTGGCAACCCTACCTGTCTGGAATGTGGGAAATGGGGACATGATTACTTGTCTTGTCCCTGGTTGTGGGGTACACCAAGAGTCAATGTTGCAGAGGAAAGTTTTTTAATTTTCAGGCACAGATTCCTGCACAAATATGCTTGCAGTTACCCCTAGCAACAGTGAGGAAGTACATGTTGTGCCTGCAGGGGGTGCTAAGGAGTATGGAAGGGCTGCTGCAGTTCTATCCCATGGCCACCAGTAGGGACAGTTGGCCAGTGAAAGGGCAACAGAGAATTGCTTCATGAGACAGCGTACTCAATTGAAGATGGTTACCCCTACTACTGCGATGGATAAGACTATCTGTAATGAAATGTTGACTGGAAACACTGATTTCATGCTGGAAAAGACTGGTTACGAGACTGTCCATGGTAAAGTGAGAGTGACTCCAGTTAGTGGGGCCACTGAATATGCTCTTAAGAGTGACTTTCCCCTGTGCAATACTCTGGACAGTGGGGAGGCAGGGGTTAAAGTCAATATTGCACATGTGTGTGCTGCTCAAGAGGGAAATGATGTGTCTTATGTCGGCCAGTCTCAAGTTGGTGGTTGGCTGGGACAGCCCATAGAAGGTAGAAAGGCTGACAATATGTGTAATGAAAGGTTTGCTGCTATTAAAGTGGTAGTAAACCCGTGCATTTAACAGGTAAAAAACCAATTTCCGGAAATGTAACACTCCCATTGGTTGTGCTCTAAACCATACTGTCAAACCATCCAATGGCTGGTGTCATAGCTGATCACATGTGCAGCATCATGGCAGTTGTAGATTAAACAGAGGCCAAGATGGCAGCTTCCTTGGCTGAAAATGATAGGAGGGTTTACTACCACTTTAAGTTGAGTAATGCTGATAATGTGATGCCTAATGAGGTAGGGGTGATCGCTAAGCTATTTCCCCTAGCAACCGTATATAAGGCAGCAGAGTTGTCCTTAGAAATCCCCAGTGTGATGGAGCTGGAGGTTGCCCGGGACAACTGTGGAGCCGCTCTGATGGATAAGAGGGTACTTGACCTTGGTGATGAGAATATGTTAAATGGTAAAACTAAAATGTCAGAAATTACTTATGCTGATAATGGGTTAATGCGGTCTGTCACAGTAGACAGCAAAAGTGTTCATGAGGTTAATGAAGCGCCACCGGAGCAAGGTGGTGAAGTTGTGGTATTACAGCCTGCTATGTCTGAAAAATGTTTTGCCACAGTCTGCTCTAAACAAAAGTGATATGTGCAATGTGTCTGCTGTGGAGCCACTGGGTCCGTTGGTGCAGTACCTCACTGAATACGCACCTATCACTGAGCTAAAGATCCCCTTGTCATAATATATACTAGATGTTTTGTGATGTACACATGGAGGATTAAGCCTTGAAGAAGCTGGAATGTGATTTCTGTATATTGTGCTTTCTACATGCATTTGGGCTTTATTTGCCCTTTTTGCTTCTTTTTTTTTATGAACAATATATGTATTAATAGATAAACATTTTTATCTTTATAATAATGACTGATGTATGTATATGTTTTACATTAACCACAGGGATTACCATTTAAAAGCCTGCCTACTATAATACAGTATCTCACAAAAGTGAGTACACCCCTCACATTTTTGTAATATTTTATTATATCTTTTCATATGACAACACTGAAGAAATGACAATGTAAAGTAGTGAGTGTACAGCTTGTATAACAGTGTAAATGTGCTGTCCCCTCAAAATAACTCAACACACTGCCATTAATGTCTAAACTGCTGGCAACAAAAGTGAGTACACTCCCAAGTGAAAATGTCCAATTTCATGGGCCCAATTAGCCATTTTCCCTCCTTGGTGTAATGCGACACGTTAGTGTTACAAGGTCTCAGGTGTGAATGTGGAGCAGGTGTGTTAAATTTGGTGTCATCACTCTCACTCTCTCATTCTGGTCACTGGAAGTTCAACATGGCACCTCATGGCAAAGAACTCTCTGAGGATCCAAAAAAAAGAATTGTTGCTCTACACAAAAATGGCCTAGGCTATAAGAAGATTGCCAAGACCCTGAAACTGAGCTGCAGCACGGTGGCCAAGACCATACAGCGGTTTAACAGGGCAGGTTCCACTCAGAACAGGCCTTGCCATGGTTAACCAAAGAAGTTGAGTGCACATGCTAAGCATCATATCCAAAGGTTGTCTTTGGGAAATAGATGTATGAGTGCTGCCAGCATTGCTGCAGAGGTTGAAGGGGTGGGGGCTTAGCCTGTCAGTGCTCAGACCATATGCCGCACACTGCATCAAATTGGTCTGCATGGCTGTCGTCCCAGAAGGAAGCCTATTCTAAAGATGTTGCACAAGAAAGCCTGCAAGCAGTTTGCTGGTGACAAGCAGACTAAGGACATGGATTACTGGTGTTCTGATGAGACCAAAATAAACTTATTTGGTTCAGATGGTGTCAAGCGTGTGTGGCGGCAACCAGATGAGGAGTACAAAGACAAGTGTGCCTTGCCTACAGTCAAGCATGGTGGTGGGAGTGTCATGGTCTGGGTCTGCATGAGTGCTGCCGGCACTGGGGAGCTACAGCTCATTGAGGGAACCATCAATGCCAACATGTACTGTGACATACTGAAGCAGAGCATGATCCCCTTCCTTCAGAGACTGGGTTGCAGGGCAATGTTCCAACATAACGACCCCAAACATACATCCAAGAGGACCACTGCCTTGCTAAAGAAGCTAAGGGTAAAGGTGATGGGCTGGCCAATCATGTCTCCAGTCCTAAACCCTATTGTGCACCTGTGGGGCATCCTCAAATGGAAGGTGGAGGAGCGCAAGGTCTCTAATATCCACCAGCTCAGTGATGTCATCATGGAGGAGTGGAAGAGGCCTCCAGTTGCAATCTGTGAAGCTCTGGTAAACTCCATGCCCAAGAGAGTTAAGGTAGTGCTGGAAAATAATGATAGCCACACAAAATTTTGACACTTTGGACCCAATTTGGACATTTTCACTTATGGATTTACTCACTTTTGTTGCCAGCGGTTTAGACATTAATGACCGTGTGTTGAGTAATTTTGACGGGACAGCAAATTTACACTGTTATACAAGCTATACACTCACTACTTTACATAGTAGCAAAGTGTCATTTCTTCAGTGTTGTCACATGAAAATATATAATGAAATATTAACAAAAATGTGAGGGGTGTACTCACTTTTGTGAGTTACTGTATGTCTTTTCTTAAATCCCTGGTGTTACCGCCAATCCCTCTATCTCCTATTAAAACTGACCACACTAAGCAGAATAGCACACCATGGTCAGTTCTCTAGCTGTGCTAGGAACTAAGTGTACTCTCCTCCAATGATCAAACTTGTCCTGACATGCCCCCACTGCACAGCCATTCACCGGGAAGCTCAGTGGGCTGCTGCTTCTCCTCCCCCAGCTGAGAACAGAGGGAATGTGATCATTTACTAAAAGGGAAAAGGTTTTGTGTTATATCTATACAAAATGTTTTGCTTTTCATTTCTATTTTAAACTGAATGGGTTGTTTTACAAGGTGATAATTTTACAATCATGTTAAGTTTTCTCTTGTTTATCAGGGGTGATAAAAACATTGAAGTCAATGGGGACCCGAACTTTTAGGCACAAAAATGGCTGTAACAAAGTCCTGGCAAGTGCTAGAGGGCTGCAAAAGGAAGTAAAATGGGGGTAAGAGTGGGGCAAGTGCCCTACAAAAAAATGGGGATAGGGAAAATAAATTAAAATCAAATAAACTAGGAAATGATTTTTGAACAATAATGTGTCACTTACAGCTGCAGCTAGAACCTCTCCCTTTAGAACTAGGAAATGATTTTTGAACAATAATCTGTCCCTCTAAGCAGAAGCCTCTACCTAGTGCAGTCAGATCGCTCAAAGCAGCAGTATGTGAAATCTCAAATTACTCCCACAATCTGATCGTTGTGTATGATCCCACAATCTGATCGTTGTGTACGATCGTATCGATCGTTGTGTTATGCAGAGTTTGATCTGCAATCTGTCACTCAAAGCAGCAGTATGTGAAATCTCAAATTTCTGCAATCTGTCCCTCAGAGCAACAGTAGTAGTAATCTCAGGATGCAGGATCAGATGTTAAAATGTCTGCAATCTGTCCCTCACAAAAACGCTGGCAGCATCCTCTACCTACACTAACCCAAGAACATATGACATGCAGCACTGTGACTCCAGCCTCAGATAGAGGCTGGGTCACATGATGCACTGGCCAGTCACAGCCATGCCATTAGTAGGCATGGCTGTGATGGCTTCTAAGGGCAAACCAGTGAAACGCTTGTTGATTGGCTGCCCTGCAGCTATTCAACATGCGTGATCAACTACCAGAACCCAGAACCCGAATGTTTTTTGAAACGTCTGGGTCCGGGTCCCGGACACCCCAAAGTTCGGTACGGACCAGAACGTTACAGTCAGGGTTCGCTCAACACTAATTACGGCCATTTGGGACTTTGGGGGCATTTATACTATTCATTTTTAGTACAAGTAAAAGATGGGATGTATTCTTTATGATGATCTAACTGATTTCTTGGTTTATAACCAAGTGCTTTTCCACTTGATCTGGAAGTTAAGGGGGTGTCGACTGTCTGACCCCAGATGCATATTATATACCATGCAAGAGTTCAGGGTATTGCAAAATCTACTCTTTGTCTGCGTTAATCTGTCTGTCTCTCCACCATGAATAAATGTGTGTAATTTAGCAGTAGGTGAAGAAGGGGCTCAAAAATTGTTCTTGCAAAGGATCCTTTAAATGAGTAAGGCCTGATACCGTGTACAAAGAGTGCCAGAAAGATGATCCCACTGTCCTCTTACATTAGAACTTCAAGGAATATTATTAAAGTACTTTTAAAGTTTAAAAAAGTTAACTTTTGAGGCTGCAAAAATGGAATCTGTAATTGCTCGCAAGTTCATTACCAGGTTAATCACTGAAATGGAACAATCGCAAAGCTAGTTAAAGCTGAAATTCAAGCAGATATAACACACAAAATAATTCAGCTCTATATTCATTAACCCCTTCCTGCCAACCTCTGCATCCTTTTTAAAAGGTTCTAAACACCCTGGAGGCGGGAAGGATCACCGATAATTTGGACACTGTGACTGGCTTTCACAATGGTTACATGATCGGGAGCCAGTCTTGACAGTTACCGATCGTTAGTGAGGACTGAGAACTGCCATTGACAGCTAGGTTTCTGTACTGCGAGTGCACTGTCAGCACAGAAACAATGGCCACCTAGTGACACGTACAGTATATGCTGTGTGTTGGCATTAAAGCTCACCTTGTTATGTTATATGTGTTACGTGGGTGGCAACAGGTTGATATATGCAAGCATTGTAGGAATCTGAGGCTTCATGTAAACATAGCCTATTATAACCACCGGCTGTGGGAAAACGCAAAAAAAAAAACACCGCAGAATCACGCCACGACTTTGACGCATTATGCGGCCGACATTCAAAACGTTCCTATACTAAACGCGATTCTTCCACGTTCAGGAGAGGGTGACTGAACCTCCCCTAACCGCAGCAGCTCCTAAATGATCCTAAAAGCCTATGTGTTCATGGACACATAGGGGGGTAATTTACTATAGCTCCAAAATGTGCTCCAGCAGTGCCTGAAAATAGCGCCCAATTGAAGGCAATCAAGAGCAATTAAGACTTCAACTTTCAGAAACTGGGCGCACATGCAAATGGAACAGATCGCTATTGCCGTCGAAATGCCTGTCAGCTCACATATGCGGTGATAGTGGATTCAAACCTGCAAAATCCCAAGTCCTTATTGAAAGCTTGTATGCAAATTATTGGCCATAAAAAGTGTATGGGGACCTGGATACTGCCCTGGGGGACAGCATACAGCAAAAAAAGTTTTTCAAACAACCGTTTTTAAAGGAGCAGTGATTTTAATGATGATTAAATTGAAACAATACAAATAAAAAAGTCCTTTAACCCTTTCAATACATTAGTAATATGACGTCTGCAGATGGGATCTCCCATTCTGGGCTGGGCGTCATATGACATCCTCGGTATTTTGCCACTACTGTGGGCCTCCGGGGGCCCACATCACGGCAATCAGAGATCGGACGTGTCCCTTGGGACACAGCCCATCCCCGATAAGGGTAAAGAGCCAATAAAATTAGCTCTTTACCACGTGACCGGCTGTGTCCAATCACAGCTGGTTACTTCTGGGATCCGCATTCACGCCGCTCGTGTGTGCCCCCAGGGGTGCGCAGTGCGGCGATCGTGGTTGAGGCTTGTACCTCGGACAAAGCCCAGCCCCGATCAGGGTAAAGAGCCAATCACAGCTGGTCACAAATGTAAACATACCACCGGTAACTGGCTGGTATCAGGTTTTTCTCCTCACACACTGTTCCAGTGTGAGGAGAAGATAGAGATAACAGTGAGTTACACTTTTCAGTGACTATTACTATTACTGTGCCCAGATTGCCTCACCAAATAAAGAGGACCTGTCATCAGCACCCAATCTGAGTATCTGTCTAAGCTCAACAGAGTACCTGTCATCCCATCTGGGGTACCTATCACCCCATCAGAGTACCTGTCACCAGTCCGAGTACCTGTCACCAGTCCGAGTACCTGTCACCAGTCCGAGTACCTGTCATCAGTCAGAGAACCTGTCATCAGTCCGAATACCTGTCACCAGTCAGAGTACCTTCCACAAATCCAAGTACCTGTCACCCCCATCTGGAGTACCTGTCGCCCCCATCTGGAGTGCCTGTCACCCCCATCAGAAGTACCTGTCCTGTGATCCCATCAGGAGAATCTGTCCTGTGATCCCATCAGGAGTACCTGTCCTGTGATCCCATCAGGAGTACCTGTCCTGTGATCCCATCAGGAGTACCTGTCCTGTGATCCCATCAGGAGTACTTGTCCTGTGATCCCATCAGGAGTACCTGTCCTGTGATCCCATCAAAGTACCTATCTGTGCAGCCAATTACTATCTACGTGCAGCCAATTACTACCTACGAGCAGCCCATTAATCCCTGACGTGTAACCCATTAGTCCCTGATGTGCAACCCATTAGTCCCTGATGTGCAGCCCATTTGTCCCTGACGTGCAGCCCATCACTACCTGTCGTGCAGCCCATCAGTTTTAGCCGTTATACAGCAATTATGTCCAGAAGAGTATGCACTACAGAAGAGGCATATTAGATACTAAGCCTGACTGATGAGAGCAGCGGGGAGCTCTCACCGCCCAGTTACAGTTCTGATTCCAATTCCGATTCGGGTTCGGAATACAAGCCCGTCGAAGGCAGTACATCAGAATCAGAGGAGGAAGCAGTTCATCCTAAAAGAAGATAGTCTGAAGACCAAGGAGCTACCAGCATCGCCAGACACCCCACTGGCCAATCGACAAATGCCAATGGTGTAAGACCCCAGGAGGAAAGGCCCAGTACAAGCGCTGGAATTTCATGCCAAAGAAGTAGGGCCCAAACCTAGTTTCCAGATGCCTTCGCAAACCCATCATGGCTGCCTGCTAGCACAGGGTCAGCCACAAGCCCCCCTCTCACTAGAAAGCCAGGTGTGCAAGTCAGCACCGAAGGTTTCTCAGAAATCTTTTTTTTTTATTTACTTTTCCCTGATGAGTTCGTTCAAAACATAGTGAACCAAACAAATCTTTTTGCGCATCAATTTATTCAACAACCCCAACTCTAGCTATTCCCGCCCTTTTGAATGGAGACCTCTAACAGTGGCAGAGTTTAAATTGTTCCTAGGCCTTACGCTCAACATGGGGCGTTCAAAAAAAAAAAAATTAACTACATGCATATTGGTCTACCAACCCCATCCACCACATGCCATTCATCAGTCATGTCCGGGTCCCGTTATTACATTATAATGCGCTTCCTGCATTTCAACGTTAACTCTCATTGCCCCCCAAAATCACCCCGACTTTTATAAACTATATAAAATTTGCCCCCTAAGAGATTTTCCGAAGATTATATCCCTGAGCAGAACATCTCCGTGGATGAATCCCTGGTCCATTTCACAGGCCGGCTGGGAATTAAGCAGTATATACCAAGTAAGAGGGCCAGGTATGATTTGAAGCTCAACAAGCTCTGTGAAGCACCACTGGATATGTGCATGCCTTTCGTGTGTACGAAGGGAAAGATTCCTAGCTCCAGCCCCTGAGTGTCCACCGTACATGGGAATAAGTGGGAAAATTGTTTGGGAGTTGGCATTCCCACTCCTCCAAAAGGGGTATCATATCTACATGGATAATTATTCTACAAGTCAGCCCCTGCTCCGCCACCTATACCTGAAACAAACTTTGGCCTGCGGTACAGCAAGAAAAAACAGGAAGGGCTTCCCTCAACGTCTTGTCACCATCACCACAAGGCTACAAAGGGGGATAATCGGAAAGCCTGAGGAACAAGGAAGTGTTGGCCGTGAAGTGGAGGGATAGGAAAAATGTATACATGATGTCCATCATCCACTATGAAACCTCGGTGGCCTCATTCAAAAGCCTGGCTGTATCCATGAGTACAATAAATTCTTGGGGGGGGGGGGGGTGGATTTAAATGATCAAATGTTGCAGCCCTATCTCTCAACATGAAAGTCCCTCTTCTGGTACGAAAATTCACTCAATTTACTTTTTTCATTTGCCCACTTATAACTTCTTCATCATCTATCAAAAATCGACTGAAGTACCCAACACATTCCTAAAATTTATTGAAGACATCATCACTGCCCTAATCCATCAACCAGGACCCCCCCAGAAATGCATGAGCGTCATTTTCCTGACAATATTCCATCATTAGCAACCGGAAGAAGATGCCAAGAAAAATGTTGAGTGTGCTCCAAAAGAGAAGTTAGGAAAGACAGCAGTTTCCATTGTCCTCAATGTCCCTGCCAACCTGGTCTTTGCATTGGGGAATGCTTCAGACGCTATCATACTCTTGTAAACTATTAGTCCGTTCCTCATTTTCAATTTCTGCGATGATTATTTCCCTGGTGCCTCAGCCAACCATACCTCTGCCTTCTATGTGAACTGACCCTTGCCTGTTTATCGACTATGCCACTGCCTGCCGTCTGCATTGTTTATCCCCCATGTTTCAGCCTTTCACGTGAACTGACCCTGGACTGTATCGACTATGCCTCTGCCTGCCGTCTGCATTGTTTATCCCCCATGTTTCTGCCTTTCACGTGAACTGACCCTGGACTATATTGACTATGCCTCTGCCGTCTATTTCTGCCTTTTACCTGCACTGACCTCTGCCTGTTGACTATGTTTGTTTTTCCTGCCCCTTGGACTGATATTTCACCCTGCTAAACAGGGGTCTCACATATGTGAGGGGCTCCAGAATGGGGTTCTGATTTGAGAAAACCAGATATTGGTTTTCTCTTTGTTTTGTAATTCCCAGAACAGGGTCTGGTATCCAGAGGCTTCAAAGCGTTTTGGGTGGGAGAAGCCTCTATCCCTGTCCCCATTCTTTCCTGACCGAGGCCCTAAGCTTGATGGTCCTGTCTGCTGCCTGGACAAATACTTTGGCTGTACTGACAATATCTTGGCCTGCACTGACCCAGGACTTTTTATGGACCATGTGCCTGTTGTCTGGACCAATACTTTGGCTGCACTGACAATATCGCTGCCTGTACTAACTATGGACAGTGGTTGTCGGGGTCTATGGGCGGGGAGCTTATTGGAATCTGAAAGCCCCCTTTAACAAGGGGGTCCCCAGATCCTGCCCCCCCATGTGAATGAATATGGTTACCCATTCACCAAAAAAAGTAGTGTAGTTTGACAAAAGACAGTAGCCAGTTTTTGACAAGTCCTTTATTAAAAACTTTTCTTCTACCCCACTTCTTCCTCCAGTCTTCCTCTGGCCTTTCTCCATCTTCTCCTTCCCTGCTTCTTTCTCTGGTTGTCTCCTTCTTCCGTCGGCTTCTTCTTCTCCCACTTCTTCTTTCTTCCTCTGGTCTTTTCCTTCTTCACTGGCTTTTTTTTTCTCCTGCTTCTTTGTCCTCCGGTGTTCTCCTTCTTCCTCTGCCACTGCTCCCACCGCCGACCCACTGAAGATTAAAAAAGAACCTCCTCCAATGATACGATGGGGTAGATAACATCATTCAGAGACCCCGCCCCTTGTGACTTTACGATTGGTCTGTGAGGTCACAAGGGGGGATGACATCACCGGGTGGCCCCATCCCATGGTTTTATATGTCATAGCACACGGTGGACCCAGCATTACACTGGGAGAGCGCATCAAGGTAACATTGGAGGAAGAACAGAGGGAGAAGATGGCGGGTGACAGAAACCTGGGAAAAGAGCAGAAGACAGAAAATGCCTCAAAAGAGCAGAAGAAAGAAGACGCTGCAAAAGAGCAGAAGACACCGCAAAAGAGCAGACGAAAGAACATGCCACAAAAGAGCAGAAGACCCTGCAAAAGAGCAGAAGAAAGAAGACGCTGGAGAGGGGAGAAAAATTTGGAAGAGATGCCGGAGCTGCCTTAATAAAATACTTTAAAAACCTGTGTGCTGCACTTTTTTTTTAGGTGAATGGGTATAGGTATAATGTACCCCATACTCATTCACATAAGGTGGGGGCTGGGTCTGGGGCTCCCTTTTGTAAAGGGGGCTTCCAAATTCTGATAAGCCCCCCACCCGCAGACCCCGACAACCACAGCCCAGGGTTGTCGCGAAGATGCCATTGTCCCTATCTGCATGGGGGCAAGGTGCTTTGGGGTGGGGGTTGCAGAGCTCCCCTGCCCCAAAGCACTCACCCCCCCCATGTTGAGCATATGTGGCCTGGTGAGGTTCAGGAGGGGGGCACTCGCTTGTTCCCCCCATCGTGCGGCGTGGTGGGGGGTCCCCTCACAATCAATACTAGACTCAAAGGGCCTGGTATGGACCTGGGGGGGCCTCATGCATTTTTGTTACATTCAGCTGTCAGCTGCCACATGAGAATGGCTGTTATTGTATAGAATGAAAAGAATCCAACATTAGTAATTGTATTTTCTATGTATGTGCTTAGCTCTGTGGCATAGTGGTATGTTCTTCTACCTTCAAAGGTTGACGGCATGGGTTCAAATGCCACCTATGGTATCACCTCCTGAAAGCTAACATTGTAGTCAGCAGGCATAATTATCCAATGAACATTATTTTGGTCTTCTTTCTTCTGCTCTTTTGCGGCGTCTTCTTTCTTCTGCTCTTTTGCAGGGTCTTCTGCTCTTTTGCAGCGTCTTCTTTCTTCAGCTCTGTTGTGGGGTCTTCTTTATTCTGCTCCTTTGCGGGGTCTTCTGCTCTTTTGCGGAATCTTACGTCTTCTGCTCTTTTGTGGCATCTTCTTTCTTTCTTCTGCTCTTTTGCCGGGTCTTCTGTCTCCGCCGTCTTCCCCCTCTGTTCTTCCTCCGATGTTGCCTTGACGCACTCTCCCAGTGTAATGCTGTCGCCGCAGAGTGCATTGACTTATATTGGCATGGGGCAGGGCCACCCACTGATGTCATTTAAAGGCCCTGCCCCCTTTTGAGGTCACTGCCCCCATCATGCCCCAGGTGGGGATGTCACAAGGGGTACCCCTATGTGAATGTACCCAATACCAATTCACATAGGGGGGCCAGGATCTGGGCTGCTCCAAAGCACCCACACCCCTCATGTTGAGGGCATGTGGCCTGGTATGGTCCAGGAGGGAGGCACTCGCTTGTCCCCCCCCATCCTGACCTCCAGGCTGCATGCTGGATAAAGGTCTGGTATGGATTTTGGGGGGATCCCATGCCATTTTGTAAAAAAATTTGGTGTGGGCTTCCCCTTAAAATCCATACCTGACCCGAAGGGCTTGGTATGGATTGGGGGGAACCCCATGCCATATTTCTTTAATCTGTATTGCCGGCAATACATTATAGCCCCAAGCAAGTTGAAATTACAATTTTTATCAATGTGGGGGAGGATGTGGTAGCTATATTTGGTGTGGGTGGAGTTCATTGATTGTTTTATTTGGCATCACTACATATTTGCTTCTAGCTCATATGCACACATTACTTCCTGTTTACAACCACATTACACTTCCTGAATTTGTTCTGCTGATGTAAATCTGTAAGGACTATGCAAATATAAATGAGAGAATGACTGAGGGCCTGTTCACACTACAGAGTTGTCCAAGAGCGCATGTGATTCGCACTGCACTGCAGTGAAAAATCACATGTGATCTCTGTGCGATGCAATTTCAGCCATACAGATAGTATGGCTGAAATTGTATCACATTCTGGCCAAACTCACACATGGCCCTTTTTTTTGGTCAGCAGCAGAATCGGATTGCATGGGTCTTCACACCCATGGGATCCGATTCCTATCCGAGTTTGCAGTGCGATATGCGAACTGATTTCGGGGTGTCATTAGCATTCTATTGACACTTCCAACAGTTTGCATATGGCAGTGTGAACTGCCTACGAGTTGGGTGCAATGTGGGAACCCTGCAAATCCACTGCCAGCTCTCGCATCGCACCTGACTCGCAAGCAGTTCACACTGCCATATGCAAACTGCTGGGAGTGTCAATAGAAAGCTAATGATAACCATCAAATCAGTTTACATATCGCACTCGAACTGCAAATTTGGACAGGAATCAGATCGCATGGGTGTGAACACCCATGCTATCCGATTCTGCTGGGGAACAAAAAAGGGTCCTGGGCGAGTTTGGTCTGAATGTGATGCAAATTCAGCCATACTATCAGCCATACTATCTGTATATCTGCACTGCGGTGCAAATCACATCTGATCTCGGACACTGCAGAAGTGTAAACCGGCCCTAAGAAAGATATTCCACTTCCCCAAAACCACCACCCCCAGAACTAATTAAAAAGTTAGAAGAAAGAAAAGAGAGAGAAAAAAGAGCTTAATAATGTACTTTTATTTTGCCAGCAGAAACACAATTGTGTACATATTTACTGGCATTAAAATATTCTACAGTATATATGGTTCTCCATTTAGCAAAGCAGTTAGCAATTGTGTTCTAAGGGCCCTGCTCATAGGAGCTTACAATCTAACACCATTCTAAATGGTGGACACAGTTTTACTTTCACCGTGTGGAACAGGCAACACATTTCATAGTACAATTACTCAACACCCACCAATCCACTTCACAGTTTTAGCTGAAAGATTATAGAAACATACTTAACAGTCATTATTCTTACAAAGCATTACAACATATTATTAAAAAGGCACATATTCAAATAACACCCACCGCCTCCCCACATTCTACACACATACATTGGTGAGTATGTCCTCCTGGAAGTATGCATGGTCAGACAGGAACAATACACACACACACAACATTGACAGCATGGCCACATAAACCCACTTTTGATGGACAAAATGCACACGCCTCTTCTCAGGCCAAACCAACCCCCCTACTGCAGTCCTTTATATAAGATAGGTTTTATTGTTAGCACACTGACACACGCCCAAATAGAAGTACATGCCCAACAATATCTTTCAATCTGTCTCTTCATGTATAAATTGATTGCACCTGATGAGCAGGAACACATAATACTATTTGCTGTGTTAGCCCTTGTGCATCAAATCTCCAACTACAAGGCAAAATTCTAAGTTCATATGCATGCACATAAAGCAAGTAACAGTTTTCTAAGCAGATGTACCTGTGCAGTGTAAACCCTACAATTTTAAATGTCCCTGGGCATGATTAGTGCTAACAAACATTAACATCAGTCCCTGGCTGCAATGAGCTTCCAATCTAAGACCCCATACACACTATTAGATTTTTTTCAGATTTTGTCCTTCAGATTTACCAAAACCATGTAGAGTAAGGGCCTGCTTGATTGCATACAAATTGAAACTCTTAAGGTTTGACCTCATATTATATGATTTTGGTAAAACTGAAGACAAAAATCTGCAGAAAATTGAATAGTGTGTGTGTCCAAAAATAACTTTCTTACATTAGAGACTCTTTCGGCAGGAGACAAATAAGATGGCAGCATGTCTTTGGATTGGGGTAAGAAACCTACACAGGGAGAGCATATAAACTTCAACACGCATTAGCATGTTGGGGATATGAACCAGCAACCCCATTGCTACTAGGCAGAATTGTTAGCTACTTAGCCAGTGAGCAGCCTCACACATGTATCTCTGTGGTGTGAACCAGCCTTAAGTCCTTAGCCATGCTCAGTGTCACAAGCAATATGCAAAATATTGTCCTAAGTATTAGGACACCTTCCTTTACACATGCATGAACTATAATGGCACCCCAGGGTTCAATATTGAGTTGACCCACCCTTTGCTGCTATAACAGCTTTAACTCTTCTGGGAAGGCTGTCCACAAGGTTTAGGAGTGTGTCTATGGGAATGTTTCCATTCCCATAGACTTCCCATCTCCTTCCAGAAGTGCATTTGTGAGGTCAGGATGAGAAGGCCTGGCCTGCAGTCTCCACTCTAATTCACCCCCAAGGTGTTGCGGTCAGGACTCTGTGCAGGCCAGTCAAGTTCCTCCACCCCAAACTTTCTCATCCATGTCTTTATGGACCTTGCTTTTTGCACTGGTCCAAATCATTTGGTGGAGGGGGGATTATGATGTGGTATTGGTTTTCAGGGTTTGGGCTTGGCCTCTTAGTTCCAGTGAACGGAACCCTTAAGGCATCAGAATACCAAGACATTTTGGTCACTTTCATGCTCCTAACTTTGTGGAAACAGCTTGGGGATGGGCCCTCCCTGTTCCAACATGACTGCACACCAGTGCACAAAGCAAAGTCCATAAAGATTTGAATGAGGAAGGTTGGGGTGGAGGAACTTGACTGGCCTGCACAGGGGCCTTACCTCAACCAGGTAGAACACCTTTTGGCTGAATTAGAGTAGAGACTGAGAGCCAGGCTTTCTCATCCAACATCAGCGCCTGACTTCAAAAATGCACTTCTGGAAGAATGGCCAAACATTCCCATAGAAACACTCCTAAACCTTGTGGACAGTTTTCCCTGAAGAATTGAAGCTGTAATAGCTGCAAAGGGTGGGCCAAATCAAATTTTAACCCTATGGCCTAAGACTGGGCTGCCATTAAAGTTCATGTGTATGTAAAGGCAGGCTTCCCAATACTTTTGGCAAGATAGTGTATCTGGCAAGATTTGTAATGGTGGTGGAACACTCCTACACATAAATACTACATTTAGACAAGGCCCTGAGCTATATTTAACAATATAGGGAGAACAGACAACTTCTCTATATGAAGTGGCATGTTATGGATTCAAACCCAGGAACTCAGCGCTGCTAAGAAGGAGCGCTAGTCTGCTGAGCCACAGGATTTTAGGCTGCATCTTGGTGGTGTAAAACAGTCCTAGGTCTCAGGAGTACAAGAAGTTAATTAATGCAGAGGAACTGTGGAAGACCCGAGAGCCAGTGAACAACCTGTTTCTGGCATATGCCATCTGTTTTGAAGGGTGGTTATGGCTGATTACTGTCAGCATGCAGAGAGAAAATAAGCTGTCATTTTGTGGGTTTTGGCTTGGTAAGAGGCTGCAATTAGTGGTGGTGGGGAAATGTTATGGCTGATTAGAGTCCTTGCCCATGCAAAACATATGAAACAATTTGCAATGGTGGTGGAACCCTCCTACACATAAATACTAAATTTAGACATAATTTAGGTAAGGCCTAAAGTTATGTTTAACAACATAGAGAGAACAAACAACATCTCCACATGAAGTGGCATGCTTGGGATTCAAACTGAGGAACTCAGCACTGCTAGGCAGTTGGCATACCTTATGAGCCACTGAGCTGTTACAGATGTAACCCTCCTACACATATATTTTGCATTTCTTTGGACATATAGGTGGTGGCATTACATTAGTCAGGAGTAGAGTTGAGCGAACCTCTGGAAGTTCGGGTTCTGCTGGTCCGGCCGAACTTCGGGACAAAGTCCGGGTCCGGACGGAACCCGAACGATCGCACAGACACCGAACCCCACACGCTAGCAAGCCCAAGGCAGGCCTGGGCCTGAAACAGGGCTTCAAGCCGGCCTGGTCGTCTTGGGCTTGAAGGTCTCCAAGCGAGTTGAGATGAGGACTGATTACATTACGGTGGTGGATATACAGGTTTCTTTACGTTTTATATACACATCCTCCCAATGTAGACATTGTCGAGTCACCGAGTATTCCATACGGTTGACGGATCGTCACGACTCAAGGAGTCAAACTTAGGGTTCGTACGGTGAAGTACACCTCTACAACAAACAAGAGAGATACAACAATTTGTATTGAAATCCGGAATGGATTTAATACA